>JAMXBD010001638.1:0-323487 GCA_024138025.1 Combretum micranthum | reverse complement strand
GTAGATACTGATAAATTACCCTAAAAGGAAAAGCAAAGCTAATAGGGCTAGTCTTTGGAAGAAACCCTTTTGGCTGATTGTGGATTTTAAAATTCATAATGCAGGACAATAATTAGGAGTTAGACACATGCTTACGTTTTGCAAAGATCCATGAAATTCACAAAGACAGTTTTCTTAGTCCCTTCTCGAAGGACTTGTGGAGGCCTCATAACTGTTCTACGCCGATCTCCAGCAAGCTCTGGATTATTCTCACGCAGAATATTGAACACCCTACCAAGAAGCTGAAAGCATTCTACATCAGTACGGGCAATAACAAGTGAATCACTAAATACATTTCTAGCCTAAGATTGTGAGTGAGTCGAGCCTACTCGCAAATTACTTAAGTTCAACTTGGTGATGGCTGATTTCAACTTAACTGCAACCAGTTAGGCTCAAGCTTAAGCTACTTGAGTAGCTATTGAGCTAGCTCAAGTTTCAAGATACTCAAGTTCAGTCATCTTGAAACTTATTCAAAGCTTTTATACATCAAAAAAATAATTATAAAAAGCATTATGCCAAAATTCAACTTATTTTTAATCAATCGAGTCCAATCAAACCTAATCGAGCTGAGCTTGAACTAATTGAGTCGAGTAGAGATCAAGCTTGTCAAGTATTATTTCAAGTCAAGCTCGAGCTTAAAAATCAAAGCTTGCTTGAGTTCAAGGTTCGAGGCCTTCATTCAAGTCAAGTTTGGCCCTTCTCACCTAAAAGAATGACTTGAATTCAGAATTCCTGATCTAATACTCCGCTATAATGTTTCCACATAGCTTGGAATTCTTCCGTTTAAAAAAAAAAAAAATAAAGTACCAAATTGCATAAAATCAAAACAGATTACTTATATACCATCCAGACAAACCAAAAATACATATGTTTCTCATTCTGACCTGCTGCTTCACAAAAAATTTAGTAACATGAGAAAGCACAAGCCTTCATCCTAAATTAAATCGCAATATCAATGATAACCAAAAATAATTATTGGAAAACTGCATATCACCATATATTGGGAATAAAATGCACTGACAATCAATGAAGCAACTCATGAAAGTTCTCAAAAAGAGAAAATACATGCCGAAGATGAAGTCGAAAACAACCTATTCAAGACCACAAAAGAGAAAGGAAACACACAAATAATTGAATGGATGGCATGTCATACAAATTTGATCATACTAATCAATATCAAAGTCAACATTCCACTTAAAATTTGAAGCAATCAGACAACCCCTTCACATCACTCATTACATGTTCTTTATTTTCGGGGGGTATATAATCACTTGTCACATGTTGGTAGCTTTGTTTGGTACACAACTATAAATTATCCAAAAAACATAAGGTACATATTTACAATATTACCATCTTGGATAGTAACAACAATGCATCATAAATTTATATTCCTCTTAAACACCTACTTAGGCTGCAGATACTACAGACGATCAACCATCTAAATCAGGCAAAGTTACCTTGTCTAAAGATAAAAGAAGATTGGAACTTATAATTGTCAAGTCATCAAGTCTAACTCACAGCACATAAAGCAATAATATTCATATTGACATCGGGAAGGATACCTCTTCATACAGATAATCGCGATCACTCCTCCCAAGGGTAACGAGGATGTAGGTCAATTCCTTCTCCTTCTTCATCCTCTCCAACATGATCTGAACAGGCAATAATCATTAGCTTTTCCATTTCCTTCTCACTACTTGAAAAGAAAAATGAAACTTCTTACCATCTTGATCTTCCTTGCCATCATCATTCTCATCATTCAACACACTTTGCTCCACCTATAATACAAATCGGGTAAGTATGGTTGATTGACCTGGAGCTGTGTCAAATGGCAGAAATAACCCAAGCCTCTAAACACACTAAACTTACTGGTTCTTCTTCTTTTTCTTCATACCAGCGAAAGTATTATCAAGGGTATCAGAAACTGCAAGGAAGAATATGACAAAGTCAGGTTGCACAAATTTGTAAATCAACAACATTCCAAACCACTGAAAACTTTCCAAGAAATTAATGTTGCAGGTGACAAACCAGAGAGATTTTCAGTTTTCTCAGCCAGCTTGTCCACAGAATCATCCGCAAGATCCTGCATTACATTTTTCTTCTTCTTCTTCTTCTTGGTTGGATCGAAAGGTGCAAGCTGTAAAATACAAAGAAATCATTAAATTGCAGGTATTCAATCCTACAGCCTTACTGCAAGAAAGAACTTCCAGTCTGCTAAAGGTTCTGCTAGCCCGCAATTAAGTTTTTTTTATAAATTGAACCATCAGTTCAGCAATTACGATATGCCAAACCAACGTATGAAACAGCAAATAAAACCAAGTCTAAATTCGCTACATCAGTACTGCTGCATTAACTCCCACATACAGAGAAACTGCAAACCATTTTTAGATGCCATACTGCACTTAGACAAAAGAAGACAAGAAACAACAAGAAATAACCAGCAGAAAAATTTGTGTTTACTTACTTCTGCCACCTCATCCTTGATATCTTCATCTGCCATGATTTCTGCCAACTGATCAATCTTAAGTAAGTATAAAAGCAGCCTTGAAAGAAAAAAAAAAAACAGCTAACGTCTAACACTGATAAGTAAAAGGAGAAGACCATAAAAGAAACACATGAAAAATCCATTGAAAATTGCATCCAACTAATATTGAACAGTAATCCAGGTGCCGCCCATTATAGCTAGAAGACTAAAAAAGGCAACCATTTCAACTAACACATTATCACAACCATGAAAACATGACAATTCAACAGAAATGAAATATAAGCTCAGTCCATGAAAACCCAAATAACAGAGCTTCAGAAATTTATAAAACATATTCAATCTAAGCCTATTGCCCTGTAAGAAAAGATAGAAAATGCAGGAATTATTTACTTATTCAACATAAAGAGCAAACTCCCAACCACAATTTCACTGTTCCTGAACGGTTCTGCCTACAGTAAGTCAACCCCTTGTACGAATAATTAGCCAATATCGTTAGACCAATTCAACATGCAAAACCCTAGACAATGAAATATCCAATCAGAGATATATACTTCATCAAATACCGCGCTTTGGATAAATAAATAAATATATTATTTCATACCCTAAAACGAGTAGGAACAATTAACACAAAAACCCTAACCAAACCCATCACAAAAATTTTAACATTCCAATTGAAATGCTATTCCATTGATTCTCCTTCTATTAAAAAAATTGATACTAAATTATATTTTAAGGACGACTATAATAATAAAAGGACATGGCTGAAATTCAAACAAATTAGGATGAGGAAATAAACGAATAACAAAACAAACATGAGTATCGTATTTGTACCTTCAGTTAAGAGTGAAGAAACTCAGAAATGTGAGAAAAAAAGAGAGAAATTACAAACCCTAGCCAGCTATCGAAAATAAATATAGAGAGAGAGAGAGACCAACTGTAACAGTAACTAATGATATCTCAGGGCTCCAGATATACAGGGCTTTCAAATGGGCTTGTGATTAGGCTGTGAATTCCAACTTGTACACCCTAAGCCCCAAACCGGCTAATATTTCAAACCTCCCTTTAAAGGACTCTTTAGATAGCTTGTTTTTTATCTGTATTAATATTTATATTATATTTTATTATATTTGATTCATTTAATCTTTTCATGAGAACAATCAACTTTTATTATCTGTATCTATTTTTTTATAAATAATTTGTTAGAAAAATTTTAAAAAAAGTCTCTATATCTATCAGAAAAAGCTAGCCAATTAGACCTTTAATGTTCATGAAATATAAGAGGGAAAAATAAATGATTGTGAATCTAAGTATCTTTTGCAATGCCTCAATTTAAAAGGTGTCACCAAATATGACTTTAGCGCAATAGTTGTCACCCCTACAATGTACCTAGTTGTAATAATACACCATGTAACTAAATAAGGCCTCCGAAAGTTACATAAGTACGCACATCTAACGTTTTTCATTTGAAGTGGACAATTAAATTAGGATTGATAGTTGTTTCAAGTGAGAAAGAGATTGCATATATATATATATATATATTAACCATAAAAAAACATAATATACAAACCTAGGTCATTACATAATTATTACAACCGTGGTCTTCTGGGGCTTCAACAGAACTATTACAGTAAAAACTTACAAGGAAAATCAAAACTTAACTTATACTATTACCAACCATTACTAGTCTTTATTACATATATAGTCTTCCTCCTAAAAGAATATACAAGTCCATTTCTATACTAACCCCACACGTAAGCTTGGTGTCAGTCTTCTTACTTATAGTCCTATAAAGAAATAGTCTAAGATAGCGAGCAAATAAAGCTCGATGAATAACGGAATCTTAACACATATCACTAGTATCAAACAATTTTTGTTAGTAACCATATGTAATGCACTCATCAAACATATGTAGTAAACATGGTTTGAATAACCCAAATTCAAATGTATGGGGTTTTACGCCCTTCCAAGGGGTTGAAGGATAAGTTTAGTAGTTTATGCCCATGAGAATCTCAAAATAAAGAAGGGGGGCTTTTCCATTATCTTTTACCATTTCCAAAATAGTTTTCACATAAACACCCTCCATTTCTTTTAGAATTTGAGCAACCTCACTAAATATCAACACTCTAAAGCTAACTCTAACACAAGCAACCTCCTTCAAAGCCTACTTAGTTCCTTTGAAACTGATAACCCTATGGCAACCTACAAGCAGACCCACTGGTCCTAACAAGTATTACCACGTAATCAAAATATTAACACGTGACATGATTACCATGCTAATGCAGTATGATATTATGAAATGCATGTCATGTTAAATTTAGAAGTCCAATAAACTTAATTCCATATTATCATATTGTCATATCAATTTCAGATACTCAATAATGTAAACTATAATTTAAAGTCAAGCAAGTAGTTGTCTCTTTGATTATTAAGTTTACAACTCAAACATAAATATATAACATACAATATTTCCTAACCCAATGCATTTGATTCCCTATAATTGTGATCAGACTATATTCAACTATTCTACAATCATAAGCAAAATGATAGGATTCGTGTTACTCACTTGTGCATTCTCCTTTCTCGTCGTAATAGTCCAACAAAAGGTCTAAATCATGATCTAGGTTTCCTATAATATAGAAAAGCCTGGATCACTATCTACTTAACAAAGAAAAGAATGATTAAACAAAATTATAGAGCTAAAGAAGACAAAAAGACAAGTTAAAAGCCCCATGCCCCGTAGCAAACGTTGTAGGAAACACAAGCTCCACCATACCCCATATGGTTGAACATTTGGGCAAAATTGATGATCAATAGCCTCCACGCCCCGTAAGGTAGGGTGTATCAGCCCAAGCATAGAAACATAATCTACCACGGCCTTTTCCATGCCCCGTGGATAGGAGCGTATCCACCCGGAACTCGCCACGCCTTCCTCCATGCCCCGTGGTCATAAGGCAGTGAAATACACTTTTACACTTTACAATTTTACTCACTTTAACCAACTTTACTTGTCTCAATTCCATCTAACACACTCAAACACCATCATACAAGTCTCATACTCCTCACTCACTCCATCATATCCTTTAACTCATGTCAACTCTCCACATCAAAATAATCAACCAGAAAACCAACCATAAATTTAAGTTTTAGAAATCCAACTCCACTACTGTATACTTATACTCCACAAAACTGACAATCAAAACTCATGACTATGTAAAACAACCATTAACCAATAGCAACACTTATTCTACAACTACTCAAACATAAAAACAACAAAGACAAAGCAATAATTAACTTACATATACTTGCTTTAACTTGAAGATGGATGCTCAACTTGCTTTTCTTAGTGATTAAAGAAGAAGAAAGTGAAGATAAAGAGAGGAGTATGTGTGTGTTGAAAACGTAGGTTTTGAAGAAGACAAGGAGGAGGAAAATTGAAATAAAATCTACCACTTAAAGGATAATTATATGCATAAATACAAAGCTTTCTTTTGGCTTTTAAGGTAATTCAAAAGTGATTATATGTGTGTAAGTGTATGGGAGTTACGATAGATCATCAAGATTAAATTTACAGCCAAATAAGTTAAAACCAAACACATATTAGACCATTATATTTCTAAATATTAGTATTATCAATTATTCAAACTCAAAACAAAGTTTAGTAACAATTTAGTTTATAAATCTTATTTGATAAAATAATTCCTTATAAGAATTTTATTGATTTTGTTGGCAATTTAGAAATTAAGTTTACAAAACTCGATTTTCTATAAAAATATAAAGAATACTTAATTGACAATTTTCTTAAATCATTTCATTGATGATTTTAAACTTCTATTCTTACTAAATTGATTTTATAAAAACTATTATACTTAAATTTGCTCAAATTTCAAATTCTACAACATAGTCATTCAAAATACATTAAATCTTTATTTTCTAATTCTATTTGTGAAAAACCTGGCAATTACAGCAGCAGTCCCACTTTTTTATATAGCTCACTTCAATAGAAAAGCGTATCCCCATCTTAAGTAAAAATATTTTTTAATGAAAATAGTTTTTCCTTAAAAAGGTTTTTCGAAAAAGTGACATAGTTTTAAATGTTTGGTTAATTATGAAAATACTTTTCCTTTATTTACAATTTAGAGGTAAATCATATATTTTAAATATAAAAAAATGAAAATATTAAATATTATGATGAGAAATAATTAAAATAAAAATATTTAAAAAAATAATATTAAATTTTTTGGATAGTAATGTTTAGTAGATAGACACGTAAATTGATAGAAAAATGATTTATACATTTATATTCCGTAAGTTATTTTCCAAAAATAAAATACGAAAAATCTATATTTTTCAAAATAAGGGAACATGTTTTCCATAATTATCCTATTTTTCTTAAACAAATACGAAAAATGAAAAGACATTTTCCTCAAAAATATTTTCATTGAAACAAATGGGGCCTTATAATCTACTTATCATTTCTCATTCGTATAATATATAAAAGCACCGTAAGGGTCCCATTTTTTCTACGTGGCACACCTTGATGGAGGTTATTACCTAAAGTGGGTATGCTAAGGGATTACCTACCTTTTACTCATTTATATAATATATAAAAGCCACGCATAATTTTTAAACTATCACTATTGATTACTAACTCTATTAAAAATTATAGAGTGATATTAAATGGTAAAGAATAATATTTTTTTTTTACGATCATTTTTATTCAAGTTATCATTTATATTTACCTTCTAGAAATTTTTATCTTGAAATAACTTTCATTTTATGAGAAAATAAGTTAGTTTCACATATACACATGGTTGTCAAAATCGTGATTTTACTATTTATTGGAATGCATAGAATCGGTAAAATTGTATAAAATCGTGCAAAACCAATAAAATTATACATCTAAATTCATAATTTAACCTAAAGTCCGCACCTAATTAATTTTGTATATATTTTAATTAAGAAAAAAAATATAAAATCATAAACTCATAAAAGCGTATATTTAACTCACGATTTTGATAACTATGCATATACATGAAACAATATGTATTATTATAAACATGAAACTTTAAAATTTTACAGATTCCATAAGATAACCTATACACGATATATTTAAGGTGGGTTCTACAAATTTTAAAAATATTATTAGAACCGGACTGGAGGTTTGACCGAACATGCTAAGGGTTGAGAGGTGGAATCGAAATTTAACCAATGGTTGAACTGAAATTGTTAAAAAGAAAAAATATAAGTCACATTTTAATTATGGAAAACAAATATATATGACATCATTTAATTAAATCGATATGTTTTTAAGTTTGGATTATGTTGGCTTTGGTTGATGCCAATTAAGTTGTTAGAAGTTTTGTTATTAAGAAATGTTTATTTTAAACAGGTACTCTTTATATGAGAGTTTGATGTTATATGATATCTTTGTGAATTAGTATAATAATAGTCTTAGTATGTCCATACCTAGTGAGGACACGTAATGGATTATAATACCTTTAGATTAGGGCATTACAAACATTTTGTGGGAAGTTGTAGTTGTAATGAATATACATAGATCCCCTAACGTGCAAATACTTTAATAACATTTGGAAAGTAGTCTTTTTTCTTTAAGCTTCACTCTTTATTTTTTCTTTTTATGGATATTGCTAAGCATGGTCTTATGTTCAATTATGTGAATAAATTCTTGATTTTATGAGATAGATGGTGGTTCGTTGCTGCCATAGTATCCCGAGAGATACTTATTGTTTTTTTTTGTAAAGAAAACTAAAGAAAAGAGCTGCAACTTTCTATGTATAATACTGCACGTGTAGTAACTTCAAGATAATTTTTTACCTTTACACTTTCATAATTTTTCAAAACTAAAAAAAAAAAAGTTATATATATATATATATATATCTTATCTTTCCATAGGATTTTGAATCACATTAAAAGGAGCTCGGATGAGTAAAATGTGCGCAATTAACCAAGATATGTCAAGTCTGCAACTTTTGGGCACTATATTGTACATGTAGTAACTTCAAGATAATTTTTTACCTTTATACTTTCATTATTTTGCAAAACTCAAAAAATAAAAGTTATAAATGTCTCTCTTAGCTTTCCATAAGATTTTGAATCACATAAAAAGGAGCTTGGATGAGTGAAATGTGCGCAATTTACTAAGATGTGTCATGTTTACAACTGTTGGGCACTATACTACATGTGCAATAATTTCAAAATAATTTTTCACCTTCATAATTCCATAATTTTGCAAAACTAAAAAAATAAAAGTTATATATTTCTCTTATCTTCCCACAGGATTTTGAATTGTCACGCCTCGAATTTGGCTCAAGGCGTGCCAATCATCACGTGTAACACTTACGCATCATACGTTAAGGCTGACCTAATCTACAGTTTATCGTGATTGTTGCTAAACAAATTTTAGATTCTGAAATCGTTGAATTAGATTTTGAAAACAACTAAAGTTGCAGTGGAAAAGAAATACATTTCTTTAAAACGATTTCTAAATAGGCAACCATTACATATAATAAAGTAAATTTCTCGAAATGATTTCCAAACAGACTACTTTTGTGAGTAGACAAACGTTTATAAATAAATATCATACCATCAGGTATCTTAAAGTATACAGTGTCTAGTATCTCAATATACAACCATGGGCTTATATCTATGCTCTCATCAAATTATAAGGTTGAGAAGATGATCAATAACTTTTGCTATAAACAGTTCAACATTCCTTGGCACTTAATTCGTTAACAAGCTCCTTTACAGTCGTCCCATACCTGATAATCACAAGCATCCAGATCATCACCTGAAAAAGAAGGAATGAGCCGAAGCCCAGTACGACAGCAACACAAGCACACACGAGATGGGCACACATGCCTATTCTATATGCAATGCAACAACCAATAGTTCATATATTTAAATTAAAGTGCGACAAACAACAATGGAGAACTTATACTCCGGCAACATGCTGGGAACCTGAGGGTCCTGAGTAGCAGCAACTGCTTAGGGGATTGATATAGGCAGCCCGAATACCTATATCTCATACCTCTACAAGTAATAGCCTTATCTGGGGGTCGCAGCCGTTACGCATCTCTACCCATTATAGTCCATAATATAGTGTAGCTCAACCGGTCCATAAACATGAACCATACTACGTTACTTCTCTCCGATCCAGGTAGACGTTATCCCGCTACCGTTCCCCCATCAGCTACCCGCCGTACCACCATGCCCATGGTGGCCTAAGCGTCTAACTACCGTGCTAGCACTGCCTAGCAAGGTTGCCACCCTCGGGCCTAGTCTAAAAGGCCACGCAACAAGCAACAAGCAATTATTAAAGTCTCCTTTAAGTATTAGTTCATTTAAAATGCCCACCCTAGCACACAACACACAAGTCACTGCATACCTAGTATAAAATCTGTGCTCTGAACAATCAGAAGATAGACCAGAAGATAAAGCAAAATGTAGACTCTTAACAAATATCTGCTTCAAAGATTAATTCATATAAGCATTTGAATCAATTATCAACTTATATCAAACTCGTATTAACTACTTAATTTTCTAGCAAATATACGTTTGAAACAACATGCTCCTTTTATTATTCATGGTCTATCATATTATAATTATCTTTAAGCCATTTACCAGTTATTCCGATCATATAATAGTTTACTAGTTAGATTAACAGATAAGTATAAATTGTTGGTCTTTGTAGAATTTACAAACTAATACTAGTTAATAAATCTATATTAGCTTAATTTAGCCAAGTCGAAATAGAATTAATCATTTGAATTCATTATATATTCAACTTGGTATACTAAACCAATTTATAGTAATTAGGTTCCTAAAATGGTAATTTCAATAACATATTTTATAATCAATCTAATAAACTTTTTATTAAGTAAAATAACTCATTTAAAAGATAATTATTTTATTTATAATATTTTTTACATCTAAATAAGTTATGGAATTTAAACTAGTTTACTATTATGTTCATATTATGTTAAAAGATCATGTTTATTCCTATTTTATTAAATAAATTCCTAAAATCAAAATAATTAATTATTTATCTTAGAATTAATATATTAATATGAAAATATATTATTTACATTTATTTTATTAGAATCAATTTTCCCAAAGTTTCGATATTTTCATTTCCTATAGGGAACTAGTGTGTACCTAAACTGTAATAAATCGGTTCACTATCTTAAACTCGAGTTCTTGAGCTAAAATTTTTATGTAAACTTCCAACACATATATTTACATGTTTATAAGTTCATTTTCCTAAAATAATTATTTAATTATGGTTTTAATTTGATTAACACAAAGCTGTCCATAACAGGGCATAGGCAGCGACGACCGATTGGTTCGATCGAATTTGACCATCAACCTGACCGGTTCTTGTCCGGTTCTTTACACCAAATTAAATTAGACATCTTAAGCTTTCAAACCGTTGTAATGTCAGCCAAAAAGAAGAAGAAAAGTCACCGTTCGGCCATATGAACTTATGCCACCACTGCTGGCCGAAACATTATTTGCCATGTTTTGCTATTTTGAAATTTATTAAATTTTAAAAATAGTAAATGTATTTCAAAAATCATGAAAATTTAGATTTTGTATATATACATGTTAAACTATCACTTTGGTAAGTTTCATCCAAAAATAAATTTACTTAGTATTTTATTTAAATTTGATAATCCAAGCCGTCCATATTTAATATATGCATATAAATTGATCTTTAAGCATATTGAATTCATCTAAAACATGTTTATTTTATGTTTCATTATATTATATACTTATATTTATATTTTACAACTTGAATCGTAAATCATAACTCAAATCATTATCAATAATACAAATTTTTCCAAAATTCCAACATATCAACACAAACATATATGCTTATATATTTCAACAGAAATTATTTTTAGTATATTCATATATTTATTTGATAACTTCATTTTAATAAAACATATCAATTCAACATATAACATACATATAATAATTTCAAATACTCAATTTTCTAACATACATACATATACATGTGCATATTTCGGTTTTCAAGTTTGTATATACTTATATTATTTAATACTTGAATCAAAGTTTATTTTTAGTGATTTACATGAATCTAAATGTCATCAACATAATAACATAAATTAATTATAATTACTTACTTGGTTTAGCAAAATCAACCAAATGGTTGCCTCTGTTACCACTTCTATAATTCAAAAGTTGATGAAGCTTTTTCAAGCTTATTTTCCTTAACTTCGACCTTGTTTTTAGTCTTTAATTTCACCTAGGATTTAATTTGAAATAAAGGTTAGTTTATGGGGAATAAAAGAGAAATTTAGAAGCATAGACTTAGGTTATACTTTACCTCTTGCGTGCTTGGTTGATGGAAGAGTTTTTGTGTATTTTTTGGGAGATTTTTTAGAGTGTTTTGAGAGAGAATATGAGAGAGATGGGATGCTAAAAATGAGGCATGAATTAGGGTTTTAAACCCTATATTTATATTGTTTGATGATTTGTAATTATCTCTAGAGTTAAGGACATTTTGGTACTTTGGCTTGATTAAGTAAGGGCATTTTGGTCTTTTCCTAGGTATAGAAATCTTCTGGAGTTGGTTAAGGTCAATTTAGTCTTTTCACACACTTGATATTTTCTTTTGTTCACATTGTAGATATTTAAGGGGCAATTTGGTCTTTTCATAGATGAAGAAAACTTTTTGAAGTAGCTAAGGTTATCTTAGTCTTTTCATAAGGTTAGATTTTTCTAGACATTGAGATTTTATATCATGTGTGAGGGTGCATGATAAGAATATGGTCTAATGGGCTTTAAGGGCTTTGATGCATGGCTTTTGGGCTTTGAATTTGATGTTATTGGGCTTAAGGTTTTAGATGATGGATTAGGGTTTTAAGTTATGGGCTTTAGGTATTTAGAATTGGAAATTAAGAAGTAAGAAATAAAATTAACTAATTGGCATTAGAAATTAATTTTAGTAAATCTAATTAAAGAAAATTAATAGCTTACTTGAATTTAGAGTTTCAGGGGTTTAGATTTGAATAAAAATATTTAGTTTTAAATTTCTATGATTTAAGGAGTTGGAATTTAGGCTAAAATGTCTAAATTGGATATTTAGGATTTTAGATGGTTAAACTTGATTAATAAAGTTTATTTGATAATTGGAAAGTTTTGATTAATTTGAATTTGTTGAAATAGCCAATTAATGTTGCTTAATAGGTTAAATTAGGCATTTATGACATTAGAATATCTATTTTCAATTAAATCCCCTTATAATTTCTAATAATGTTAAATTATCAAATTTCCCGCTTATGCGATTAAGGTTTCTAGTCCCGATAGGTCAAATTAAGGTATTATGCTCAAAAGACTTAGAAAATTCTAAATTTCGTGATTACATATTCAGAATTTTTTTTGAGCTCTAGTTTAGTAGATATTAATCAGTTTATATTTTTATTGCGTATATTTCAATTCCAGCGATTCATCTTTAAACTATCGTTTACTATCTAATAGACCTTAAAATTAATCGGGCCATACTACACTTGATATTTATAACATTAGGTGTATAATTAGTGAGTTATTGACTCAAGTCTAATCTAAATTTAGATTAGGTTTTATTTTTGTGATTTAGGAATTTAGATAGTTCAACTTGAGAAATTGGTTTCAAGTCGATGATTGAAAGGAATTGAATAGCTTGGTATGTTAGAGAAAAGAAATTGAAGTAATTTGATAAGTTGAAGTGGGTATTTGTGGTATTGGAATTTCTAATTTCAATTAAGTTTATGAAAATCAATTAACTAAATTATCTAAATTCAATTACTAAGTCAAATTTAAAGCAAGATTTAAAACTACCCATATTTTTATAGTATTTAATTATCACGTTTCTAATTTAGGTTGGTAAAATTCGGGGTATTTCATGAATCACATGAAAAGGAGCTCGAATGAGTGAATTGTGCACAATTTACCAAGATGTGTGCGATTTGCAACTTCTGTCACTATATTACATGTGCAATAACTTCAAGATAAATTTTCACCGTCATACTTTCATTATTTTGCAAAAATCAAAATATAAAATTGTATATATCTCTCTTAGCTTGCTATATGATTTTGAATCACTTAAAAAGGAGCTCGGATGAGTAAAATGTGTGCAATTTACCAAGATGTGTCAGGTCAACAACTTCTGGGCACTACATTGCACGTGCAGTAACTTTAAGATAATTTTTCTCCTTCATACTTTCGTTATTTTGCAAAACTCAAAAAAATAAAAGTTGTACATATCTCTCTTTGCTCTCTATAGGATTTTAAATCATATAAAAAGGAACTCGAATGAGTTAAATGTGCACAATTTACCAAAAGATGTCAAGGCTACAACTTCTAGGTACTAGTCCATAACAAGCAAATAAAAATTCTGCACAAGTCTTAGATTAATCTAACATAGCCCATTTATGCAAAGAAGGTATAATTTGCCGTCTAAAGGTTTAAAAGGTCTAGTTTTGATCCTTTTCAAGCATTTTCACTTCATTGATTCAAAAATCATGCCATTCAATGATTCACAACAAATTTTCACCATAAAAGTGAATGTGTGATTTTACACATTTATCGGGGGCCCTTGGTCATAGCAAAACTTCTTTTAATTTTATTAAATTATTGGTTGAATAAATAAATTAAGAATTCTTATATATTAAAGAAACAACTTGTGCACATGCCAATAAAGTGCAGCTACCAAAGCTGCAATATAGCAAAGGAGGTCTAAAATCCTGGGGTGAGTATAGGAAATACATGTTTAGATTAATGGGAAAAATGGCATTGAAACTAATATGAAATAAATATGTCGAAATTTACTTGTCTTTGAATGTAAAGAAAAAAAATGAAAGAGGGAAATAGGAGAAATTGGGAGCTATTAAACATCCGTCGAGGCCTATAATCAGCCTACGACCTTGGATAAAGCCCAGCCTATAAGCGTCCAAGCATATAAACAACATCTTAAAATGAAGTGGATGGGCCGGACTAGCACGTTCAGCAAGAATGTCAACTGTGTTAGGAAGCCCCTCCGATGCCTTCCTTAGTGCACTTGCATAATCTTACAGCCTTTGAATCTCAAGATTAAATCTCCCACTAATTATCTTGAAAGTATATTCTTTTGCTCGACGACATTAAATACAACTCACATCAACCATCAAATCCTCTTGCTTCTTCATGTCCATATCTGACATCTTCGGCATTATTTGAATGCGAGAATATTTTCCAAGAACCTTATACATCATACAACTATTCTTAAAAGCTGGCCCACAAAATTCACTATGTTTATCCTTGAATATTTTCACAACAAACTCCTTAGTCCTTGACTCGTAGGAGGCATAAATGGAGAAGTTGCAATCCGGGTTTTTACATTTGAACTGTATTCTTCTTTTGTCATGAAGGGTCAACTTCAACTTATGTCTATCGTGGATAGAGAAATTGTTCATAACATCCTTGAATTGTTCTCTACTAAGAAAAACCATGCCAACACCTGCATAAGAAGCATGATTTCGTGGATAAAAGTGATCCATCGTTTTGACTCGTCTGCTAGGTCTCACACCTTTGTCCTCTTCCTCCTCTCTACTAGAGCATGTACAGAAACTACCTTAATCATCAAAAAAGAGATTCTCCACAACATCTATAGAACCACCTACACGTCTATCATGTTCAACAGTCTCACTATGTGACCTCCTTAGCTTGTCCTTGTAATCTTCAAACAACGTATCAACATCTATGTGGAAACCCTCAATCTTATAAGCACCTCTATTTGTAATGAAGCTCTTTTTCTTCCTTCTTGCAGCCAACAATTCTTCATCATCGTCATCAAACAAGTAATCTCCTTAACTATCACTTCTCCTCATCTGACTCCAAACTATACCCTTTAATACCCTCCTTACAAATTCATCCTAAAGTATGCTCCTCGTAGAGATGCGTGCAGCCACACCCCCTTAAGATAGCAACCATCGCATTGTAGGAAGCATTTTCACCTAACCCCAAGTATAACAAACCATCTAAGGTGCTTCTCCCTAGGGCTAAAAGAAAATCTTCTCTATGTTCAAATAGTGGAAATCACCAAGAAAGTAAATGAGTGTCTCTTCACTGATGTTGTTGGCGTCAATTGTCCAACCTATGCACTCACCACTAATTATTGTCTTCTTGATCTTCCCTTTCAAACTGCCTTCCTACATGTATGAGAAAATTGACCCTGCATATTATAGAAACAAATTAGAGGAGCAGTCTACATAAGCAACATGTAGCAAGTCTATTGTAATCTACTGTGTTATTTAACTGGTATAGTTAGTTTTGCATTCCATAATATACATAGAGCACCACAAACAAACATAATGTAAAACATGGTATCATAGACAACCGGCTTAAGCTTTACAAGGCATGATACCTAGATTGTATAGAGATACAATATCTGCTAAGGTAAAAAAATCTTTACAACACAAATAATCAATAGAACAAAAAACACGATTGTATGACAGCATAAGTACAGCTTTGTAGAGCCATCTGCTGGGATAAAAAAAATATAGCTTCTTCTATGGTTATGTCCTAAGAAGGCAAGAAAAAAATAAGCATTGAAAATGTCAAAAATAAGTTACCTTCCACTAAGATTCCTAATTGCAAACATCATTTGCCAGCCAAGATTCTTTGTTTGACTAGTCATTATGTGGGACAAAGGAGATAACATTGTGTCGTCTTGCCTGCTCTTGCTAATGGGAAAGTAAATTGCTATTGTTGTCACACCTTAAAGGGTACCCTAAATGGGATAATCCGCCATACTTAATATCAAAGCTTAATTATGACAACCTTAGTTATCTCAAAAGCTTCGATATCGGGTGTAAGGCATACCTTCATGATCATAAAGGATAAACTTTGAAACAAGTTGTTTAAGAAGACATTCATAATAGCAGTTAATAATAGAAATCACAACATAAGTATAAAAGTCTTACAAATATTAAAGGGCATTCCCCTAACAAAAGATAAAGTCCATCATAGTCTATTCAAAAGAGATACATTGGAGATTTACTTAGAAGTCTAAGTCTATAACTAGTCTTTGACTTCATCTAAAAACTCCTAAATCCAAAAGGTAGTACCTATGAAAAGTATCATCTAGGTGTCAACCAAAGATAGGAGTACTGCAATAAATATCTATAAGGGGTTAAGTTTCCTTGCTCAATGAGATTTATTTCCACAAATAAAGTACTCGAACAAACAATATTCAAACAAGTTATTTAAATAAATATATGAAATGCAACAAATACATGAGCAAACAATACATATGATTTTCCTCGAATCATAAGTTGAATGGATTTACCCCTCCATTCAAAGTTAGGTGTTTCGAGCCATAATTCACAAATGAAGTTTTTTGTAGTTTTTATATGAGCCATTACTAGCCGCTAAAATATAGTGATTTCAGGTGTATACTCATCATTTTAATCGGGCGAACATTCATCATAAAATAGATTTTCAGGTTTTACAGACCTTACTACTATGCCCCATCCCATCAAGGGTATAGTAATGAATGCAATGTGACTCACTATGTGTTACGTATGAATCATTTTATTAAAGTAATCATGGCATAATATTAGATGTTTTAATAATGATCATAGAGTTTGTAGAGATATCATTTATATACTAATCAAACATTATTTATTTAACAATTCCTGACTCGATATGCTTAATACTGTTTCAACCATATATAAGGCACATGCGCTTTCATGTTTTTATCTTTTCCCAATCCTAATGTCACCAATCTACAAGCAAAAACATAGGTACAAGGATGTAGAAAATTAAACTCACTTAGCCATGGCAGTAGAAAGCTCATAGTCGAAGTATCTTCTGGATAAGGAAACTCGTGCTCTTAGTTACCTAAACAAGAGAAATATCTAAAATGAGTATTTCTTGAAAGTTCTGCTTAAACTTGCAAATTATATTTTGCTAAATTCGTCAAAATTTGTACGTGGTAAAATTCAAACTTAAAATGACCATATCTTGCTCATTTTAACTTAGAATTTCGCATTTTATATACCTTTTTCTACCTATTTGAAAAGATTTGTCTATTTCTAAGGTTATTTTTGTCATAAAAGGTCAATTGGGTTCCAAAAAGACACGGTACAAAATCGACATGAAAATCCCTGCCCTTAAACATGATTTTTCCAAACTTTTTATCAACCAAAAATCCCATAGCAAACATATAAATATATATATAGTTGAAAAATCCTTGTATTACATATACAACTCATGTTATACACATGATTCTAATGATGTTGTCTTAATCAATGATTTTTCATAATACAATTCGTCTTACTAGTTGAAAAAGTGAAGTTAACAAAATTATTTTAAGTTGTTTGGAAATAAAACTAAAGATTTTTGAGTTATTAAATATGTGATATAATTTATTTTCCCTTAACTCTTAAGAGATAATTTTGATTCAAAGATTTTAGTCTTTCCAAGTTATCTATAAATTTTATTTCCTAAGTAGTTTTTGTTTGGTGAGTTGATTTTAACCTCTTTTGAAAAGCTTATTTTGGTCTTTGTACTTAAAAAAAAATGTAGTGAGGATTTTATAAACAGTCTTTGAGAAAATTCCTCATAGCAAAGCTTTATTATCATTAAGGTTTTAATGGTAGTTTTAATAAGAGTAATTCTTAGTTAACTTTTGAAAAGTCTTTGTATGTTAACAATACTAAAATCTATGATGACCTTGTCTAAAATTCTTTCAAAGTATTTTGTTGATATAAAGTTTCTAAACTTTAATGAAACTTTCCTAAGTGATAAATAATATTTTTAAAGTAAGTTGAGTTTACTTTCTTTTAGTTAAAAAAGAACTTTTTGTTTTTATTAAGACAACATTCAACATGATCATGCATGGCATGAGTTTATAGCTAAGTAATATGACAAAATATTTATTGAGAAAGATGGAAAATATAGAGATACGCAAATAGTAAATATCAAGTATTGAAAGTCTTAGCCTAAATCAAGGCTTCCGAACTTAAACATAGGCAAGTCTAAAAAGGAAAACAAAAGAAATAAGAAAATTTATTTTGACTTGATGAAGACAAATATAAGAATAGAAAGACTAGTCTTAATATAAAAGCATGGAATAAATAAATTGCAAAGCATTAATAAATAAATAAATAATGGTTATGTTAATGAGCTTATATACTCTAAGAAATATAAATATACACACATAAATATAGTTACTAATATATAGAATTCAGATTAAAATAATAATAATAACATGTAACAATATAACAATAATAAAACAACATAATAATAAAATGAGATTTATTCATGACCAAGAACAAAATATGAACATATTGTTGCCTCCATAACACTTAAATGTTTAGGAAACACATACCATGATCATGTTAAGTTACATGACATGGTAAGAAAGTATAGGTAAAATTTTACCTAAATTAGAAATATGGAAAGTAGAAAAAGAGAGGTTGTTTGGGTATGGAAATGGTAGAGATGTTGGAAGATGAGAAGAGACTATAGAGAAAAAAGTTGAGAGGTGATTTTGAGAGAGTTTTGTTAAGGTAAATGAATGTGTGAAAGAAATGGAGGGAGATGGGGTATTTATAGAGTTTTATGGAGGGAAAATTGTGTGAATAAAATAAATTGAAAAAGAAAAAAATTGCGTGTATGTAAGGAGAAGGAGCGCTGGTTTTGCAAAAAGGAGAGAGAGGGAGTTGATTTTTATTTTTTTGTAATTTTGTTAATTAAAAGTAATAATTTGTAAGGTATGATGTGAATAAAGTTGTATGAAAAAAGTAAAAAAGTAAGAAATAGGTATGGTAGAATATAAAAATAGATGGTAGAAAAGTATAAATAGGTGAATAGTATAATAGTACTATGAATAATTATAAGACAAATTAATACTGGTAGTAAAGAAAATACGCGTAATTAAGCTATATATGATATTTTTAGATACCGGAAAATTATAAATTGATATTTTTAAATCCTTATATTTTTATGAATATTATGATGTTATCGGAATATTTTCACCGTCTAGTATACTAGGGCACAGTTTTCGAAATCTGATCCCGTTCGGATTCAAAACAAACTAAATTTTAATGAATCTGCTATTTTTAAGCTTCCTTGTATTATTACAGGCTATAATGCACATTTATCTCAATTCCTTTGTTTAAGGATTAAGTGAGCACGGGATTGCCGGATCTGAACCTACTAGTATTTGTTATAGATTTGTTGACTTTAAGGTTTCCGGTTAACTTTCGGTTTAGGATTTTGGCATAAACCTTAGCATAAAATCTAGGGGCTTACAACCTACCTCACTTAAAGAAAGTTTTGTCCTCAAAACTTCGCTTTTGTACCTGATTCTTCAAACAAACTAGGGTATCTCCTTTGAATTTCATCCTTAGCCTCCCAAATGGCCTCCTCGCGAGAATAGTTTCTCACACCACCTTAACATACCGAATCTCCTTGTTCCTGAGTTTCTGAACTTTGCGATCCAATATCTGAACAAGATGCTCCTCGTATGTAAGGTTTTCCTTCAACTGTACCAACTTTAGCTCCATGATTCTGTCAGGATCTGGAGCATGTTTCCTTAATACTAAGACATGGAACACATTGTGTATACCAGAAAAATTTAGTGGTAATGCTAAGCGATAGCCAAATCACAATCCTTTCAAGCACTTCAATGGTCCAATATACATTGGCTTAGCTTACCTTGTACTCGAACTCAGTGTATACTCTAATGGGGTTAACTTTTAGATACACATGATCTCCGACTTCAAACTCAAGAACTCTGCTTCTGATCCGCCCAACTTTTTGTCAGTCTTCAGCTTCTTTCATCCTTTGTTGGATAATTAGGACCTTACTTGCTGCATCTTGGATGAGATCCGATCCAATGGCTAATTTTTCCCATCATCCCAAAACAAAGACGATCTACACTTCCATCCATATAAGGCTTCGTAAGTGGCATTTTGAATGTCGAATGATAGCTAATGTTATAAGCAAATTCAACCAAAGGCAAATGCATACCCAGCTTCTTTGAATTCCATAACACAAGCCGAAGCATGTCTTCTGTTATTGGTTTTATATCACTTAAAATTTATTAAAAAAACCGCTTAAAAACTATAAAACAATAGATTTGGCAAGTGGACCAATCCTAATATAGTATAGCTTTGTAAACGGGATCGTCCTCAGGGATCGTTTTAAAAAAACACTCTAATCCTATTATTAAGAAATAACAGCAGGGAAAAGTTCAAGAATTAATTTCAGTTGATGTTTTATGATTATCAAGAAGATTTAATCAATATGTTTATGACTATTCAAGGTGTTCTATAACAGAAAATATAAATCCAATGATTCTCAGCTCATTCAAACAATGAATCACTACTAAAATCACACTCATACCCATTTATATTGATTCAATGAAGTAACAACAGTATTCAATTTTAATCCGCAAGATTTCTTAATTAGATTGATATCTTTCTCAAGATCATCAATCCCTAATCTTAGATCTATCTGTTAGATTTCTTCTCAACCAATAACAATCCAAGAATCGCATTAAAATCAGTATATCTTATATTGAATCAATCAAATACTCATCAATCAACCCAATACAGAAGATTCTTGCAAATCTATCTTAGAATTCACAAACAAATCTCTCTAAACATGTAGATCTATTCCTATATCCAAACTTTCATTTGTAATATAGAAAATCTGATATGAAATTAGCATTCTAGACTACTAAGTTCAAGAAAGATTAAGTACACATGTTTAGAATTAAAATTGAACAATAAATCTTCATCGAATCATCATCAAAACAGAGTACAAAGATAGATCTTAGAGTTCATCATCATTTGAATGAAAATTTCTCTACTCCTCCATATCCGTATTACAAAACATGATTAAATCAATGTAAAACAATACTAGATAAGAAAGAATACACCTTTGAACCGAATCTTGAAAGCCAAGTCTTGACAAGTAGGATTGTCTTGACAAATCTGTTATGAATCTTGAATAGACTTGAAAATTACTCTAAAAATATGTTTTGATGTACAAAGTTATGTTTGATTAACCTAAGACACGTATTTATATGATAGGAACCTGGTACAACAGTTACAAATTAAGATATGGATCAATCTTTCTAAGTTTATCTAAGTTTGACGAGTTAAAACTGTAACAGACAAACTGCACGACACCTGCATGACACTCTGCATCCTGTCGTGTAACTCTCTGGTCATTTCTGAACATTCCAGGATAACTGCACAACAGCTACATGACACCCTGCATCCTGTCTTGTACTTTTCCTGGTGCATATTTTTTCATTTTCCTTATCAAAGGCTTCCATAATTGTTTCATGGCTTGTTTACTATTTCCAAAGCTTTGCTCCTTCATTCTTTTTGCTTCGAAAACTTCCTCAAACTTGATTAATTCATTCCAAAGCTTATTCATCAAATCTCTAAAGAAAACACAAAATAACCAAGTCTAAGTATTATTTCTTACAAAAATAAACATAAATAACTATAAATTACTATATTTTAAACTTAATAATTATAGTATAATTTACATGTATCAAATTCCCCCACACTTAAGCAATTGCTTGTCCTCAAGCAATTAAACTTAAGAATTCAAAAATTTTGAAAGAAATGAAATTACTTTTAAACAGAAATAAATACATTTTTATTTAAGTTTTCATCAAAATTGAACTTCCTAAGAAATTTTATAATGAATAACCATTAAGAAAAACTTATCATCAATCATACCTTTGGTTTCTTAAACATTCAATTTCCTTTCTTGCATCACTTTTCAAAAAGAAATTTATGGATTCCAATCATCAACTCAAGTGTAGTGTTGTATACCAAATTCTTAATATACCAAAATTCAATAGCTAATCTAAATAACACAAAGTTTAATCTCAAAAATTAAACAAAGTTTTCAAAATCAAAATCAAAATCAAATCAAAATTAACTAACCAAGAAAAACTCATCCACACTTTATACACTTTTACTAAGAAGTATGTACTCCCTTTTTCTTTTATCTAAGTCACATAATAAAAAATGTTTGCATAACTCATCCGTTAATTCCCTGGATTTTCTCTTCCTCTTTTCAACTTTTCAGTCAATTTTTTTAAATCCCATTGATAGAGGATAACGACTCATTGCTCTTCTGAGGGGACCAATGTCGCTCATATCAATTTCGCTTTTATTTTAGTTCAAATCAATTGGCAGCGGAGTCGAACACTCGCTCTTCTTAGGGACCAAGGCCCCGCTCATACAATCAATTCTCACTTTTTCTCTCTTTTTTTTTAATATATATGCTCTTGATTCCTTACCGAATCAGCAGATTGAGTTCTCTCAACTTAATTCATCTACTTCAAGGAAAATCACCAAGGAACTATTCATATGAACATCCATTAAAGATTATGAAACTCTTCAAAAATTCCAAGGAATGAATATACTTAGAAGTAAAATCTTAAAATGCAATGCTTAATTCTCAACTAGAATTAACTCAATTCCAATTTCAAACTCAAAGTTTAATTTAAAAGTAACTTTGTATCCTAAAGATTTCAATATTGTATATTAGCAAAGAATTCATAATACAAATTGAGTATTTAAATCAATTTTTAAACTTGAAAATATTTTTGAAAATTTAAGTCCTTCTTTATTTATTAATTCATTACTTTTAAAGTGAATGCAAAATAGAAAATCTAACTGTTTAATCAATCCTAGGTATGATCAAACAAGTTTACTAATAGTAATCATTTTTCAACTTCTTTATAATACAATTTCAAACTAAAACTCTTTTATTTATCTAAATAAATAACACTTCTAAATTCATGATTTCAAAAAGAATATGATTCTTGATGAAACTTCCAAAATTTCGAAAATAAAAATTAATTTAGAAAATATAAAAATTCTATACATATTATAAATATATATTCTATTTTCCATCATTCAATTACTAAGAATAGCTATCACCTTAAGTAATGGGGAGAAACTTGAACATTCAAATATATGTATATATAATTATGATTACAAGAATTAAAGAATAAAACAAAATAAAATTACTTGTATCTCATTCTCCCCACACTTATTCAAGACATTGCCTCAATGTCTTTTATCAAGCATAAAAGAAAGAAACAAGAACTTAAAAAGAAATTAAAGAAAGAAACAAAAGAATAAGAAAAAGAAACTTCCTTGAAATGCCTCTGAAATTGGAAAATAAAGAAAATGGAACTTGTGAATGACCTTGCTTATAGAACTTGAACACATGGAGCACTTACTCAAATCAGCTTCAAAACTTGTCAAAATGAACTGAAATCCTAAAAAAGATATATATCTAACAAAGAAAACAAAAAGGATTACATTAGTTCAGTAATAAATATGCAAAATATATAGCCATCAAGTTTCTTCTTAATACATAGCTGTCTAGATCATCAACTAGAAAAACAGATAAACATCAACCATGATAGTTAACTTCTACTCCATATCCATCATATATATTTCATGACTACCTCATATTAACAAAACAAAACCACAAGAAATGCATCCATCAAACTAGCAGCAAAGAAAAATAGCAGAACAGCATAGGAGTCTTTAAAAACATAGCCAAAAAAAAAAATAATAATCAGAACAGCAGCAAATTCCTAATCTCATCATCAGCATCCTCTGCAGCATCTTCATATCCCCAGACTGATCCTCATCCTCATCTCCTTTGTCTCCATGAGCTTCATCACCAGCTCCTTGTGTAGTAGACCCCCTGAAGAACCTGCACCAAAACTAGAAGCATATTGACCACAGGCATTTGGAATCCACAGTGTTGAGCCATAGCTCCTGAAAAAGCCAAAATATATTCCTTTAGCCATTTAACTTCATCGGCCAATGAATTTCCTTCTACATTTCTAGTGGTCTGGGCAGTAGTAGAGGAAAAAGAGTGTCTATCACTTGAGAACTCCTCATTGGTAGTGGCTGAATCCACCTCTCTTCCCTCAAATAATTTCTGAATCATAATCCTGTGGAAAGGGGGATGGATCTACCCACTATGTCCTTAGGGCTGGTATCGGGAAAAATCCCAATATTCTTCAGAAGCCGGGTGACAAAAGCTAGATCAGGGGAAGCAAAGGCTCTGGATTTTATTGTGGTAGTTGTCGTGATCAGAAGGTGGAATTTGCGACTGTGGTGTATGGTGGCGTGTGGTTGTTTCGTAGCTGATCTGGGTTTTTTGTAAAAGAAGACGAGCTGGATTGGTGAGGAAAGCTGCTGGTCGTCGTTGGTCGTGGTTCAATGTAGTGTGTGGGTTTCGTGGCGGAGGAGCTGGTGGGGCGTCGAGCTGGGTTGTGTGTTGAAAGTTGGGTATCAAAATCTGAGTTTGTGTGTTAAAGACGTGGCTGAGGGTGGTTAAGGTAGGGTGGTTTCGTGTGTTGGTGGAGGTGACCGAGGTGGTTTGTTGTGGAAGAGTAGAGTGCGTGTGTGTGTTTTGTAGAGGGTGGTTTGTGGAGGAGAAGTTGGTTTTCGTGAGGAAGAAGATGGTGGGTACGGAGGTGTCGAGCTGGTGGTTCGTGATGAAGATGAGGGTGGTAGCGGATGGTGGAGAAGGTAGTTGGGTTGTCGTGGGTGGTGGGTTGAGGGTGGTGGTTTTCGTGTTGTTGAGTTTTGGATGAGTTTGGATTTCAAAAGAAGAACAGGAGAAGACGATTGAGGATTTGAAACCCTAAAGAAATTTTAACTCAAATATATATGTAAAAGGACATAACCCAACCAGGAAAAAATGCATAACACTGCCAACATCTACACGACATATACACGACACCTACATGACACTTTTGAAAGTGTCGTGCAACTCTCTGGTCAAAAATTGGAAATCACCAGGAAAAGTGCATGACACCTACACGACACCTACACGACATATACACGACACCTACATGACACTTTTGAAAGTGTCGTGCAACTCTCTGGTCAAAAATTGGAAATCACCAGGAAAAGCATGCACGACCACCTACACGACACTTTTGAAAGTGTCGTGCAACTCTCTGGTCAAAAATTGGAAATCACCAGGAAAAGTGCATGACACCTACACGACACCTACACGACACTTTTGCTGTTTTACAGGATTTTTTTTTTTTTTCAAATCAAACCAAGACAAAATATAAACATGCAAATAAATATAAGCTTAAAAAACAACATAAAAACCTTTATTAAACTATACTTAAAGCTTTTTTATAGTCCTTAGCTTCGACTTTTACCCATTTAAACAATTAATTTGGCAAAGGATGAAGCCTAAACTCCTCCTTATTGAATAAATCATTATCATTACCCACATATAATTTTAAAAGCTGACCATTAACTTTAAATTTTCCCGAAGTTGGGTGCTCCACTTCTATAGTACCATAAGGAAAAACCTTAGTGACTACAAAAGGTCCGGACCACCTAGATTTTAATTTTCCAGGAAAAAGTCTCAGACGGGCATTGTATAATAAAACTTTATCTCCTTCCTTAAATTCCTTAGATTGCTTAATCCTTTGGTCATGATATCTTTTTGTCTTCTCTTTATATAGCCTTGAACTCTCATATGCCATTTGTCTCATCTCGTCAAGTTCATTCAATTGGTACAATCTTTTCTTTTTAGCTTCATCTAAATCAAAATTCAATTGTTTGATTGCCCAATATGCTTTATGCTCTAATTCCACCGGTAAATGACATGACTTCCCGTAGACTAATCTATAAGGTGTTGTTCCTAGGGGAGTCTTGAACGCTGTTCTATAGGCCCATAAAGCATCATCTAATTTATCAGACCAATCTTTCCTATTAAGAGCAACTGACTTTTCCAAAATTCTTTTCAATTCTCTATTTGATAGCTCTACTTGACCACTAGTTTGAGGGTGAAAGGAGTAGTTAGTCTATGATTTACTCCATATCTTCTCAAAACCTTTTCCATTTGTGAGTTGCAGAAATGAGTCCCCCTATCACTTATGATTGCCTTAGGTGTTCCAAACCGAGCAAATAGCTTCTTTAAAAACTTGGTAACCACTCTAGCATCATTAGTAGACAAGGCCTCAGCTTCTACCCACTTAGATACATAGTCTACAGCAACTAAGATATATTGTTTCCCATCAGATTTAGGAAAAGGCCCCATGAAATCAATCCCCCATACATCAAACACTTCACACTCCAATATAAAGTTCTGGGGCATCTCATCTTTCTTAGATATATTTCCTGATCTTTGACATCGATCACACCTAGAACTAAAGGTTTGTGCATCCTTGAACAAAGTTGGCCAATAAAAGCCACATTCAAGAACTTTATGTGCTGTCCTATTAGAGCTATGGTGACCTCCAGTTAAACCAGAATGACAATGTTCCAAAATTTTCCATCCTTCGGATCTAGAAACACATCTTCTCATTATTTGATCAGCACAAATCCTAAAGAGGTATGGATCATCCCAGATATAGTACTTTAGATCAGAGAAAAATTTCTTCTTTTGATGGGAGTTTAATTCCTTAGGGATTATTCTAGCTACCAAATAGTTTGCTATATCAGCAAACCATGGAACTTCATTATCATTTAATTGCTCATTCATCTTCAGAATAGAATAGAGTTTCTCCTCAGGAAAACGATCATCAATTTCAGATTCATCTAAGCAATCTAAGTCCGGATTTTCTAACCTAGATAGATGGTCAGCAGCAAGATTCTCCGCTCCTTTTTTATCTCTAATTTCTAGATCAAATTCTTGCAAAAGGAGAATCCACCTAATCAATCTAGGCTTAGCATCTGATTTATTAAATAAATATCTTAAAGCCGAATGGTCAGTAAACACAATTGTTTTAGAAAGAATTAAATAAGATCTAAATTTTTCAAAAGCAAATACTACTGCTAGTAGTTCCTTCTCAGTTGTTGTATAATTTTCTTGTGTGGCATTAAGGGTTCTACTAGCATAATAAATAGGTTGGAAATATTTTTCTCGCCTTTGTCCCAATACAGCTCCTATGGCATAATCACTAGCATCGCACATTAACTCAAAAGGCAAGTTCCAATCCGGTGCCACCATGATTGGGGCATTAGTTAATTTAGATTTTAAAAGATTAAATGCTTCAACATTCATCATTGAACTCAAAAGCTACATCCTTTTCTAACAAGTGAGTTCAAAGGTCTAGCAATTTTTGAAAAATCTTTTATGAATCTCCGGTAAAAACCAGCATGTCCTAGGAAACTCCTTATAGCTTTAACTGATGTGGGGGGTGGTAAATTAGAAATAGTTTCAATTTTTGCTGAGTCAACTTCAATACCCCTATGAGAGATTTTATGTCCTAACACTATGCCCTCTTGTACCATAAAATGGCACTTCTCCCAGTTAAGCACAAGGTTGGTCTCTTCACATCTTGTAAGGACTTTTTCTAAATTCTCCAAACATAAATTAAAAGAGTCACCAAAAACAGAGAAATCATCCATAAAAACCTCCATTCCATCCTCTATTAAACCTTGAAACAAAGCTAACATACAACGTTGGAATGTGGCTGGAGCATTACACAATCCAAATGGCATTCGCCTATAAGCAAAAGTACCAAAAGGGCATGTAAATGTGGTTTTCTCCTGATCCTCGGTGCTATAGGGATTTGAAAATAACCTGACATACCGTCTAAGAAGCAATAATAAAGATGGCCAGCTAGTCTTTCAAGCATTTGGTCTAAAAAGGGAGGGGAAAATGGTCCTTTCTAGTAGCTAAGTTAAGTTTCCTATAGTCTATACACACTCTCCACCCCGTGACAGTACGCATAGGAATTAATTCATTTTTATCATTTGGAACAACTGTCATTCCCCCTTTTTTTGGCACCACGTGCACCGGACTAACCCAAGTACTGTCCGATATAGGATAGATTATCCCAGCATCTAATAATTTTATTACTTCTTTCTTTACGACATCTCTCATATTGGGGTTTAGTCTCCTTTGGGGTTGTACAACAGGTTTAGCACTTTCATCCAATCTAATCTTGTGAGTGCAAAAAGAAAGATTTATCCCCTTAATATCAGCTAGCTTCCAAGCAATTGCTTGCTTGTGTTTCCTAAGCACTTCCAATAATTCCTCTTTTTGATTTTTAGTTAAATTAGCAGCAATTATCACAGGTAATTTAGAATCATTTTCTAAGAATGCATATTCCAAAAAATCAGGCAAAGGTTTTAATTCCAAGAGAGGTGGGTCTTCAATAGATGGTTTATCAATAATCATATCATCCCTGTTTATTTTTAAAAAATCATCTGTACTCAATACTTGTTTTTCATTATTTAGTTGTTCTTTTAAATGCCAAACTTCAGGATTTGTTATGTCATCATCATCATTTGCATGCAAAGTGTATTCAATAGGATCTTTACATAACAATTCTGACAAACAAGCCTTCACAGAAAAATCAACCAAATCAATAGAAAAACAAGAGTCATCTTGGCCCATGGATTTTTTCATAGAAACAGGGATATTAACTATTACATCTTCATCACCAACCCTTAAAATTAGTTTTCCATCCGCTACGTCTATAATAGCCCTAGCAGTTGCTAAAAATGGTCTTCCTAGTATAAGTGGAACATCTACATCTTCATCCATGTCAAGAATAACAAAGTCTACCGGGAAGATAAAGTTTTCCACTTTTACAAGGACATCTTCTATTATTCCTCTAGGGTACTTAACCGACCTATCAGCTAATTGAAGACTCATGCGGGTAGGAGGGGTTCTCCTAAACCTAATCTTTTGAACAATTTGTACGGCATTAAATTTATACTAGCTCCTAAATCAGCTAAAGCATGTTGTAATTCCAGATTACCTATATAACAAGGGATAAGGAAGCTACCTGGATCCTTTAGCTTTTTAGGAATCCTATTTTGGAGAATAGCCGAGCATTCTTCACCAAGGGTGACATGAGACACTTCCTCCAGCTTCTTTTTATTCGAGAGAAGGTCCTTGAGGAACTTTGCATAGCGTGGCATTTGTGCAAGGGCTTCTACAAAAGGTAAATTTATATGTAATTGTTTAAATAAATCCAAAAACTTACCATATTGTTGGTCCTTGTCCTTATTCCTCAACCGAGCTGGATAGGGAATAGGTGGCACATATTCCTTCACTATTGGTGGGGTCGGTTGCTTTTTCAAGGTGTCTTCATTTTCTTTTGGTAGCTCAATTGCATCATCCTTCCCCAACTCCTTTCCTTGTTGATCCTTCTCTTTATCATGCTGGAGTTCTTTTCCACTACGCAAGGAGACAGCTTTTAATTGTTCTTTAGGATTCATTTCTGTATTTCCCGGTAGTGTTCCTTGGTTTCTTTCCGAAAGCATCTTAGCAATTTGTCCAATCTGATTTTCTAAATTATGAATGGATGCTTCATGATTCCTTAGTGTTGCATTGTTTGTTTGAATAAATTGCTGCATGAGATCTTCAAGAGAAGGCTTTTTCTCTTGAATAGTAGACCTTGGATACCCGGAGGAAGAGGGGTTTGTCTCTGAAAATTCTGACCACCCCAAGAGAAATTTGGGTGGTTCCTCCATCCGGGGTTATATGTATTGCTAAAAGGATTATTTTGAGCTCTCATTGGATTTCCCACAAAATCTACTTGTTCCAAATTGTCTTGATTAGCACTAGGGTAATCCACATAAGGTCCTTGAGAATGTTGTTGCATAGATAATCCTTTCACTTGGGTAGCTAATGCATCTACCTTCGCTGCTAGACATGAAATAGCATCTACCTCATAGACTCCAGCTGCTCTTTTTTTCTTGTGCGCCCGGATGACCATTGATATGAATTGATGGCCATATCCTCCAACAGCTGCAATATATCCTCGGGAGTCTTGTGGTTGAGAGTACCCCCGGCTGCTGCATCTATCATTTGACGGGTACTAAAATTCAAGCCATTATAAAATGTTTGAACTTGCATCCAAGTGGGCAAGCCATGGTGTGGACACCTTCTTAACAGCTCCTTGTATCTCTCCCATGTATCATACAAGGTCTCCGACTCCAATTGAGTGAAAGTGGAGATATCCGATCGAAGCTTAGCCGTCTTTGCTGGTGGGAAATATTTGGCAAGGAATTTTTCTGCAAGTTCTTGCCATGAGTTGAAAGATCCTGGTGGTGACGAAATCAACCAATGCTTAGCTTTGCCCCGGAGAGAAAATGGGAATAATCGGAGTCTAATGTCATCGTTTGTGGCTCCAGCTATCTGAAAAGTGTCACATATTTCCAAGAAATTCTGAATATGAAGATTCGGATCTTCATCTTGCAAGCCGTCAAATTGGACACAATTCTGAACCATTTGGATGATGCTTGGCTTGATTTCAAAATGATTAGCAGCCACTCTTGGTCGATTGATGCTAGATTGAACTCCTGTCAATGTTGGCCTAGCATACTCCATCATGGTACGGTGGATGGCTTCATTTTGATTATTCGCTAACCCCGGATTCATCAATCCTTGTGGGTTGAATTGTTGAGCAGCAGGTGGGTTTTCATTTCCGTCCGCCATGTCAACTGAGGTAGGAGGCTTGCTTTCCGTTCGAATTGGAGAAGACTCCAAATTTTCTTTAGCTAATTGTCGACGATTTTTTAGTGCTGTCTTTTCCGGTTCCGGTCAAAAGCAAGAGGCCCTGATGGTCTATTCCTAGTCATACAACAAAAGGAAGACAAATGAGGTTAAGTTTCCACCCAAGTGTTTACAAAACACAGATAATAAATAAAAATAAAACAAGAATAATAGAATAAGAGGCTGCCTATTAATGCCGATCCCCGCAACGGCGCCAAAAAGCTTGATATTGGTTTTATATCACTTAAAATTTATTAAAAACACCGCTTAAAAACTATAAAAACCAATAGATTTGGCAAGTGGACCAATCCTAATATAGTATAGCTTTGTAAACGGGATCGTCCTCAGGGATCGTTTTAAAAACAACACTCTAATCCTATTATTAAGAAATAACAGCAGGGAAAAATTCAAGAATTAATTTCAGTTGATGTTTTATGATTATCAAGAAGATTTAATCAATATGTTTATGACTATTCAAGGTGTTCTATAACAGAAAATATAAATCCAATGATTCTCGGCTCATTCAAACAATGAATCACTACTAAAATCACACTTCATACCCATTTATATTGATATTCAATGAATTAACAACAGTATTCAATTTTAATCCGCAAGATTTCTTAATTAGATTGATATCTTTCTCAAGATTATCAATCCCTAATCCTTAGATCTATCTGTTAGAATTTCTTCTCAACCAATAACAATCCAAGAATCGCATTAAAATCAGTAAATCTTATATTGAATCAATCAAATACTCATCAATCAACCCAATACAGAAGATTCTTGCAAATCTATCTCTAGAATTCACAAACAAATCTCTCTAAACATGTAGATCTATTCCTATATCCAAACTTTCATTTGTAATATAGAAAATCTGATATGAAATTAGCATTCTAGACTACTAAGTTCAAGAAAGATTAAGTACACATGTTTAGAATTAAAATTGAACAATAAATCTTCATTGAATCATCATCAAAACAGAGTACAAAGATAGATCTTAGAGTTCATCATCATTTGAATGAAAATTTCTCTACTCCTCCATATCCGTATTACAAAACATGATTAAATCAATGTAAAACAATACTAGATAAGAAAGAATACACCTTTGAACCGAAATCTTGAAAGCCCAAGTCTTGACAAGTAGGATTGTCTTGACAAATCTGTTATGAATCTTGAATAGACTTGAAAATTACTCTAAAGTTATGTTTTGATGTACAAAGTTATGTTTTTACTAACCTAAGACACGTATTTATATGATAGGAACCTGGTACAACAGTTACAAGTTAAGATATGGATCAATCTTTCTAAGTTTATCTAAGTTTGACCGAGTAAAACTGTAACAGACAAACTGCACGACACCTGCATGACACTCTGCATCCTGTCGTGTAACTCTCTGGTCATTTTCTGAACATTCCAGGATAACTGCACAACAGCTACATGACACCCTGCATCCTGTCGTGTACTTTTCCTGGTGCATATTTTTTCATTTTCCTTATCAAAGGCTTCCATAATTGTTTCATGGCTTGTTTACTCTTTCCAAAGCTTTGCTCCTTCATTCTTTTTGCTTCGAAAACTTCCTCAAACTTGATTAAATTCATTCCAAAGCTTAATATTCATCAAATCTCTAAAGAAAACACAAAATAACCAAGTCTAAGTATTATTTCTTACAAAAATAAACATAAATAACTATAAATTACTATATTTTAACTTAATAATTATAGTATAATTTACATGTATCAAATTCCCCCACACTTAAGCAATTGCTTGTCCTCAAGCAATTAAACTTAAGAATTCAAAAATTTTGAAAAGAAATAAAATTACTTTTAAACAGAAATAAATACATTCTTTATTAAGTTTTCATCAAAATTGAACTTCCTAAAGAAATTTTATAATGAATAACCATTAAGAAAAACTTATCATCAATCATACCTTTGGTTTCTTAAACATTCAATTTCCTTTCTTGCATCACTTTTCAAAACAGAAATTTATGGATTCCAATCATCAACTCAAGTGTAGTGTTGTATACCAAATTCTTAATATACCAAAATTCAATAGCTAATCTAAATAACACAAAGTTTAATCTCAAAAATTAAACAAAGTTTTCAAAATCAAAATCAAAATTAACTAACCAAGAAAAACTCATCCACACTTTATACACTTTTACTAAGAAGTATATACTCCCCTTTTTCTTTTATCTAAGTCACATAATCAAAAATGTTTGCATAACTCATCCATTAATTCCCTGGATTTTCTCTTCCTCTTTTCAACTTTTCAGTCAAGAGTACTCTTTTTTTTTTTTTTTTTTTAAGTCCCATTGATAGAGGATAACGACTCATTGCTCTTCTGAGGGACCAATGCCCGCTTCATATCAATTTCGCTTTTATTTTAGTTCAAATCAATTGGCAGCGGAGTCGAACACTCGCTCTTCTTAGGGACCAAGGCCCGCTCATACCAATTTCGCTTTTATTTTAGTTCAAATCAATTGGCAGCGGAGTCGAACACTCGCTCTTCTTAGGGACCAAGGCCCGCTCATACCAATCAATTCTCACTTTTTCTCTTTTTTTTTTTTATATATATGCTCTTGATTCCTTACCGAATCAGCAGATTGAGTTCTCTCAACTTAATTCATCTACTTCAAGGAAAATCACCAAGGAACTATTTCATATGAACATCCATTAAAGATTATGAAACTCTTCAAAAATTCCAAGGAATGAATATACTTAGAAGTAAAATCTTAAAAATGCAAATGCTTAATTCCAACTAGCAATCTTAACTCAATTCCAATTTCAAACTCAAAGTTTAATTTAAAAGTAACTTTGTATCCTAAAGATTTCACTATTGTATTTTAGCAAAGAATTCATAATACAAACTTGAGTATTTAAATCAATTTTTAAACTTGAAAATATTTTTTGAAAATTTAAGTCTTCTTTATTTATTAATTCATTACTTTTAAAGTGAATGCAAAATAGAAAATCTAAATGTTAATCAATCCTAGGTATGAATCAAACAAGTTTACTAATAGTATCATCATTTTTCAACTTCTTTAGTAATACAATTTCAAACTAAAACTCTTTTTTTTTATGAAATAAATAACACTTCTAAATTCATGATTTCAAAAAGAATATGATTCTTGATGAAACTTCCAAAATTTCGAAAATAAAAATTAATTTAAAAAATAAAAATTTCTATACATATTATAAATATATATTCTATTTTCCATCATTCAATTACTAAGAATAGCTATCACCTTAAGTAATGGGGAGAAACTTGAACATTCAAATATATGTATATATTATTATGATTACAAGAATAAAAGAATAAAACAAAATAAAATTACTTGTATCTCATTCTCCCCCACACTTATTCAAGACATTGCCCTCAATGTCTTTTATCAAGCATAAAAGAAAGAAACAAGAACTTATAAAGAAATTAAAGAAAGAAACAAAAGAATAAGAAAAAGAAAACTTCCCTTGAAATTGCCTCTGAAATTGGAAAATAAAGAAAATGGAACTTGTGAATGACCTTGCTTATAGAACTTGAACACATGGAGCACTTACTCAAATCAGCTTCAAAACTTGTCAAAAACTGAACTGAAATCCTAAAAAAAAATATATCTAACAAAGAAACACTAAAAAGGATTACATTAGTTCAGTAATAAATATGCAAACTATATACCATCACAAGTTTCTTCCTAAATACATAGCTGTCAATCATCAACTAGAAGAACAGATAAATATCAACCATGATACTTAACTTCTACTCCATATCCATCATATAGACATTCAGAACTACTTCATATTAACAAAACAAAACCACAAGAAATGCATCCATCAAACTAGCCAGCAAAGAAAAATAGCAGAACAGCATAGGAGTCTTTAAAAACATAGCCAAAACAAAACACAAATAATCAGAACAGCAGCAAATTCCTAATCCTCATCATCAGCATCCTCTGCAGCATCTTCATATTCCCCAGACTGATCCTCATCATCAGCTCCTTTGTCTCCATGAGCTTCATCACCAGCTCCTTGTGTAGTAGACCCCCCTGAAGAACCTGCACCAAAACTAGAAGGCATATTGACCACAGGCATTTGGAATCCACAGTGTTGAGCCATAGCTCCTGAAAAAGCCAAAATATATTCCTTTAGCCATTTAACTTCATGGCCAATGAATTTCCTTCTACATTTCTAGTGGTCTGGGCAGTAGAGGAAAAAGAGTGTCTATCACTTGAGAACTCCTCATTGGTAGTGGCTGAATCCACCTCTCTTCCCTCAAATAATTTCTGAATCATAATCCCTGTGGAAAGAGGGATGGATCTACCCACTATGTCCTTAGGGCTGGTATCGGGAAAAATCCCAATATTCTTCAGAAGCCGGGTGACAAAAGCTCCACATGATATAGCTCCCTTTCTTTTATCATTGACCTCTTCTAAGAAAGAGAATGCGAGAAACACGCCTAAATTAATAGGTGGTCCTTCTAGCATACTCTGCAGAAAGCCAATGTCTCTAGCATTGACAACCCCGGTACTTTTTTCTCTTCCAGTGATGGAATGGGATAACATCCAGTGAATCATTCGCCACTCGGGTTGTCTTAAACTAGAACCTTTTGCCTTAGAGGGGACATAATTAGATCCCCCAGTGCTCCATTTAGCCCAAAAGGCATTATGCTGATGTCGATGCAAGAGGGAGCAACTCAGATTCTTAAAATCCTCCTCTACTTCTTCAACCGTATATAAGCCACTATTAACACAGAATTCAGCCATAGACATATGATACCTTTCACCATTTACTCGAAAAGAAAGCTCATTTCGTAGCCCATGAGATGGATCAGGATGTTTAATAAACAACGTCGCCAAGAATTCAACAGTTAATTGTTGAAAAAATGCTTCATCAACAGAAAATAATCTTTCAAAAGGTTTTCCGATTAAATTCTTGAGCATTTCCTCCAGCCCATATGGTCTAAACATTTCCCATGTCATAAATCTATTAGGGATAAATTTCTTACCAGATAAATAGAGGAAGAGCTCCTTCTCCCTATCATCCATGTAGGCTGGAGCTTGAATGGGTTTTCCACTTGAAGATGTTTTTGACTTCTTTAGAGTCTTTGGTGGAATTTTCATAGTTGCAGTGGATTTTTGTCTAGGCATTGTGTCTAGATATTGAAGAATTAGAGTTGGAATGTAGGGGACAGAACAAGCTGAGTATGGTGGCGTGTGGTTGTTTCGTAGCTGATCTGGGTTTTTTTTTTTTTTTTGTAAAAAGAAAACGAGCTGGATTGGTGAGGAAAGTGCTGGTCGTCGTTGGTCGTGGTTCAATGTAGTGTGTGGGTTTCGTGGCGGAGGAGATGGTGGGGCGTCGAGCTGGGTTGTGTGTTGAAAGTTGGGTATCGATTTCTGAGTTTGTGTGTTGAAAACGATGGCCGAGGGTGGTTAAGCTAGGGTGATTCGTGTATTGGTGGAGGTGACCGAGGTGGTTTGTTGTGGAAGAAGGTGGTGCGTGTGTTTTGTAGAGGGTGGTTTGTGGAGGAGAAGCTGGTTTTCGTGATGAAGATGAGGGTGGTGGCGGATGGTGGAGAAGGTAGTTGGGTTGTCGTGGGTGGTGGGTTGAGTTTGGATTTCAAAAGAAGAACAGGAGAAGACGATTGAGGATTTGAAACCCTAAAAGAAATTTTTAATTCAAATATATATGGAAAAGGACATAACCCAACCAGGAAAAAAAATGCATAACACCTGCACAACATCTACACGACATATACACGACACCTACATGACACTTTTGAAAGTGTCGTGCAACTCTCTGGTCAAAAATTGGAAATCACCAGGAAAAGTGCATGACACCTACACGACACCTACACGACATATACACGACACCTACATAACACTTTTGAAAGTGTCGTGCAACTCTCTGGTCAAAAATTGGAAATCACCAGGAAAGTGCATGACACCTACACGACACCTACACACATATACACGACACCTACATGACACTTTTGAAAGTGTCGTGCAACTCTCTGGTCAAAAATTGGAAATCACCAGGAAAAGTGCATGACACCTACACGACACCTACACGACACTTTTGCTGTTGCAGGATTTTAATTTTTTTTTTTTTTTTTCAAATCAAACCAAGACAAAATATAAACACATGCAAATAAATATAAGCTTAAAAAAACAACATAAAAACCTTTATTAAACTATACTTAAGCTTTTTTATAGTCCTTAGCTTCGACTTTTACCCATTTAAACAATTAATTTGGCAAAGGATGAAGCCTAAACTCCTCCTTATTGAATAAATCATTATCATTACCCACATATAATTTTAAAAGCTGACCATTAACTTTAAATTTTCCCGAAGTTGGGTGCTCCACTTCTATAGTACCATAAGGAAAAACCTTAGTGACTATAAAAGGTCCGGACCACCTAGATTTTAATTTTCCAGGAAAAAGTCTCAGACGGGCATTGTATAATAATACTTTATCTCCTTCCTTAAATTCCTTAGATTGCTTAATCCTTTGGTCATGATATCTTTTTGTCTTCTCTTTATATAGCCTTGAACTCTCATATGCCATTTGTCTCATCTCGTCAAGTTCATTCAATTGGTACAATCTTTTCTTTTTAGCTTCATCTAAATCAAAATTCAATTGTTTGATTGCCCAATATGCTTTATGCTCTAATTCCACCGGTAAATGACATGACTTCCCGTAGACTAATCTATAAGGTGTTGTTCCTAGGGGAGTCTTGAACGCTGTTCTATAGGCCCATAAAGCATCATCTAATTTATCAGACCAATCTTTCCTATTAAGAGCAACTGACTTTTCCAAAATTCTTTTCAATTCTCTATTTGATAGCTCTACTTGACCACTAGCTTGAGGGTGATAAGGAGTAGTTAGTCTATGATTTACTCCATATCTTCTCAAAACCTTTTCCATTTGTGAGTTGCAGAAATGAGTCCCCCTATCACTTATGATTGCCTTAGGTGTTCCAAACCGAGCAAATAGCTTCTTTAAAAACTTGGTAACCACTCTAGCATCATTAGTAGACAAGGCCGCAGCTTCTACCCACTTAGATACATAGTCTACAGCAACTAAGATATATTATTAACACTAATATGCTAAGATTATCTACTTCATGATAAGAAATAAGGACAATAGAAGCTAATTAGGAGAAGGAGGGGAGCAGATTTAGTGAAATTTGTAACAAAGTAAGTTTAAGGCTTTCAAGAGTTGAAATACAATGTTTATAGTATTTTAAGTGTAAAATCTGACTTGAGTGTGTTGGTATGTAGAGTAGCAAGGACATTGAGTTTAGAGGAGTTTTATGCCTTAGAGTACCACTCATAGCTGAAAGAATAATGTAAGAACTAAAATTAACTCCTTATTTTATGAAAATGTGAGGATAGGAAGATAAGACTATTCTAGTAATGTAAAAGGTGAAGAATGAATATGTTTTGAGTTGGAGTTCTATTAGAAATTAACTTTAAAGGGGAATAGGGTGATAGCATGTGCCTAAATTATATAGAAAGTGATGAAACAAACATGGAGTGTTATGTTGTTAATGTTAAAGCTGTTAAATAGAGAGTTTGTGCATAGAAGTCTTAAAATTTAAGAAAGACCATGATGTGGTTGATGATTGTATCAAAACTAGATGTTTTAGGCTCTCAATTTTGATTAATCATGTTACAACAAAACAAAAGACGAAAATATACGAGACTAGGCATGAACATGACTATCTAATACCTTCAAGATCACTAAAAGTTGTTCCAAAACATGTTTTTGACAAAAATATCAAGTATAAGCACGAAATATCACAAACCCTGAAAAACACAGTAAGTATAGGAGATTATGTACCTACCTATGTTCCCACCAACTTCAAAACTCGAAGGAATTGAGTTTTTCTAAAAGAACACGGATGGAACATGAGGTCATGAACCATCTCGTGCTCTTCTCTAGCCTTAAAGCTAAAAAATATCGAGTTTTACAAAAGAACACGGATCGAACACAAGGTCGTGAACCATCCCATGTTCCTTCCTAACCTTAGAACTAAAACATATCAAGTTTTCTTGAAGAACATAGATGGCACATAAGGTTATGAACCATCTCGTGTCTCTCTTTGACCTTTAGAACTTGAAGAAATCAAGTTTTCTAGAATAACATGACTAAGAACACAGGGTCATGAACCTACCGTATTCCTCTCAGATCTCAAACTTAATGAACTAAAAAAAGAACATGAGTAGTTCATTTGCTCATTTACTACCTGTGTACTTTTCCAGCTTCTTATTCCTTTGTTAATCTTTATCCAAATCATATGAAGCTTGGTTTGATTCCTTCTTTAGAATTAAAATGATCCTTTAAACATTATCTTTGAATAGATATGGTCAAACTAAAGTGACTTAGATGTAACAAATAACACAAATAAAATAAAGGCAATAAATCTTGAACTAATCCTGACTTCAATTATGAACAATTATTGGATATCGAGCTTGAAAAGGGATAGTAAGCTCAAACCAACCAATAGGTACACAGTAATTATTTGTTGCTTGCTAGGGTAGTACTAATAACCATATAAGAACTTAAACTCGGTCTAATTAAGTGTTAGTTGTTGCTTGGCCCCTTACTTGAAGAAGTTGCTCCTCTATACGGGGTTGCTATTCTGAATACAACTTCGAGATGATGTGGTAGTTTAGGCACTTAAGCTCCCACAGAATGCATGGTTGGGGCTAACGTGTAGTTGATAAGGAAATTTTTGAGGTTGAGCGGCTGGCTAGAGTGGGTATGAAGTTATGACGAGTTATACAACGTAATGGGACCCCATATAAAGTGTTACAATGGACCATGCTCGTTGGTGGCAACTTGTGAGGAGATAACCTGAAAGGGACTATTTCTTTATTTACTTTCTGATAGGTTATAGGGACTTATCAAACCCCCCTCTTCGGTGCTTGATCAGACGGAATCCTACCCTTTATGTGTGGCAGGAGTCATGAGTACTGTTGTGCATGTTGGTTTTTCTAGGACACTAGTAATACTTGCTTGCTAACTTAAAAATGTAATCAAACTTGACTTATGCTTATTGCATTAGCTTAGGCGTACATGATATGTGTGTATGTATTTGATTATTATGTATTAAGCTTTGTCGCTCACTTTTTACTATTTTAAGTAACAAGTGATCACTTCGTAGACCTTCATTATGACTCCATAGGTTTCGGGACTGATGAATTTGGAGAGTGATCTAAGAAGTAGAGGATCACATGGAACTCTAAGGAAATTATTTAAATGTTTATGTTTCTTATTTTTAATGGATAATTGTAAACTTTAAAATAAATTAATACCTATAGGCCAAGTACTAAACCATGTAACCGCGTTGAGCTTAGTTCCCCAACCTATGCTTTGCCTTAGTGGGCTATGATATTTAAGAAACGTATTCTTTATATTTCAAATAGCTTAAGATTATGTTTTCTTTTCAATCTTAAGTAGGATGATTTTACAAATAGCATTTCGTCGAATCTCTTAAAACTGAATAAGATTTTACAACTAAAACTCGTTTAGCGACCCACATAGCAAATAGAAGCCTTACACATGCTACCTAGAGGTGATGTATGTGGCAAAATAACCATACGCTTAAGCACCTTAAGTGTTAGGTCGTTCCATACCATATTTTTCAAAAATATGATGGTTGGAAACATTGAAAAGGGAAACAAACCTTTTAACCATCATCTCCTTTCCTTTTCATAATCACTTTCTTTTTTCTTTTCTCTAAACGCATAGAATCATCACCCTTATCCTTCAACAATCTTGTACGAACCCAGGAGATGGGCAATAAAATGGTAAGTAATAGGATTGTTTTCCCACCTTGTCATTCTTGATGAATTACACTGAAAAGATAACAGATCATAGTATCTAGGGTGTTGATAACAAATTTCTATGGGAGAAAAGGATAACGTAAGTGTGATTCTTAAATAGAAACTAGAGAAAGATAACTAGAGTGATATTATAGGGGAATAATAGAGATCTTTCCAAAAAGGTAATGTAATAGTTACATTGAATTATTGGATCATGAGTGTTAAATATGTTATAAGAAGTATTGTATGTTTTAGTTTGGTTTTGGGGTAAAGACATGTATATGGAAGTGTTAGAGTGATGGAAATAGACTTAGAAGGGTTTTAACAAGTGTCGATATGGAAATAAGAGGAAAATTACAAAATATGATGTTTTCCAAAAGTACACAATCTATACACAATCCCGTGTTTCAAGTCGTGTATCTCTCTGAGTGTGAAATTCATGCTTTCCAAAGAATACAGAAAATACACGGCACATGTATCAAGTCATGTTTCTCTCTGTGACTTTTAACAAAAGGAGATTGGGAAAGAACACAACTTATACAGTCTCATGTTCTTGCCTATGTTCCTCTATGAATTTTTGAAACTTTGTTGGCAAAGAACACACTGAGAAACACAAGGTCATGTTCCCCTCATGTACTCCTCATGTATCAACTGTACCTCATCGTGGACCTTTCTATGACTTATTTTCTCCGCCTAAGTGATATCTAACCCCTTACCCTTTATATACTAGTTTATATGTGTTATAATGCCTTGAAAATCATTCTTTTCTAGCCTAAACATGACTTTATTCACTAAATTTTTTTACTTCACAATCTAAGTATACTTTAACAATTTAGTATCTAAGTTATAATGGTGAGAACCAGGAGTGATGTGAATATAATGGGATTTTAAGCAAGACAAATAGAAAAACTGAACAATTTAATTGTATATAATCTAGGCAGTAGATTGGATCGGAATAGAACTATTTTAAGGTACGTTGCCACGCCCAAGGGGTATCGTAAACGTGGCATCTGCCGTACATAATTTTAAACCTATGAATGACTTTTTAGTTATGTAAAGGCTTTCATATCATATAAGGCGTACAAATATTAGAAGGAACGCATCGAAGTAATGCAATTTATTTTGATAATATTTAAATAACAAGGCAAAAGAATATTTAACATTAAACATGAATAGGGTCAATTACAATTCTTAGGGCATACCCGCTGATGTCTTCAAGACTACATAATTACACTTCCTATAAATCTCCAAAATATAATCATATCATATGTAACTCATGAAGAATTTACATGAAAGTAAGTCCATCCTATGGTACCCCTTTTCACAAAAGCTCAAAGATTTTCCATCAATTTCCTTACTATTTCGATCCTTGAATGTAATCGCAAGTATACCTATTTCAACAAAAGCTTATGGGGGTGTAAGCTTACAACAAGCTTAGTAAGATTTCTTTTATAAGCACTATGATTTTACACAAGTTTATTTATTTTCACACATCTACTATGCATGCTATGCAATAATCACATGATTACACAAATATATATGGTTATCCAAAACCATATATAGAACTGATTTACCCCTCCGTATCAAAGGTTAGGGAATGGTATTTGAAGGTCTTTACGATCTTCTATTACTAGTCCTTAGGAGTATCCTACCACTAGTGATTGATCGACGTAACTTATCCTTGGAATATCCCCGGTACGCCTTAGTTTACTAAGAACGAGCATGGCCATGGGCTATCTTGGCTTTTAACCTTCTGATTCTTCATGCAGGAGTAGCAGCTTTTAACATGTGACTCGATGGATGCAATGCATGTCCATTTAATTTATATCAAAGCCAAGTATAATTAAAGTATACTTAAAGGCAATCAACAAACATCATACACACATAAGCAACAGGTAATGTTAATGATATACTTAAACAACCATTTGTGGGTTCTGATATGCTTAATATCCATTATCACACATACATAAAAACATATACATATAACCCATACCCATACATGTCAATTTTATCTTATACCTATAGATTAGTGCAACTATCTACAAGCACAAGTAAGGTAATGAAATTTAGAGAGAAAACTACTTATCCATATTGCAATCTTGTTAGTTGTAATAATCCTTGGAAGGGAAGTCTCCTATTCCTCATTGCCTAGACCAAAAAAAAAAAAAAAAAAAAAAAACCTGAGATGAGTATTTCATAAAAATTCTACTTAAACTTTTTAATTTATTTTGTTATTTACATCAAAATTCGAAGTATGTGAAATCTCAACTTAAATTAGCCATAACTTGCTCATTTTAACGCAGAATTTCGCATATAAGATGTTGTTTTCTACCTACTAAAAAAGATCAATCTATTTCTAAGTTTATTTTTAACATTTGAAGTCGTTTGGGTTCGAAAACGGGTCGGTACAACTTTAGCACGAAAATTCCAACTTCAAATTGTGACTTTTCTAAGTTCTTTTTCACTTTAAAGTTCCATAGCAAACACATAAATATTTATATAGTTGAAAATCCTTTTAACATATACATAGCCCCATATTATATGCATGATTCTAGTGATGTTTTCTAAAAATAAAATTTGTAAACAATCTTTGTGAAAGACAGAGTTTAGTGAAAGGGTCATCTTTTGACTTTTGATTTAAATTGTGATTTTGTAAATATGTGATTCGATTAACAAGAACAATCATAATTCAACATATGTATTTGGAATTTTTAAAAATCTTATATTTATTCACAAATTCTTGCTTAACAATTATTTTATAAAACAGGGTTTTATTTATTTGTGATATAAAACCCAAGTGCAGTTCTCTTTTAAAGGATTTCCTAAGTTTGATTCTTTAAATAAAATTTTAAATTCTTAGATTTTGTAAATGGGGCACTTAATTAAAGAAAATCATGATTTCATATTTAATTTGAGTTCATGAATATTTTATTTTCATATTAATTTCTTTTAATTATTTATTTTCCAAATATAAATCTTATATGGTTTTGAGGAAAATTATTCTAAGTTGTGGAAAAAAAACATTTTAAGTTTTTGCTTATGAGGAAAAATCAATGGCTTGTTCTAAATTCTTATTCACATAATAATTTTTTCTAAACTCATGATTTTTTAACACATGGATCTTTATTTAAAATCTTTAGTTTGTTACAAGTAAGTATCTAATTATTACAACTATTATTTGTATTTCCTTAATTTCTTAAAAGAAATGGTTTTTGCTTCTTAAAATTTAGTTCCTTAAGTTGTGTACCGATTTATTTCTAAGTGGGTTTTTAACTAGTGAGTTGATTTTAAACTTGGCTTACAAAAGTTGTTTGGTTCTTAGTATTTATTAAAGTGTTGGTGATGATCTTATAAATAAGTTTTTAAGAAAAATTTACATAACAAAGAACTATCAGCATTAAATTTTGAAACAATAATTTTTATCTTATTGTTTTGAAGAAGAGAGTGTGTAATGAAGTTACTTAGTTAAATCTAGCATAATAATATCACTAAAACTTATGATGGGCTTGTCTAACTTTTGAAAAGAATTTGTTGGAACAAAACTCTAAGTCTTTGATGGAAATTTTTTCTTTTTTTTTTAAGCGATAAAAATTTATTTTCAAAGAGAGTTTAGTATTATTTTCTTTATTAAAGAAAGAACTTGTTTTTATTTTTATTGAGACAACAACAATACGGTCATGCAAGAATATGATTATGTAGTTATGTTAAAGACAAGAATAACTTATATGAAGAAAGAAGGAAATATAAGAATCAAGTAAGCATATATATCTAAGGTTAAGTATTGGGAGCCTTAGCTTCATTAAGGCTTCCCGGAACTAAGAATAGACTAGTTCCAAAAAGAAAAGAAAAGAAAGAAAAGAAAAGGCATGATAATAAGAGCAATAATAATAAGATGTTAGGTTAGTGAACTTTTATGCTCTAAGAATATATATAAACATAACTATATTTAGTAATATATAGAAGTTAGATTAGAAGCAATAATTAGAGCATAATATAATATCCACACAATAATAAGATTTTTGCATGAACAAGAACAAAACATGAACATATTGTTGCTTCCATAACACTATGGTCTTAGGAAACATATATTATGATCATGTAATGTTACATGACATGAAGGAGAAATATTATGTATATTTACCTAAGATTTAGTTAGTGAAGGATGAAGAAGAAATTTTGTTGGTGGTTGTGCGGAGATAGTAATGGGCTGAGAGGAAAAAGGAGTTGGGAAGAAATTTTTGTAGAGAAATTTTATAGATGGAGTTTTGTGGAGAGGATTTGGTAGAGTTTTGTTATGTAAAATGAAGTATATGAAAGAAATGGAGAGAGAGGGGGTATTTATAGATAAATGTGCAGGGAAATTTAGAGTTAATTAAATAAATGAAAAAGAAAAGAAATAGAGGGAAAGAGAGGGGGAGATGGATGGCAATATGGAGGGGGAGAGAGTGTGTGTGATTAAAAATTGATTTTTAGAAAAAAAAAAGTGTAAGAGAAGTTTAGTAATATGTGGTGTAAAGTTTTTATGGGAAAAAGAAAATTGTAAGAAATAGATATATAGGTTGTAAGAATAGGATGTAAGGAAAAGTATAGATAAGTGAATAGAAATGAATAGTAGACTAGACAATTAAAATATTGGTAGTAATAAAAATAGGCGTAAACAGGGTATATCAAATATTTTTATATTTTGAAAAATTTTAAAACTGATATATTTGAAATCCTCATACTATTATGAGTCTAACGGTGTTATCGAAATATTTTTACTATCCCGAGCCTCATGACACACTTTTCGAGAATTGATCCCGTTTAGGTTCGGAATGACTAATCTTTTTTACGAATATAATCTTTTAGGTTTCTCTATATTATTACAAACTACCATCTACAATTATCTCAATTTTATCACTCTAGGGTTAAGAGCATGGATTGCCGGATCTAGTCTCACTAAGGCTTGTTGTTGGTGTAGTTGTTGATCTAGTTGACTTTTAGAGATCCGATTTTGATTCCGGTTTTAAGAGTTACTCGTAAGATTATAAAATTTTGGGATTTATGACTATTTTATATTTTTTGTTCAAAATTTAAGTTTTTACTTTATTTTTATGGTTTATTTAGTATTTAACAATTGTCGGAATTGTTCAGTCGAGTCTAGGATTATGGGTTGACCATGTTTGACTTTTGGTAGTAATTGAAATTTTTATTATAAAATTCACTGAAGGGTTTAAGGCTTTAGTATTTTGTCATTGAGTGTTATTTGGATATATCATCTCAATTTACGTGTTAGGATTCAGATAGATGAATTGTTTCACGTATGGATTTCGAATCAAATGATTATTAAATTTCTATTTTTATTTTTGAAGGTTCTCTTTTTCTTAAGGTTTTCAAAATTTCATATTTTGATATTTAAAATTCGGTTTTAACTTGGGTCGGTCTTCAGGGTCTTGGTTTCGAGTATTTAATTCTAGGATTATTTTTTAAGAGTTATGAAAAATTCAGGGTTTACATACTTGTGTTACTTTTTCTGTTACTTGTGTTTATTAGGCTGGAATCTCAAATTGACTAATTGAATATTCAGCCATTAAGTTTATGTGTTACATGTGCTTGGCTATGGTTAATGGACCTAGAGTACCAACGATGCTAATGCGGCACCTTGATGATCCTTGTGTGACGCTATCCCTAGTGGAGTTGCACCTAATGATAATTATGGATAGAATCAGGATTTAACTCATGGATGTTGGGGAGTACCCAACATCGTATAGAAGTGTGCTATTGGGATATTGAGTTATCCCTATATTGATTGCTGGACTTAAACTGAAAACAATAATTAGTTGTTTGCTACATTAGAATTTGGATTATGTAAGACTTATTTATGCATGCTGATGCGTATGTGTTTATGGTAGTACCATACTGAGCTTCTACTCACTCTTTTCTTTTTTCAAGTATAGATAATGATCGTGTAGACCATAGTATCGCTAGTTACTATTGGATGATGGGCTAGGAATATCGCTAGCACTGAAGTCCCTCCAAATGATGCTTGGAAAGCATATGAAGATCATTGAAAACATGGACCTTAATAGTGAGAAGTTGGTCTAAAGAATAGTAGGAGCTTAGTGTTTACTAGGGAAACTTATAGCAATATATTATAGTCCTTGTAGTGTTTATGTGATGGATGTCGGTTAAACTCTTAAAGGTCATAAAAGGATATTTATGTGGATGTTAGTGATTACAACTATGTAAACTAGTGGTATTCAAAATCAATAATGTATGAGAGATTTTGGTGTATTTGTGGTGTTTATCGTGGTTATTAGCAGGTTCCAAACCTTTGCGTGTCCATACGTTATATGGACACATAGCTAGTTGTAAGTGCTACTATGTTTAGGGCATTATAAGATCATACCCTCCATCATAGGGGGGGAAAAAAAAAAAGGTATATTATAAGCAGCTAAAGGAATAATTGGCATGAAGTTACGTGGTGCAGATTATTTGAAATTATAATTAAGTGTATAGATTATTTAAAACTACTTTGTAAAGTTTTACTTTTTTTTTAAACATCAATGTAAGTAATAATGAAAAGAATTATAAGGTTCCCGAGAATATTGTGATAGTATTTACTTTCAATTGATAGTATACTTTAAGTTCTACTGTCTCTTGATAGTATTTACTTTCAATTTGATCTAGTTGACCATCATACTATTATGGATTGGTTTTATTGAGGTGGAGTATTGTAGAAACAGGGATGGAGAAAATCCAGCATGAAACTCATGATGCTGAAAATTGAGGCCCTCGATTTCATTATGGATTCGACTAATTTGAAACCAAGGAAAAAAAGAAGGTGGAGCAGGTGATGGAAGAAAAGAAGGTTTGATTTATCATGATACTTTGACTTAAGACATTGTTGATATGGTTTAGCATGATTGCTTTTTCTTATATTCATTCTTTTAGGTAGGCTTGGATCACTTTTTGTGAGATTACTTGAAATTGTTACTAAATTAGAAGTGTATTTGTATCGTAGCGATATTTTGATGTAATTAATAATAGTAATAATGTTCTCAATTATATTACTAACATTATTACTAAATTAATAAATTTACAATAACTGAATATTCAAAAAGTTTAAATATCTATCTATTAGCATTTTGAGAAACATTCAGGATACTTTGACTTAAAAGAGTGTCCATATGATCTAGCGTGTTTATGTTTTGTTATTCTTTTCTTTTAGGTAAACTTGGATTATTTTTTGTGAGGTAAATTAAAATTGTAATCGGATTACAAGTGTATTTGTATCATAATAATATTTCAATGTATTTAATAATAGTAGTATCTCAATAATTTTACTAATATTATTACTAAATTAGTCAATTTGCTATGATTGAATACTATTAATGTTTAAATATTTTTTTTAAGCATTTCCAGAAAAATTAGAGGGAAAATGCTTTGCTGGGTTTTGGTTAGAAATATTGGTCTTTTCAAACTCTTTCTAGACAATAGTTTCTAAAAGATTATTACTTATTAGCCTTGCTTATATTTAATATCATATTCTTCATTATCTTTATACAGAAGGTGTATAACGAATCAGAGATTTAGAATTATAACTATTATTATAACTATTATTCTAACTACTTCATAAAAGACAAAATTTCAAACATTATTTCTCTCTTTTGGTATTTTATCTGCCGATTTCATTTATCTTCTTTAACTTTATGATCCTGATTTTATATGTAATATGTCAAATGTTTAACACATTTAACGTCTTAGTTTGGCTCACACATGTTCTTCTGTTCTGGCCCTCTTCCCTGCCGACCCAGCATCTGAGCCGGCTATCTATCTGACTACCCTTAAGCTCTGGACAATAATGTCTCCAGTGCCCTTCGTCCAGAGTGTGAACTGTAAAATTTAACACCTATCATTGCGATGCTCCACAATATATATTCCAAAAAAATTAAAAATTTATATTTATTTATTTTTTATTATATTTTACCTACATCTAATTTGTATGATCTATTTAAAAATAAAAATATTTATTATTTTATTTATATCTATTTTTTATAAATAATTTAATTAAAATAGATATCCAACCAATCTCAAATCAATATTGGAAACGCATCATGCATAAAGCAACAATAGAAGTACTATTTATTTACTCTAATTTGATGTGCGCTTCACGTGGTGGATTTATCACTGCAAGCTACAGAAAGCATTTCATCAAATGAACCAAGAAATGTCCTTTCATGCCAAACATGGTACATGCTTTTTCACATGAGCCTCGGTGTTTGTCCAGTGTCATTGGAAAGGAGAATGGTAATACTTATAAATATAGATGGTGGAACTCTAATCACAGAGGTGCCTTTTCGGTGTAATGGCTTAGAGTTTATCAAACTCCTAAGTTAAGTATGTTCAAGACAAAGCAATTTTAGGATGAATGACCCCTTGGGAAGTGCTGACACCAAAAGAACAAAACCGTGCGGCATGTGGCCAAAGCGAACAGTATCTCGATGGGTAGAGTTCCGAGTCGTTACACAGTGTCTCTGGAATCCTGATTGTGCTTGTCACACCCTGAAGGATACCCTACCGTACACAATATGAAAGCCTAGGAATGACCACCTTAGTCACACGAAGGCTTTCATACTATGTACAAGGCGTCTAACACATGGAAGAGACACATCAAAGTGATACATTTTATGTTGATACAACTTGAGTAACAATGTAAAGGAAATTCAATTCACTATACTTCAAATACAAAACATTATACTTCAATTATAATTCATCAAAAGATTTCACTACATAAAGCTATTACAAGGCAAATCATAAAACCTAGCTAATAACTTCAAGCATTCTTATTTCCTGCCAGAATCCCGAAGTCATTCTTGGCTCCAACCATTTCGGTCCCTACTTAGCATTCTTGAGATAACCTGTTCATTCAAACATCTATTGGGGTATAAGCTACACTAGTTTAGTGAGAATTCCCTTAATTCTATACCATAACAAGCAAGTTATAAATTAACCATATACTATGCATGAACAAACACATGAGTAGACAATTATGTATGGATATTCGGAACCCATACACAGAACGGATTTACGCTCTCCGGATCTTGGGTTAGGGATGGTATTGAAAGTCTACACGACCACTGCTAGTCCCCAAGCCCTCGGCTCATAGCACTTGACTCGGCTAGACTCACCCATGGAATGCATCCCCGATGCGCCTTAATTCCCTATGAATGAGCTCTGGCACGGGGTCTCATTATCCAAACGAGTCCTCGGACCATACCGATCGACCTGCATAGGAGTAGCATGCTACCAAATGCAACATGTCCGATGCGATGCAAGACCAATTTAATTTTTGCTTAGGTTAAAATATTCATACATTCTTTACAGTGACCAACCAATATCATATACATAACAAAAGTAATATGAACAGTGCAGTTATCCAATCGAATCATGGTTTCGATATGCTTTAGTATTCTTTGGCATACATTTATCACAGTCTCATCATCAATCTCATCCCCATACATATCGATTTTTATCTTGTTCCCATAATTCTAATGCAACTAGCTACAAACACAAACAAGGTAACAAAATAAGAAGAAAACTCACTCGACCATTGGATCACCAGTCTCTTAATAAAAGTAATCCGGTAGTAGGAAATCGTCGATTTCGGGGTCACCTAAAAAGGAGGAAATACCATAATAAGTATTTCATCACTTAATTAATCCAAACTATCTTATACAAACTATCAAATTTGTAATTCTTGTCCTACGCAAGAATTCCAACTTAAAACGGCCATAACTTGGTCATTTTAATTCGGAATTTAGTAAATTATATATCAATTTCTATCTGCTTCGAAAGATCTATCTAATTCTAATATCATATTTAAGTTTTGAAAACTTTGAAGCTTCGAAAAGGTCCGATCAGTTCTTATCAGTAGCGAAATTCAATTTCGAAAAGTAGTTTTGTGAATGTTTGTAATGTTCCTATTATATAGATCAACTATACATGCAATGTTGATGATTTCCTATCATGAATGGCATGTTATGAGCTTGATGTATGCATGCTTTTGACAATATTTTCTAAAAAGAGATTTTAGAAACTTTTTATTTGTAAGATTCCATGTCTATTTACTTTTAAGAAAACTTTCCTAACTTTGATCATTTTCATTTGTTTTGGATTTATTTCTTAAGAAAATATAATTATCCTTGTTAAAATTGAGTCTTCATTATATCTATTACTTATAACCTTCATTTCTACATTAAAATTCCCATTTTATACTTTGTAAATATGTTTTTAAAAATGGTTCATCCCAAAATCCAAATTTTGTATAAATTGTTTTTGTGGTAATTCATTTAAGTAAAAATCATTTGATACTTAGAAAATTAAGGCTCAACCATACCTAGCCACTAAGGACTTCATTTCTTTAATAAAACTTTCATTTTGAGTTTGAAAAATAGAGGTTTTCATACCATTACTCCATTATCACAATTTTCTTAAAATGACAAACAACTCAAATTTTCCTACATTATTTCTACTCCTTGTTCTACATATTTTTCTTAGCAAATCCCATCTTAATTTATAAAAATCATTACTTGATGATACCTATGACCTAAACTCCTCATTTTTCATATAAAACACAAGTTTTGGAGTTGATAAATGGGTTTTTAAGGCATAGTTTTGAAACCATCCGAATTTACAAAATTTGGATAAAACTCAAATTTCATATTTTGTAACCTCTTCCTACTTTTTGAGAATCTCTACTAGTAGATCTACCATTTACTTATCAAAAACATCTCCTATTGATACATATTCCATAAGCCTTCCATTTTCTAAACAAAACTTTCATTTTGGTGTTGAAAAATGGGTTTTCAAAATTGACCTTGGTTAAGATCCGAATTTACTAAATTTATTTTTGGACATATCTTTTGATAAAATCTATCTAAACTTATGAAAAATCATCCCTTACATATCCTATCTTAAGAGTCTTCTATTTCTTAAATAAAAACTTCATTTTTGAGTTGGAAAACATGTTTTTAAACCATGTCTTGGCCTAAATCCGAAAATAGAGTTTTGTTATGAAAAATAATCTTTGAAAATCATCTTTGAACCATATAAAATGAAGTCTTGATGATATATATACATTAAGCCTTCATTATCTCAAGTAAAAATTCTATTTTGACACTTGGAAAGTGGTTTTTCAATATAGGTTTTGCCAAGATACGAATTTCACTATTTTTATTCAAGTTCAAATCTAAGATCTACACATAATATGAACATGAATATAAAAAAAATGCATGGTAGTAAACTATAAACTCATAGATCTAAACTTTACTCCTTAAAATCATTCATTTATGATATCTATTCCTTAAGCCCTTCATTTTAAATGAAAAATACACATTTTGAAGTTGAAAAATAGGTTTTCTAATTAGGGTTTTTTTTTTTATCCGAATTTTCAAAAGTTATTTTTGTTGAAACTAATATAGATCTTGAGCTTCCTAACACTTTTCTACTATCATTAAGCTATTACAAGTTATCTAAGAGCATAAAACAAAAGTCTAATGCATGTATGAACTTAAAACAACTAAATTTAGTCTACTAAACTAGTTATAAATGCATGAACACTATGATTGTTATATGAATCATGAATAGATGATGAATATATGTACAAATCACTAATAATAACAACATAACTTAACAATAAAACAAGATAATAGCATAATAATTCAAATAACAAGATCTAAAACATTGTGATGGCAAGGATCTCATGTTTAAGTGTTTCCACTTCCCTAGCTTGAAGCTCATGGGGATTTTGTGTGGAATCACACATGAATGAACTTGCCATTACATGTTTCAAGATCTTAAAGTATAGATCTCTTAACTATTTGTTGTGTGGAGTAAGAAATTTGAAAGAAAACAAAGTGCATGTGTGTGTAGAGGGAGGGCAAGCTCACGGTTTGGAGAAGAGAGGGAGAGGGAGTTTTGCAACAATTTCTTAAAGTAAGAAAAAAGAAAGAAAGAAAGTGAAAGGAAATGAGCATAATGAGGTATATATAGGGAGATGAATTAGGGTTTGCTTTGAATTAAACAAAAGAAAAATAAACAAATTGGAGGGAGGGAAAAATGGGGAAGGGGTCCTCGGGTTTTATAGAAGGAGAGGGAGGGAGGTGCTGTGTTGTGTAAGTTTTAGAATTAATTAAGGTAATTTAAATGATAAAAGTTACATTGGAAAGGTAAATTGTAAGAAAAATGATGTAATTGTAAGAGTAGGGTGTAAGGATGTAAGAAATAGGTTATGGGTGGTTATACTTATGAATAGTGTAGAAGAATTCAAAAAGTATATTTGACATTTAAAGTACCGGTGGTAGTGAAAATACGATAAAAATATTATAACTGTAATTTTTATAACCCGAAAAATTATATAACTGATATATTTGAAAATCTTATGAAATTACGAGTCTAATGGTACTAATATCGTATATTTAATATTTCGAGCCCCGAGGTATGCTTTTCGAAGTCTGTACCCGATCAAGTTCGAAATAAATCGAAAATTCACTGAATCTTATCTTTTAAAGCATCCTATTGTCATTACGGACTAAACTACACCCTTTACTCATATTCCGACTCCTTGGTTTAGGAATACGGGATTGCCAGATCTAAACTACTAGGGTTTTCCGGGTGATTCTCTAGTTTAGATCTTTGCAAATTTGAAAACTGATATTTTATATTTATACAACATATTTAATTTGAGAAATTTATTTTAAATTTTATTTTTGTAAGTATTTAATATCTCTCACCGTTTTTGAAATTCTTGAATTGAGTTTTATTTTCGAAGGTTTATCGTTATTTATTTTTTAATAATTGGTTTTTGGGTTCTATATTACTCGATTTTTACAAGTTGGAGTTAAATATAGAATTTGTCGTACGTAGCGGTTTTGAATTCGAAGACTGTTAAGTTCTCATTTTATTTTTAAGGATTTTCATTTTCTCAAGATTAAGAAGTTTCTGGATTCGTTCGTGATTTAGGACTAGTCAAAGTTCGGTTTTAATTTGGAGTCATTTTTAGGGTTTATTTTTTAAGTTCATTTTAGAATTATTTACTGAAATTTTTCGGGGTTTACAGTGCCTGAGGGTGCACTAGGAGGGCTAGTGTACTTGACATCACGATCCCTCTCCAGGGTGGCTTGAGGGCCTAGGGGCGCCCTCTCCGCTGTGGTGGAGCCTGGGGTGGCAGGTCGTGACAAATAGTATTAGAGTAATGGTTTTGGACCTGTGTAACGAAACTAATGGGGACGTCAATTCTATAAGTGGGGGAGTGTATAATACCCAATATAGATGGTAAAACTCTAATCACAGAGACGTTTTTTCGATGTAATGGATAGGAGTTTGTCAAAACTCCAAAGTTAAGCGTACTTTAGGCAGATCAATCTTAGGATGGGTGACCCCATGGGAAGCGCTGGCATTAAAAGGACAAAACCGTCCAACGTGTGGCCAAAACGGATAATACCTCGGTGGGTAGAGTTCCAAATCATTACACAGTACCTCTGGTGTCCTTATTGTGCCTAAGGGTGCACCGAGAGAGAGCCAGTATACCTGGTATCACGATCCCTGCCCAAAGTGGCCTAAGGGCTTAGGAGGCCCCCTCCGCTGCGGTGGAGCCTGGAATGACAGGTCATGATAAGAATCTACTTTATAGTATGTTGGCAATCTGTATCATCATGCCATATCCTATATCCGTCCCTAAATAAGTTTGTATATAAAAGATCTTAATATGGGATTTAATTTATTTATTAATTATGTATAAAAATCTTAACTCATGATCTAATCTATTTATACCGTATAACGTGTCTCGTGTCAATCCGTTTATTGATTAATAAAAAAGATTTAGTACTATTTATTAGTATGATAAGAAAGATTTAGTAATATAATAGATAGAGTGAACTTGGAAAATTAATGTATTAAAAATAGTTATTACCTTAGGTAGACTTTGTTAATAAATTATATATGATATATTACTCATATATAATTAAAAGGAAGAGATTATAATATGTAACCTAATGTATTGTTAAATAAGCATGACATGAGGCCAAACAAAAAAAGTATGACATGATAACAAAAAAATTGAACCTATATTTTTAACTAATAAATATATTATTTTATCATCATAACTAACAAACACAACATGCTTAAAACCTATGATACAAGAAACATAACATATTAAAAGACTAAATCATATTAAAATGCAACATGTTAGGCATTATTTATATTATATACATGCCTTGTATATAATATTTACAATATATATGTCATTTATATTATATATTCGTATAAATTTGTATAGTATGTTATATATGATTTATATATTACTGAAACTGCAGTAATTACACCTTCTAATAATTTTCAATTCAGACACAAGTGCAATACTTAACCGATCAGCAAAATCACCAGATACAATGCAGTATTATCTAGTAAATCCAGATCGTATCAACAGGGAGTTATATAGCTAATTACTAGAATTTAAACCTTATCCTAATCTAAGCTATCAAATGTCAGATTCTTAATTACTCTATGATGATTAACTAAAAATTAACTATCAAATGATTGTTAAGAAAAATGTTTTGTTGGGTTTTGGTTAGAAATATTGGTCTTTTCAAATTTTTCTAGATAATAGTTTCTAAAAGATTGTTACTTATTAGTCTTTCTTATATTTATTATCATATTCTTCATTATCTTTATACAGAAGGTGTATAATGAATCAGACATTTACAGTTATAACTATTATTCTAACTACATCATAAAAGACAAAATTTCAAACATTATTTCTCTCTTTTGGTATTTTATATGCCGATTTCATTTATCTTCTTTAACTTTATGTTCCTGATTTTTTTGTAGTCCATGACGAAATTGAATTTTGTAATTATTTTATATGTAATATGTCACATGTTTAACACATTTAACGTCTTAGTTTGGCTCACACATGTTTGTACGCTTTCCCTAACATTTCATGAAAGGTTTGTCTTTGTGACATTCACAAGAGGTACGATTTGTTTGTCGCGATCATCTGAGGTCAAATCGCATGGTAAAATTATTCATTTTTCACGACTGCTGTATTTTGGCCATGACTTTTCGACGGGATCTTCTGTTGCGGCCCTCTACCTCTACTCTATCCCACCGAGACAGCATCTGAACCTGCTATCTATCAGACTACCCTTAAGCTCTGGACAATAATGTCTCCAGTGCCCTTCACGTCCAGAGTGTGAACTGTAAAATTTAACACCTATCATTGCGATGCTCCACAATATATATTCCAAAAAATTAAAAATTTACATTTATTTATTTTTATTATATTTTATCTACATCCAATTTATGTGATCTATTTACAAATAAAAATATTTATTTTTTATTTATATATCTATTTTTTATAAATAATTTAATTAAAATAGATATCTAACCAATCTCAAGTCAATATTGGAAACGCATCATGCACAAAGCAACAACAGAAGTACTATTTATTTATTCTAATTTGATGTGCGCTTCACGTGGTGGATTGATCAGTGGAAGCTACAGAAAGCATTTCATCAAATGAACCAAGAAATGTCCTCTCATACCAAACATGGTACATGCTTTTTCACATGGGCCCCAGTGTTTTTCCAATGTCATTGAAAAGGAGAATCCACTTTATAGTACGTTGGCAATTTGTATAATCATGCCATATCTTATATCCCTGTATAAATAAGTTTGTATATAAAAAATCTTAATATAGGATTTAATTTATTTGTTAATCATGTTTAAAAATCTTAATTCATGATCCGATCTATTTATACCATATGTTGTGTCTCATCTCAATCCGTTTATTGATTAATAAAAAGGATTTAGTACTATTTATTAGTAAGATAAAAAAAGATTTAGTACTATAATAGATAGTGTGAACTTGAAAAGTTAATGTATTAAAATAGTTATTACTCTAGGTTGACTTTGTTAACAAATTATATATATATATTACTCATAAATAATTAAAAGGAAGGGATTATAATATGTAACTTAATGTATTGTTAAATAAGCATGATATGTGGAAAAAAAAGAGTATGACATTAGTGGATAATAAATTAAAAAAAAAAAGTATGACATGATAACAAAAAAATGAACCTATATTTTTAACTAATAAATATATTATTTATCATCATAACCAACAAACACAACATGCTTAAAACCCATAATACAAGAAACGTAATATATTGAAAGACTAAATCATATTAAAATGCAACATGTTAGGCATTATTTATATTATATATATTGCATGTCATATGTATATATATATATGTCTTGTATATAATATTTACAATATATATGTCATTTAATTATATATTTATATGAATTTATAGTATGTTATATATGATTTATATATTACATTCGAAAAACAAAAATGTAATATATTCAATTTATGTAACAAATCAATTATAATATATCTTATATGTTCATAATTTCAAGATTTTATATATGTAAAAAATATGTTATATACATAACTATATTTATTATAAATGCCTATTATATTTGTTATGTGATATACATATACATATAGATTATGATATATATCTATATGATCTATGTTACACATAATTTTTAATTTATATATACTATTTAAGTTATATATATAATTATTACAAAGTATAAGTGTTAGATATAAAATATATAGTTTAATCATGTAGATATATAATCTATAATCAATATATATTATGTTATATATATTTAAGCAATATACGTTAGATGTAATCCATACTTTATATGCACTCTAAAAGTTACATATGTTATATACAATATACCCATTTTATAAATGTTCCGTATGCAATTTATATTTTAATATATATATTTATATAATATTTGTCAAAGACAAAATATACTCAATTTCATGAATTAAAATATGCTCAATTGTTAAAGATTTTGTAGAAATTAATGAGGAATAGGTACTTAATCAAATAAATGTTATATTTCAAGTCTCTGACACAAATTTGAGTAAATGGAATGTATTGAAACGAAGAAAATCAATGTAAGATAATTTGGATCAAAGAAGTTTGCAACTTTTGCAACACAGAAGTATACGCCGGTTATGGACTAGGGTACACCGTCGGCGTACATCCGGCCTTCAACGAAAAACCTCAACATGGGCGAAGGATCAAGCCTACACCACCAGCCTCAATCGAAGAATAACCCAGCATGTATTGCAGGATTCAATGCCAATTCAGAGCTCTATGCCGCCAGCGTTTGGTCGGCTCACAAAGTGAACAGTACTTTAATTGTAAACACTAAAACACATGTCGGAAGCGTTCTTCAAAGCGTTTGAACTTCTTCAACTTATGCTAGACTCTTGGGCTTCTAAGCCACCAGCCTTTAGCCCGTGCACAAAAGGAACAGAATGCAAATTCAAAAGCCATTGTAACATAGCCAGCGTAGAGTTCTCAGAATTTTCTAAAAATCAATGAACACCGGCTAAATCTAAATCTAAGCTGCTGGCGTAAAAGATGGTGTTCCTTCTACACTGTCCCAACGCTAATGAATATTGGCAGCGCACATTTTTTTAGATCTAGCCTTTATGCGAACACCAGCAGTATACACCGCTGGCGTAGGAAGCATAACGCCCAGTACAACACAAAAACCTACGAAATTCTAGATTTTTTCTATATATTGCGCGAACAGAACTCAATGATATTCATTCCAAAGCTTCCATAACATAAAATTAGAGAGATTTTTGTTCTAAGATGAGTTGCTAATTTCCTCATTTTCTAGCCAAAGGGATTATTGTGGATTCGGTTTTTCAAAATTGTGAGATCTAAACAATTTGCATTTTACTATTTTTTTTATTCTGGATAATTGTGTATTCTCTGTTTGTCATCTTGTTATTTTGCTTGACTGTTATGAATTAGGATCCATTTGTTCAATCAACAAAGTGATAATTTGTCATTCGAAATAACAAACCCGTAATTGTTTGTCTATTCTGATATTTGTGACACAATAGCATGGTTAATTATGAAATTATAACTAATTGTGTTATGAGAATATGCAATCTAATTTAAATAAGTCATGCCATTGATTTGCTAGTCAAAATTGATTGTCTCTCTTGTTTTTCAAGCTTCTGACAAATTTAACCTTAAGAACCTGTTTAGGGTTGTTTAGTTAGAAAGAGAAATAATTAAAGAACTTATTTTGATTATCAAATCGAGATAGAATGTTAGAGCTTGTTAGCAATCATAATCAATTTGTCCAGATAAAGAATATAGATTTTTGAATCAATGATCAATTCTAAGAACTAAGTTGCAATATACCTTTGGCTGGAAATCCCTTTGATATTGAAAAACTTTATTAAATTGTTTTCTTGTTTAATTGTTTTTTTTTTTTAAATTCAAAACCCCTGTATATCTTCTTATTCGCTAATCTCATAGGAATAGATACCACTAATCTCTGAGGTTTGACCCTGCTCACCACTAATTGCAAACTTTGAGAGTAAGATAAAAATTTGTTGGATTCGACACCCACCAATATTTTATATGCATAATCTTTACATAACATATATATTATGTATTTATAATCCACAAATTTAATATATATATATATAGTTGTTATATCAATACATAAAATTTAGGGAGGTAAACGGTTGGTTTCAAAAGGATCATATGAACTTGGAACCTGACCCGTTACCCTATAGGGTATACCAAACCTGATCTATGACCCTATGAGGTTTTCACACTATATCCAAGCCCACCCGATAGGGTTTGCTCACTAACCCAAAACCCTTTCAAAAACCTGCCCATTTTTTTAATTCTCCCTTTTTCAATCCCGACTTATTTTCAAATTGTAATAATATTTAATAAATTTAAGAGGCTTAAACAATAAGAATACAAATGATTTAAAAAGAACTATAAAGTTACAAACTAAATGACTTTAACATTATAGCAATATTAAAAAATAAATGAAGAAATAAATACCAAATTTGACATTAATCTAAATAAAAAGCAAATGATTGAGATGGCTCAAGCCTTAATGTAATCCACGAAAATCTTCACACTAGGATATAACAATAAAATAGAAATTGTGAATTACATTGTGAATTTAGGACCTGATAAAAATTCTATAATAGATCTATGAGTTGTAATGAACTCATTCATAGTTTAAAAACCTGAACAAAAATTTCCTGACCTTAATTGATAGCAAAAACAATTTTTGTATCTTGACCTGATAACTCAAGATATAATTAGAAGTAGCCCTCAATTTTAAACCCAATAAAATATAACCTATTAACAGCGCCTATTGGTTATAAAATAATAATCAAAAGATGAGCTACTAGGGTTTTAAATATGCAGTAGGTACTAAAACAGATCGATAATTATAAGTATAGGCCTCGAATAAAAATTTTGATGCCCATTGTTATACTTGTTAGGGAATCCTAAATCCATTAAGATTGAACCCTAATTTGAACTGTTGGACCTAAAAATTTTAATCGCGCCAATTAAAATACTAAAAATAATTAATCGTGTAAACTTTAAACTAAAAATTTAAACATATAAACAATCTAGAAATTTTGTAGAAACTTACATAAAATTTCTAAGATACAACTCCTACAGAACTGTTATATACATATACATATAAATTAATATTTGTTAAGATAACTTAACTAATTATATTAAGAAAATAATTAACAAATGATAAAATAAAATAAAAACCCAATGCAAGAATCAAATTTCGGTTGCTGTTGTACATGAGGAAACACGTCCATAATTTGAATCAAATTAGACAAAAAAAATCAAGAAAATGACATCCAAACCAATCAAAAAATATCACTTGGATCCTCATTAAATGCAAAGGAATTCCAACTCAAACAAGCAAGTGAAACAGCTCCAAGCCTAGAATTTTCATGGAAGCCAGTTGCAGCAGGAGGAAAATGAAGCAAACAACAGCTCCTTTCACACACATATCTCCACCGATTTTAGCTTAGATTGTAGGCTTTAAAAGGGTTGAAATTTTTTACTTATAACATCCAATAAAAACACTCTAAATGTACATATAATCCAACAAATTGTAGGGTAAAAATTCTATACAACACAACTTGAAAAGCAACTTAAGAAATCTCCAAAAAAAATAGCAGCAACCAATGTGAGTTGAAGCCTTTGTTTCCACCGAATTTCCTTAGCTATTTTATATTACAAATACACCAACTGAACCACCATTTATTAGCACCAATTAACAAGTAAATAATATTCATAAATGGCCTTTAAAAATCCATGAGAATCTACTCAAAACTCTCCAAAAATCGTCCTAAAAAACAACCCCTGTTCTACCCCAAAAACAGCAGATAAACTTATATTTTTTTTAGTCCAAAACACTTCCTCTAGTATCCTAACTTCGGCCTAATCTTAGTACATATATATATGAGTATCTTAGTTAAAGAACCAACTCAAATCTCTCATTAACTCAATCTGAAAATTAAGCTATAATAGAAGTTACGAACAGGCCTTGCCTCCCTCTATTTTCCTTCACTTTGACAACCTTAAAGAACCTTTAAAACATAACATTACCTCTGTTTTGCCTCCTAAATATCATCTAAGTATCAAACACAATAAAAACCCCAATTCTCTCCTTCAAACAACAACAAAAACCAAGCCATAACTTTTACAAATGGTAAGAAACTCTTAGTTAAATTAGTTAACTCTTAGTATATCTAAAACTCACTATCTAACTTTTAATTTAGGATAGGTTCTTATCAAGGAAGAGTACTTAGTATCCTTTTCCACATTCAATCAAGGTAACTTCTATCCTTACCTTGATTTCTTATTACATTTATGAATAGACATTAAGTTGGATTGAGTAGTTTTGGAAAAACTAGATGAACTATTATTGTATTAGTGATACTTGGATGTTGAGGGTTATGGAAACGTCAACTTAGAGATTTTATAACTCTAAATCTAAAAAAAAAAAAATCAAATCTAAGAAAAAATGAGCTAAAGCCATGCTTAAATTACAACTAAACTAATGTATAATGCCCCTAGGACCTAATATGAGGATGAAACTTGATAAAACAAGCCTTAAAGGCATGATTAGGAGTCCTACATTACAAAAGTAATATGAAACAATTCTTAGAAATTTATATGGAAATTAACACATGTTGATAATTTCATAAAGTTATGAATAGATAGAGAAATGAGATCCTTTAAATGATAGAAATTTTAATTAAAGAGAACTTATAAGGTTGACAGGCAAAGTAAAATAAACAGAAGACTACTACTAACAAGGACATTAAACAATGTAAGACCTGAATAGGAATTTGATAGAAAATTTAATTAAGTTCATCTTGAATATAAGAGTGAGTATCAATTTAAATCAAAAGAAACTCGATGAAACTAAATATTAAATAACAAATATCCTTAACTGTAGGATCAATACCTTTGGGAACCAATATAAGCAATAAAAATTGTATCAAATATCAACATAGGACACTTAGGCACTCATAGAAGTTCAATATTCTATTTATAAGTATTATTGATGAATATTTTTCATCTCAATAGGTAATCTTGACACTGTTGAGGACTTTCCAGTCGATTACTACAACAACACAGTATGAGCAGGTGAGTAACTCAGACTTATTACATTTTTGTGTTTGTAGTTTAGCTGCACTATAATAATAATAATAATAATAATAATAATAATAATAATAAAATTATGTTGTATATGGGTTTGAGGGCATTATTTGCTGTTTGAATTACTTGGTTACTAAACAACACTAAATAAAAGAGATAATGGAATGCTTTTGAATCTGCTATATGTATAGCATGTTGATTGACTATATGAAGCTTGAGCACCTTTAACCTGACAAAAAACTATTGATATCATAAATAAAATAGAAATGCATTGCATAAATTGCATATACTGCACTATGAATATGTGATAGCCTACTACATGTTAGTATTTTGGTTCTCTGATAATGCTTGGTTTTTCTAAGTAAAAGGTTATTAGTTCAATGCAAGATTACCTTTATTCTGTTGGTTCCATGGAAACTAGCTGCTAATGAAGGACGCTGCCCATGGTATCGCTATAAAATGACTAGCGCTTAGTGGAGTTTCTAAGGCTCAAAATGGGAAATGAGTGCTTAAAACATAATTAACATAAAGAGATAACTACAGTGAGGAATTGTTGCTTTCTTGTATGCTTAGTCTCTCTTGGATAGCTGGGTCATAGATCTGTTTTCCTTCAACCTTGATGAGAGGGCGTAAATCTCCATCCTGTTTGGATTCCGGATTTTTCAAGCTTGTAATTGGTCATATGCTTGAATGATGCATTACATATGTTTGATAATAACTTGCTTGTTATGTGATATGTTCTGCTTATTCACTAAGCCCGTGGTTTATGATCACACTCCTACAATCCTTACAGCTTAACTCTTCGACCTTGGTTTGTTGCTTCCAGAAGCTTAATACCGATAATGTTCTAAAGCTGGAAGAATTCTCAAGAGAGGTTATATAGTGTTGCCTAGTTATATGTATCAGATGATTTTAGAATGTCGTTTTTGTAATTTAAGAGCTTAAGTTATATATCATGGTTTATAATATTTTATTACCTAGACATTAGCTAGAAAGATCTATTTATGTTGATGTATTTTTATTTATCTTCATCATTCTTATCATGCAACCAACAAAGATCCAGTTTAAATAAATCTATATCATTTTCGAAGGTAAATCTAGTAATAACATATGTAAGTGATACTATCTAATGCTTACTAAATTTTCTAAAATGCAAGTTCAAGTCATCAGACTTGTTGATTTCTCTCAATAAGGATTTTGATGATAATAAAAAGTGTTAAGTTTTTCTAACAAGTTTATTGAATGAGTAGGAAGTAAGTATTGTGAAATTGTTTGAACAAAAGAATACAAAACAGAAAGTAATTCAGAAAGTATTCAGAAAGATTTTCAAGGGATTAGCGTTTTCGGAAACTTATTCAGAAAGCGTTCAGAATGATTTTTCAAGGAATTTAGAGTTTTCAGAAACTCATTCAGAAAGAAAATCACATGTTATGAAGGTTTTTATATTTATCAGAAGGAATTTCATAAACTAATTCTAGAGACATACAAGATTCACGATCAAAATTAAGGAACGAATCTATTTCAAATTATATTTGAAGACCCAGCACCAAAGTGAATGTATTTGGGAAATACATTCAATTATGTCCCACAAAGTTGGTTCAATTATCCAAAGGGGATTCAAATCATTTGAATTAAAGTTAAATTTTTCAAATTATTATCAAATGGATTGAAGAAGCACCAACGAATAAATAGTGTGAGATATTCCATATTAAGATTCATTTTGGACATTATCAGAAGGATATGATATGCAAACGTCAAGGACAAGTTTATCCACAAATCAATTGAATTTAAATTTTAAATGTCAAAAAACTTTATTTGCTATTTCCGTGGAAGATAAAGATGCAACCAGAAATATTGTTTTCAAGTTTATCTACAACAACAAAGGCTGATTCAAATTAGAAAGTTAGAAGAAGATTTACATCCGAAATACAAAAGATCGGAACCAGCAAGAAATATGGGATTCATATCTATCCCAAGCTGAAGGAAGAGGAAGAATGAACAGTAGTCTATCCGATTTTATTGGAAAATATCTGGAACTAATTCCTTTCAAGACGTTGAAGGCAAAGAATAAATATCAGAAGATCAGAAGGAAGAATAGAGATCGAACAAACAATCTGATATTGAATACAAAGCAATTCTGAGCAAATACTGTTTCACATATTTTTCTTTGTACTTAAATTAGAGGATACATCTTATTTAATTCCTCAAATTAATTTGTTATTACATCTTGTGAGAGTGAGAGTTACAAGTAGGCTCAGTAGTTTGATTGAAGCTTGCGGAAGCTAGGAGGATCAAGCTGAGTGCATATTGTAGCCAAGTGCTTTGGCAAAAGACAACTTGTAACTTGTTTGTTTTTGGATAGTGGAACTACCGGTAAAGACAACCGGATCCCCGGCTTGGTGCTGGAAGAGAGGACTGACGCTCAAGGCGAAACCTCTATAAATTACTTTGCACTCTTCTAAACTCTATCTCTTTAATTTTCGTGCATAATTGTTTTTTATATATGATATAACTTGAATGCAGAAACTATTTCAGAGAGTGTTGATCATAGCTCAGAAACTAAATCAGGAACTAACATCTGGGAATTTTCTTTGATATAAACTTCACGAGTTTAGATATTTTTGTTCTCTTTCAGATTTCAACTAACGAAATTGTTTATTGATTTTATCTTCTTTCAAGTGAAAATAAAAAGCCATTTTAATCATTTAATCAAGTTTGTGAATTTGGAAAAGAATTTCAAAAATTGTAAGTTACATAGTATAACCAATTCACCCCCCCCCCCCCCCCCCTCTTGATATACTTTGGGACCAACAAGACTGTATCATAATTATGTATTACTACCAAGGTACTCTTGAGGCGTGACACTTAAATTACTCATGTTTGTGTTTTTCCTTTTTTTTTTAATTTTTCCCAATCAAGTTATAAATTTACGATATCATTATATCCATACTTATTCTACGATTCAAATTCATGTGGTTTTAAACAAACAAATAAATAAAACAGATGAGATCGTTCTCATATTCACACATCAATTAAACTCTTAAATACTTCCTAAAGCCATCACCTAAAGCCATAACTTTTACAAAATGTTTTTATTTATTTATTTTAATTTTATTATTGGGTCAGGTATCCATTAGATATTTTATAGTATCCAAACCTAACCCTCCATAAGTTTTTTACCAGATTAGGCAGGTCAAAAACTCGATGATGACCAACCTAGTTACATCCCTAATAAAATTGTTATAAATATTTGATTTACCTAATATAATATATATATATATATATATATGTGTGTGTGTGTGTGTGTGTGTGTTATACATGTGTATGTGTGTATGTGTGTGTGTGGTATAACAACTAAATCAATGGTATATTGAAATATAAACTATGTGAATTTTATTTGTTTGATAAGATCCATATTTTACATATATTATATATATGTTCTATATATAATTTATAATATACTTATCTATATATGATTTATTACATATATGGATAGTTTTATCATTTTATAATTTAGTTAGGGATAATAATATTATATTTTAATAAATATGAATACAAAACAATAATAATATATTTTAATGAGTTCGAGGGTTTGTAAAGGAGTTTCGATCCTAAACCCAAACCCAGACGCATTTAAATTTGTGCGTTTTCAGATTTGACCCATTTATTAATCATATTGACTTTTGCTTATGCAAACCCTTTTATAATTATGTCACGTTGTGTCCGAGTTCATAGGCCAGGTCCCAAATTGCCAACGTTACTTTATAGTATGTTAATTTTTTTTTTTTTTTTGTACAAACTAGTGTATAGTACGTTAAGGTCAAACAGTCTAGCAAAATTAACTAATCTCCATATTTTTTTTCTCCTTTTTTCTTTTATTGATTATAGCAATTAAAAAGAGGAATCAAATCTAATTCATTTATCAAGAGGATAGTATTCATGCCACTAAAGTATAGTAGTTTCACAGTCTGTAAGCTTTTTTTTTTCTTTATTTATTTTTTGTTTTTAATTTCATTTGCAAAGTATAAAAATTTTCAAGTAATAATTCATTATTTATTGATAGATTCTTATAAAATACTTATTAATAATCTTCAATATTAATAACATATTCTATAAAAAAAAATGTATTGAAACAGAAAAATGTTTATGATTTGACATATTAAGATGAGCCGCAAAAATATTTATTATATAATATGATAGAAGGAGCATGGAGAGCTCTGCAAGAGGGCTAAGCGAGTCAACCCATCTCGCCCAGTGTAGCTTGTATGTTATGAGAGTCGACCACTCTGGCCCGCTACCTGTATTATAAAGCAGCCAATAACTTTGGCCCCTCCTACACAAGTTGCTCGGTTATACAAACCATCCCATAAGTCCACTAAGATTTTTTTTTTTTTAGGGCAAACTTTTAATATTACAATATAAATACATTAAATATAAAATTCTATTTTCAATTAAAACTAAAAAAATTATATATGGGATAAAAAAAATGGATAAAGATTATTAGATACACATATTAAAAAATTATTATTAATAAAAAATATTTACTATTACTAGCTTTTTTTTTTTCTTTTTTAAACTTTCATAGGTTTGCTCATATTTAAAAAAAAAAAAAAAAAAAAAAAAGAGCCAACCTAAATCTGCAAGTAGTTTGGCCTACTTTAGTCCACGAGTTACCTAGCCGAGCCTAAATAACCCATAGTAAAGCTGATTGAAATTTTTAGTTTAACTTTTTTTTTTTTTTTTTTTGTGAGTGGGTGGGTAAAATAGGTTGGCCCACATAACTGTCCCACTTACACAACTCTAGACAATATAGTATAGTAAATAGGATGTAACACATGTGCACCAACTCTACAAATAAAAATTATGTACAAATCATATAAAATAATTACCAAAATACCATCATAATATTACATATATAAGATGAGATACCTTGTTTTTCTACTAGTGTCGCATGTATAATATGCAATACTCACTTTTCATATCTATGCGATATTGTATGTATGACATGTGATACATGTAAAAATTGAGTCTCGCATGTTATAGATGAGACACTCATGACAACTTAGTATTTCATGCATGATATGGGCCACTCATAGAAAAATGATTGTTGCATCTTTTACATATGATATTGTGACGATATTTTAGTAATTACTTATTTACAATTGGTATTTACATAATTATCTTTCCAACGGTTGATAAACAAAAAATTATCTTATAATGAATGTGTACAACTAAGTTTTAGCATACTTAAAAGTTAAACAAAACCTATGATTTTGTAATACCAATTTAGTTATCCTATCTTGACCACAATGTCCAAATTGAGATAGGGTACTACTCCATACATGATATAACTACAAGTGAGGGATAGAAATTCACAACGAAAGATATGGAAACCAGTGATATATGTTAAGGTAGATGTTGAAAGTAATCAATACAGACATAAAAACCGTAAGTCATGATAAAAGAACCATGAAGAGAAGCTAAAATTCAATAAAAAATACGAGATGGTACAAAAGAAAGAAAACTAGCATTTAGTGTATGGAAATCTCGTTGGTAGAGATCTAAAGAGTTCCCCTTACATAAGTAAGTCTACATAGAGCTATACAGATAATCAATTTCTTTCGATAAACAATAAATACTAATCCTAAAATCACATAAGCAAACTCAATTAATTGTCACAAGATACACATGGAATTGAACGAATATCAAAGTAAATCTAAGCACCTATTTTTAACCATCGATTAGAATAAGGGTAAAAAAATATGCAACTTTAAAATGGAAAAGTAGAAAAATAGGAAGTTAAAGAATGTATCTGTAATGCTTAGTCAACTACCTCAAAGTATTGTATAGTATTGTATTACTTGCTTCGACTGTAGTATACTCTACTTGGAGAGTAAGCATAGTTATTCCTTTTAAAGCAGCAACAACCTCATTAGGCCTCACAATGATCCTAAGCTTGATGTCTTTGAACATAGCAACAGTCTCAGGATCAATCGTGGTAACAACTTCTTATATTTTGTGCAATGTTGCACTAATTTCATTATAATCATGAATTATTTCATCATTATGTATAGGAAAATTTCTATATTTGCTTCCCTTCGTAAGGCTCATCATTCATGCCAACTAATTTGTGTTGATAGTAGAATATAGCTATAAGTCCACTCGATCTCTTGTACCTCAAAACCTTATAATGCCAATAGGCCCCAGGATGGGCCCACTACTCGCGATGTCCTAATCTCCCAAAAAGGTACCAAGACCCATGGCTCCACCAAGGAATATGGTGCAAGGTCTCCCCATGAATCTTCACCTTGGAAAGGCTCCTAGAGCTCATCAGCTCGGTGACCAGCGGGCTCAACCTTACGGCCTCATAATGTCCAATCAAAATAAGTGCTCCAATCACATCCTATGACCAGTGTTGACATGATTAACTTGGTCACAATTTATAAAGCCATAGCTCCCTAGCTCGAGCATCTCCATCTCCTTGGATACCAAGTCAACTGCTAAGAAGAAGTCCATTTTGATATGACCTTAAACACTATAAATACCATCCTTTCCTCTAAGGAAAGGAAGGAGAGCATGAAGAGAAAAAAAAAGAGAGCATATCTTACCTTTTTGCAGACATACTATTCCTACCTACAAACTGACTTAAGCATCATAGTAGCCACGTGGGCAACCCCTCGTTGCCCCTCAAATCGATTTTTCTATGTTTACAGGAGTTATCTCTATTAAACTAAATCACCTCGTGCAAAAGTTTGCGAATAAAAAACTAGAAAGAAATTTAAAGTGCCTTTTCGATTAAATGGAGTACAAACAATGATTATGATAGACATTCAAAATAGAAAATCTCAATATTTCTATGGTTTTATTATTTTATACCTAATACAAGACTTCAAAGCACTAACTGGAAGAAAAATTATCTAAGAGTTTCTTTATTAAACCATGATTCTTACGACTGATGAAGTTATAAAAAATGTTGAGCATTTATTTTATTGATGACTTAAGGCCTCACCTTTTACTTCCTTGGATATTTATTATGTATATTGCTTTCTCTTCAAAAAAATTTATCAATTTGAATCATTGAAGTATTCATAAATCATAGTCATATCATCTCCTATAAACCTCTATTATTGATACCTTTATCTACTATGCTCTTGAAATATTACTAGAATGGTAAGGCTAACTCTTTAATAGGCAGCTAGATTAGATTTGTTATTTTTTTTCTAGATGTTTCAATCCTCTTAGAGAAAGTGATTCTCATCTTTAATTTGCCCTGACAAAGTAACTCTCTTTTTCCGTTCATCATTATTATGATACCCCTTATCTTCGATTAGTGAAACATCATCTTCGACTTTAATCATCAAGATGTAACCCTCCAGTGATCAACTTTCATCACCGCTCTTTAATGATTTATTTCTTCTTGAGTAGATTGCCAATTAGAACCACAGGATAAGTCTCTAAGGTTATTTTGGAACTAATGAGAGCTTAATACTTAGTTAAATGTGGTACAAAATCTAAGCATTAAGTTTATAAATTGGAACACTGATCCAAATGTGATTTAACTTCAAATCTCATGTCCTATGAAAAATGCAATTTGATTTAGATCTCGTTATTTGAGATCCGATGAAGTATCGTTGAATAGGAGAGAGAATGTGTAACTAACACTTTATTGTTTAAATTTCATTTAGTGGGAGCTTGACAAAGTTACATCCAAAACTAGAAGGTCTCTTTTAGAGAGACTTGGTCTAAATTAAGTGTCTTAAGAGATTCATACAAAGTGTAAAATTGTGGAGTTATGTTGATTGCATTCTAACACAATAAAAACAAATGTTCACTAGTTTTCTCTCACTCACTCTCTCAAAGTCTCTCCAAAAATATCATTTCCTATTGAAATCCTTGGTGAGGTTTAGAAAGTTAGAAAATTGCTATCCAAACTTCTAGGAGTAGCTATATCCTTGAAGAATTTTGTTACAACTCGATTATAACATAGAGACAAGAAAGAGCCTTAATGGCTAAGAAATTTCTATAGATTGTAATTAGTTCAAAGCAGTTGTAACTAGCAGTAGTTGAGAAACAGATTACACAAGTGAACACATTACAAATTGTAACTATAATAACAGATCTAAAAGAGCTAGAGATCTTATTATAAATAAAAGCTAGGAAACAGGGAAAGCCATCTTTGGCCCTGAATTTTGAAGTGTCTTACGACTGAAGAGTGTGATGAAATGAAATTCATCAAAGATATTAACTACTAACACAAACAAAAAAGTTAGATCATACACAAGTGTGACAAAGTGAAACAAAGAGAGGTAGGGTTATTGTACTTATTTGTTAGCAAAAATGGGGAAAGAGAGAATTATAAGTGAGTTTTATATTAGGGTTTACGAGTGGGTTGGGCCAAAGGAAGTCAGGTAGTAATAAATTTTGCACTTAACTTAATCCCTTAACATTATTTGTGTTAGAAGCATTAAATTCTTTAAGAAAAAAATTTACCGTGCTTCTAAACCATTATTTTAGATTCTACTACATCATTTCCCAGTCTTATTTCACGATGGTTTTGTAAGCACTTCTATGCCATAAATAAAAAATTCAAGTAATACTTTGTCCCCAGCCACGTATAAAATATTAAGTATTGTATGCATAAGCTTCTTTATATGTTCTTTCTATCTTGAACATTTGCTACTCAATTTTAAGTTATGAAATCGTTCAATTAGATTCTCAAAACAACTAGATTTAAAATTAACAAAATAAGTTTTCATTAAAAACATTTACAATCAAGTATTTCATATACCTTTACTCGATGGTAAAACAAAGCTTTAAGCTTATTATAAATATAGGCTTCTTAACTAAGCCCTAAAAGAATATATAGACTTTAAAAGATTAAATCCAGTCCTTAAAATAAAAAATATAAAATAAAACAAAACCAACCAATGATCTTAATCTGCTCCTCTCCTCCTCCAAAAGCTCTAAAATCGCCCATAACTCGAGTTAATCACCATCATCATAATCCAAATCAACATTATCACATCACCCCCATCATCATCATCAACAGCATCTTCATCATCAATATCAATGTAATCCCCTAAATTTTAGATAACCTGAATATGATAATTAATAAATTATAACATAGAATCTTGAAGAACTTCGAGAAAAAGTCATAAAGACCACTCCCGATTTTTCGTGATTTAATAACATTAAAGTATAAACAAATTCTGTTATAAGTAGAAGGATTCGAATCCTTATATATAAAATTTTGAGGCACAAAATATAACTTCCATAATCATAACTAATTAATAATCAAGATGAATAAATTTCTAGGCAATAAAAGACAATATTTCGCAACATAAGTCAAAAATTCTACAAGTGATTATAAATAGCCTTAGATTACACATGTAAGAAGAAACAATTAATTTTAAAAGCTTGTTGGTTAGGAAATGATAATTTAGAAAAGGATCACTAAAGTTCAAAAATATATGATAGGATTAAAAGAAAATCAATATTTTAAATCTAGACCTTAGATAAAAATATATATGTGCATATACAAGATATATACTAAAGAAATATTTCCAAAAAGAATATAACAATAATAGTATGATTAACATATAAATATGATAGTAAATTAGAATCCTAAATATATGATAGATATTGGATTTAAGACCCGATTAGACCTTAGTTAGAAACTTTAGAGTATTGTCAACCTATTTATGATCTGAAAACCTTAAGAATCTAAATAAATAAATGCATTAAAAAGACACCAAAGATAGATTTTGTAATCTAAGTCAAGAACCAAGCGTAAACTATATATGTATAAATAAATAAATGGCTTTAAATTTTAAATGCATTAAAAAGCTAATAATTCATAATATGTGTATAATAAAAATCATCTATTAAAGATAAAACATTAGGGATATAAATACTCAATGAAGAGCTATAAACAGACCTACAATTAATTATTTAGACTTCAAATAAAAATTTAGACTACACCATAATTTTAGTTAGAAAATTTAGAGTCCATAGATACCAATATTATATTTTGACCTATCGGACCCTAAAACCTTAATCACGTAAAACAAAACTTCAGAAATACTAAATCGCATAAATTTTAAACTCAACAATATTTTAAAAATATTTTAGGACCTTAAATAAATTGTTGTAAATAAAATTCTCATATAACTAACATAAATATACGCATAGGAGATAATTTTTGATGAAATTAGCTAGATAGTTGAATTTGTTAATATCTTCTCAAATGTTGTTACAAGTCACGGTGAAAATTGGAAACACTTGGCCAGCCCAAAATTGCTCCAAGTCTCTCCTCCATATGTAGCTAGCTTAAGGGAGTAGTGAATGGTCCATAAAGAATACACATCACTAACAAAATACTTGGACCCAATTCACCATGAAGCCTTGTTTAAGAAGTAACTTGCACATGAGGTTAGAATTTAAACACTTAACTTACCTAAATTTGCTACAAGTCTCTCCGCCATGTAAGCTAGCTTAAGAGAGTAGAAAAGAGTATATGAGATAAATTTTAAGACACATCAACCAATGAAAATGCACCAAATAAAAGCCCCTAGTTAATGCAAACTTGTTGAATTACTTAAAAGGACTTGTAGAACCGATAAACAAAGATTTCTCTTCCTCTTTCGTAAAACAACAACAACAACATAATTTATTAAATAAAATAAATAATTAAAGCCTAGACTAATCAAACCTTCCTACATAAATTATTTCAACCCTTCATCCATAAGTTATTAGAAACCTTCCTCCATAAGTTGTTACAAACCTTCCTTCATAAGTTATCTTGACTTCTATAAATAATGGACAACCAACAAAGCAAGTCCCACTCTCCCGAAAATTCAAAACCGTGACACACACAAAATTCTCCAAAAATTGCAATTCCACTTCTCTTACGACAAATTGTCCCCATTTGAGCTCCCATCAACCAAGACTCCATTTTTCTTGCAACTCCACTACAAGTAGCTATCAACCATTCAACAATATAAAAGACAAGAGGTAAGAATATATTGTAGTTAGTTATCTTATATTTAAAATATGATAAACTTATCTCCTTATCTATATATATATATGTAGGTTTTGGTCTATATAAGAAAGAGAATTTATCGTCTCTCCTTCTAAACCATCAAGGTAATGTCTAAACCTATTCTACAAATTTACAATCTTCTTCATGTGTAGAAATTTGGAAAATTAAAGGCATAAAATTGTCATAGAAATTCTACATGAATAGCCTTCTTCAATTATGTTAATATTAAAATGAATGAGAATAATAGCTGATAGTCATTTTGATTAAGTTAGAATACCATATCTAGTAAAGAAACTATGAAAAAAATTAAACTTAGATTTTAGAAAACCCTAGATTCTAATTTTGTTGTCACTATAAGGCTATGACTCTAAGAACTTAATACATGACTTAGTTTAGTTCAAAGGCATTAGTAGAATATGTCTTTAATGCTATCTAGATAATAAAACCTAACCAACATAAACCAAGATGTCTATAAAATATATATATATATATATATTAAGCATATGATGCATGAAATTATAATAAAGAAACTTGTCATTAGTTATATTAAAAGTATGATAACAATGAAGGATTTTTGAAGGAGTTAGAATTAAACTTGAGAGATAAACTATGACTTGGAATACAAAATAATACTTAGATGAATTTAACATATCATTGGAACCATGTATTAATAATTGAGATTTAGATAAGATCCTCTAAAATGATAGAAATTCTAACCTACATAAACAAATAGGGTTGACAAAATAAACAATAAAAGAAAAATTTTTATCACTAAAGATATTAATGGACAATATAAATGAAAGATATAAAACTCATTACCAATGATAAAAGCTTAATAATGACAATAGGAAACAAATATATATATATATATATATATATAAAATAGGAAAGTCTTACACCAACTATAGGAATTTATAAGATTAGGAGGAATATAAATTAACAAGTAAATAATAATTAAGAACCTTAGTTGTTTTTACCTACATTAGAAAAAGCAAAAATTTAAATAATCTATATTGATAGAAACACTTCCTTGACATATAAGTACAAATAAGATCAAGAGAAGCAAAACAAAAATAAAATTATAACATAAGTTTCATCCAAGTGATGATCAAGACACTTAAAAATGAATTTAATCACTAAAGCTTATTAGTAGATACATAAAACAAAGCAACAGACATGAAGTAAGAATTAAAAATATAAAACTGGAATAATAGATATCATAGTATAAACATTTTGAATCCATAGTCATATAAGGAAAAATATACAAAATAAAAGAATAAACTAGAAAATGAAAGAGTATGTTCAATACGCATTCATTTGTTAAAATCAAAGTTAAAACAAATAAAATAGATCTAGATTAAGATTATGCTATTGAAATTGGTATTTGAAATCATTTAAGACACTTTTCCTAAGAAAAACGAGCTTATACAAATTTTATAACTCGACCGAAGAAACTAAGCCCTTATGAACCTTAAAACCCATATTTAAATGACGAAATTAAGATTAAGATGATAAAGGTTGAGTTTAGGAGACAAAAGGGCACAACCGAGATTGTTATGCAAATATTAGTATAGTAATAAGTATCTATTTTCTCATTTTATAGGAGAAATAGATCAATCTTTGGAATTTCCAGTAGATTACTACGACTTAGTAAGGATACCAGGTGAGTAACTTTGACCTTATCACATTGTTTGTACTTGTAGCATAGTTCCATATGTAATAATATATTAATACCGTTATGCACGTGGGGTTGGGTATATCACATGGTGCTTGGTGTATGATTGGTTGCCAAAACACCATATTGATAGTAATAATTACATTGTATGATAATTAATGTATGAAGCATGTTAAGGTTTGTCTATGAATTGTATGGACACTTAAGAACCTAACCTAATACTATTCGACTATCTATTGAATTGGTCATGCATTGCATAACTTGCATATACTGCATAAAAAAGTGTGACAGCCAGCTCGTATTAGTATTTCGGATCTTGATTAATGCTTGGTTTTTTTAGATGTAGATTTCCTAGTTCTTCCAAGATTATCCTTGTTCTGTTCAGTTCCACAGGAACTACTTGGCAAAAGAAGGAACGTCGTCCATGGTATCGGCTTGAAATGACTAATACTTAATGGAGTCTCTTTGTTCCAAAAGGAAAATGAGTGAAGAAACTATAATCATAAAGTAAAGAATAAAGTGAGTGTTGTTATTCCTATGGTTCTCTGTTTCTCCTGGGCGGGTGGGTCATAAGGACGTGATCCTTAACTAGGTTCCTTCAACCCTGATGTGATGGCGTAAATCTACATCCTATTTGGATTCCAGTTCTCCAAACATGTAATTGCGCATATGTTTGATTGATACATTACACTTGCTTGATAATAAACTTATTTGTTATTGTTTGATGTGTGGTTTAGTCAGGTTATCTCACTAAGCTGTGGTTTCGTTCACCCCCCAACAGTTTTTATGCAGGAATAATACTTGCTAGGAATGGGCTAGGAATGTGTGAAGAGTGATTTCCCTATCAGACTTTCATGGAGTTAGAAAGATAGATTGCAATGAACTTAGAATGCAAATTTGATAAATTTTATAAGCATGTGAGATTTTGTATTTTATAGGTTAAAACCTAATTTTTATTATTTAGTAGAGGATACCGATTCTTTGCCATCTTGCCTAGATGTTCATAATTGAGTTTCAATAATAATAGTATATGCATATGTATAACTAATGTTAACAAGTGAATAGAGTCTTGTAATCTCTGGCTTACAAGACAGTTTTCATATTGCGGGTGCACACGTAATATGACAACTTCAGAATAATCCTACTAGGCCCCTATTAGGATCGTGACAATCAAGACGTGGAAAGAAGACAACAATAAGCAGAAGCCTAGTACACAATAACACTAATACACAAAAAATTACATACGAGCTTAATTTAATGCAATGCTTTAATCAAAATTTCATATCTTTAATTTAGAGTTAAACAAATCAACACTGGAGTGCTTACAATTTGATAACACGTTTCTAGGAATCTAGGGGTCTTAAGTAACAATAGCTACTTAGGAGATTGATATAGGCAGTCCTGATACCTATATCTCTTATATCTAACCGAAAAGAGAAAATAACCTCATCTAGGGTTCATAGTCGTTACACAGCTTTACTTATCTCGGTCCATAACATCATTTAGTTTGACTTATCCCATAAACGTGAACTAAACCATATTATTTCACCCCAAGGCTAAGAAAATGTTATGCCAATACTATTTTCCCCATTGGCTACCCGCTGAACCACTTATGAATCGCTATTGCATCATGGTATTTGTCATTGCATCATGATAGGTGCCTGATTCCAAATAAGATTATCACTCCTCAGACTTGATTCAATGACACAAGCACATGCAAGACTCAATTATTAGGTTGTCTTTAAGTTTCAGTTCATTAGGAATGCCTATCCTAACAAATAGCACGCAAATCATTACGTACCTTATACTATTCAAAGTCCAAATAAAAACAAAGGGCATATTAGAAGCCATTGTAGCAGATTAATCAAGTATCCATATATGTTCAAGAATTAACTCACATAAGCATTTAATTTAATTATTCACTTATAATAAACTCATTTTATAAACCTATTTGATCATACACTAAGTAGGAATCCCACCATGGTTGTAAAAATTGTCACACTAAGATATGGGCAGTTCTCCATTGTCTGTCAAATTATTTATTTCTTTTTGTTTATAATCATTTATTATAACAACATCATCATGTCATTCATTATAAAAAATACTCATATTCTAAGCAAGCATACATTTGAAACAACATATTCCCTATAATTTTCATGGGTTATCTTAACATATTAGTCTAAGCCAATTAATAGTTATTAAACATATTTTAACTTAATCCTAAACAAATTGATTAGAATTAATCATTTAATTCAATTGCTTGCCAAGTTGATTAAATTTAATTAATCTAATTCATTTTTGTTTATTAAAGTCTATTTAGTCAAGTTGAATTTAGATTTATTAACTAAGTTCATTTTATACTTAAGATTCATTTTTGGCTTAAATCTATATTAAATATAATTTGTTATTAGCCTTTTAATTCACTTAACTCATTCCTAATTGTATAAATCATCCAACGTATCATATTAACTATCATTTCCTATTTCATTTTATTTTATTTCTATTTTATTCAATTTTTTGTGAAGAACACAAACAAGTACATGACTGTACTTTGCCCCATGTTTCTTCACAATAGAAACACGCCCAAAATAATTCATCGTGTTCTTATCATGTTTTAATCGTAAATTTGACTCAGAGAGAAGCACAACATGATAAGGTATACCGAGTTTTAGCCATGTTTCTCTTTAAGTAAAAAAGAAAAGAGAAACACAATACAAAGATCGAGTCGTGTTTTGTCTTAGAGAGAAGCACGATGTGATAGGACAAACCATGTTCAAGTCGTGCTTCTCCTTAAGTAAAAACATGATAAAATATATGGGGTTGTGTTTTTCCCATGTTTCATTTATCACATTGAACATGCTAAGATCAAAGAGAAACACGGTCAAATGCATATAGCCCAATTCTAGCCGTGTTTCCTCTTAACACATGAAACACGCAAAAAACAGAAAGGAACACGGGAAGATAGGAGAGACCGTGTTCTAGCATTATTGTTCTAGAAATGTATGCACAATACGAATAAGAGAGAAGCACAGTGACATACTTGAGACCATGTTCCAGTTGTGTTTTTTCTTTGATAAATTAAAATTTGTTGTTTTGAAATTTCAAAAGGAGCACAACCATTTATAACTCCTTGTGTTCACCCATGCTCATTGCTATGTTTTCAATTCCAAAAAAATACAACCTATTTTACTACTCATTTTACATCATTTTTTAACTTATAACATCATATACTCATCGTATAAACTTAGAATCACTTGTATAACATCTATATACATGTTTTACTTCATTTTTAACCAAAACATGCCATCAATTATATAACCTATACATGTTTAGGCAACCTAGATTTTAATATGCATATTCACATCTTACAAATCTAGAAGTTTTATCTAAATTTCTACTTATACCTACTGTAATTCATCATTTATAGACAGAACAACAAATCAAACAAAGTAGACAATTATACTTATCTTTTTAGCAACTACACACACAAGATGATCTTCTTTTCTTGTTGTTGAAGCTACTTCAAGCTTATTTTTCATTTCTTATCTTTTTTTTTTTCTAACTTTGATTTCTTTTAGGGTCTCGTTGAATTTGAGATTTAGGATTATGTTCTAAAGGAAGAAAAGAGAGAAGAAGAAGAAGGGGAAAGGAAAGGAAAGAAACAAGAAAAGGAAAGGAAAAGAAAAGAGAATGAAAAAGGAAAAAGGAAAAAGGAAAGAAAAAGATAAAAACAAGGAAAATTAAAGATATTTTTAGAGTAGGGTATTAGATTTAACCCTTTTTTATAATTATGTTAAATATCAAAACTAATTAGAAAATAATTTGAGAATCTATATTATGGAAATTAATAACTTGATTTAGAAACAAATTTAGAAGCTTAGTTTACAAGAAAATGATATTTATTTTAGGTTTAGGCTTAAAATTGATATTTTTAAACAAACAATTGAATTCAAAATTTACAAGGATTTGAGGAAATGAAAGTTAGCTAAAATCAAAGGATTTACAAAACATTTAAAATGTTTGTTTTAAGACTTAGGAATCTTAATTTAAAGTGAAAAGAGTTTAAATGAAAAACTAGGTACAATTTGGATGGTTTGATTTATAATGAAAAGTTATTGAAGAAAAATAGATGATTTAAAGAGACATAAAAACATTTAAAATCTCAATTTCAATTCAAATATATTTATTAATTTAATAATGCCAAGTTATCTAATCATTACTCATTATTGTTTTACTTGAACTATTTAAAGTATCTAGCTTAAATTCCTAACTCAAATTCTAATCCAAGTCTAAACTTAAGTACCTATTGTATTATTCAATTATGAAAATTTTAACTTGACTAGGCAATGACTTAGGGTATTTCGGGTTTTTCAATGTTAAACTACATTGGTTATGTTTGTCATCATCAAATAATGAAGTAATGATCACCCTAGTCTTTTGTGTGATGATGCTTTTTGTCTATGGAAGATTTTGTATAGACTTTTTATTAATTCCCAATTGTCACGCATTGAAGGCCGTAAACAGTACACTTTGTAATTATATTATAGCGTGAGCATGCATGGCTCATAATTCAACTATATGTTTCACCATTTATTAAAAATAAATCTGTTCAAAATACTCATAATAATTAAGTTTAAATTATATAGTTTTACAGTCGTCGTGGGTAATAATTTACTTAATTCTAAATTACATCAACTAATAAGTCAAATCCGTCTAGTGTACTATTGTCATCATTCTTACTCCTATATCCTATGATTGGTGAGGCAAAACCTGCTATATAATCACCACAATCACATGCACTTGCCATGCAATACAATAAACATACGTACTTTTCAAGGCTGCAGATAAGTCAAGCTACTTGAACTCTGCTCGTTTCAGGCTTGGTTCAACTTGAGTCGTTTAGCTAAACTAGTCGAGTCTAAGCTTTTCTTCAAGCTCGTATGCTGGCTTACAAATAGACTCATTAAGGGCTTGTGAGTAAGGCTCGCGAACAAGCTTATTAACAGCCCATTCAATATATTAATATAATATTATATATAATTATTTATATTAATTTAATGATTCAGCTCGAGCCGCTTAAGTTAATGCACACATGCAAGCGCGCGCTCACAAATATATGAGTTAGTCATGGTACGAGTATATCCCATCACTGCAACGCCGATACAAATCACCTCACTTCAAAGTTGTCCTTGGTTCGATCATCAGTAAACTGATCCACCACATGTAAATATTTTCATATAAAATATTAATGGTTTTAATGGTTTTATGCCCATTTAGTTAGCTAGTTTTACTAGTACAAGGATCAACCAAGATGACTAGTTCTTATAATGCCAACCCAATTAGGCAGCTACGGAACAATTAAGCAACCCAAACTAAAATGCAATCAAAATTAAAATATAGATATTAAAATGAGAAAAAAGATAAATGATAGTTAACTTTCCCGTTAATGAAAATAGTAAATCAAAATAAATTAAAAAAAGTATTAAATCGTAAAAAAAATTATACTTTAAATTACTAAATTTTAAAAATGTAAATATTTTTTTTTACCTTTCTCCCAAATTTCAGCTACATATATTATTATTATTATTACTATTATAGCTCAATCATCAAAGTTCGAGCCACGCTGTCTTGATGTCAAGAAGTTATCACTGATCAATAATTTTTGGCAGTTCACTTTTACAATCTCGAGGCGCTAATATTTGGTGTGATACCACCCTCGGTGATTTCCTTTCTCAAACAAACATGTAAATCCGAGCGGATGAAAGGTGCAAATATATGGAATAACTTTAAGGATATTAACATGTTATATAAATTGACCAATATATATCATATATAAGTAAAAATAATTTTTCAAACTATATATTATTATTTATCAAAACAATATATTACTTTTCTACCACTTGTCTGAATATATAGTATGTTATTATTAACCCAATGCTCTAAATATGGTTATTTTTATAGTCCAAAATGAATTTTATTTTGTATTTGTCCTTTTTTATTTTTGCCATTTTTTTTCTTTTTATGGAGCATTTTTGTATTTTTTTTTTTTTATAGTCCGAAATAAATTATAAAGAATAGGAATCAATCCATCAATCCGAGAATAATGATGATACCATAAAGTTATGAGGAACTTCGCTTCTTATCAAAATCTTACTATAAATATATAATGTCGTGGCCATATATATTACTTATATAAGACGAAAAAAGGAAAATTAATAAAACTAATCGTCATATTGTTATATCATTAGTATATAAATACATATAAAATAGACATGTATCCACAAGATGTTAGAATAGGTGGGTACAAAATGCAGAGGATAGGAAGCTTTTATTCGTATAGGTACAAGGTATTAAATTTTGCATTTGAAACCTAGTTTATACAATTTTGAACCAAGTTGTACCATCTACCTTATTAAATCTAAAAAGTGCAAAGTACTATATGGAAACCGTAAATTTTTCCTTCCTTTCTTAAACTTAAAATTATAATAATATATACTAGGGTTTCATATAATATGTAAAATTTTCTTATTTTCATATATTCGCTATATAAATAATAAAAATTTAAAATATAATTTCTTAATATCATAAGTTTCGTAATATAAAGAATTTATTTATGTGTGAAAATTGAAACCCATTACAAACACTTATAAAATTTGTTTATGTGATATCAAACCAAATTATAGAACCTATAGCAAATTTCAAAATTAAAAACTTTATAAGCATTTATGTGTTAATTAGTCTCTTGAGATAAACAACACTTCTCTATAACTTAGAAATATAAACAGATACAATTGAAGTTCTTTTAATAAAGAAGCAACAAGTTCTTTAAAAATAAAAATTTTTAGAAGGTAGTTTACAAGTATTAATCTTGAATAAAAGTAGCCAAAGAATAAAACGTGAGATATTATTATCTATTTCTTATCTATTTATTTATATTTTTTAATTTTTTAATAAGATGGGTACACTACCTCACACTTCTCTGCACACACACATATATACATGCACCCGTCCCCCGCTTCTTCTCACATTTCAATTTTCCCAAAGATTCTCAAACCTGAGATCTATCGAGGAAAAAAAGGAAAAGGAAAAATGGAGGGTGAATGGGTACACATGGTGACGGCGCAAACACCAACAAATATGTCAGTGATAACATACTGGGGTAAAAGAGATGAATCCTTGATATTACCTTTGAATGATAGTATTAGTGTTACTTTTGATCCTAATCATTTATGTACCACAACCACCGTTGGTGTTAGCCCTTCTTTTCAACAGGATCGCATGTGGCTCAATCGCAAGGTATTCTCAGATGTTTTTTTAAAATGTACAACACCACAAAGTTTTCTTTCCCCAACCCCAACATGACCCTCCCCTCCTCTTTTCTTTTTTCTTTTTTTTTTATTATTAGTTTGTTTTCTGTTTGGTTGCTGAGACAGTCAAATTGGGTAGTGGGAAACCTTTTAAAGACGTCATCTTTATGCGGATGAGGAACGAAATGGATAAAAATGGCGGTTTTGTTTATTGTTTTCTGATTGAGGTTTGTAGGAAATAATGTATTTTTGGATAATAAAGGTATACGAAGGCGCTATTATCAGAAAATGATTTAGGACAAAGAAACAAGGTAAGTAATTAAGACCAGGGGGTTAGAAATGAAAATTGTGCAGCGGGAACGTGCTCAAAAGGAAAGAAATGGAGCTGAATGCAGCTCACTCACAACAACAACACACTCGAATGCAAGTATAATTGAAGTTGTACAGAGGAATGGTTTTCAATATTTTTCGTATGCCTTCTGTATTATACTGTAAGATATTTATAGCTGTAATACAGCTAATTGGTTACAACAAATTGTAACTAAAATTGTAATGCATGTGCTGTGCTAACATAAAATTGTTATAACAGTATGGTCCCTACAGTATGTATACTAACTGTTTACTAATGGCCTGTAATATTAATGGCCCATTTCATATTTATTCAGCTTGTCCCAATATAGCTGCAGCCCAGGGCCCTTTTGTCCAAGCCCCTTTCCTTTACTTCCGACAGGTCTTAACTTTCCCAATTATTTCCACGTTCCTCTTAACTCTAACTTCGAACCCTTACTCATGTCCCTCTTCTGTTGATTGTCCGAACCCTAACTTCGAACTCTTAACTCAGCTCCTCATTGCATTGCCTTCCCCATTTAAATCCCTTGACCACAAGGGATTATCTGGAAATCGGAGACGTAGATCATGATAAAACCCAAGTGGCTTCACTAACATCTTTACCACCACCAGATAAGCACCATTGTTCTTGCTTCATTTCCATATTTCACCATCTTTCGTTCCAAAATTGCATGAGGTGTTAACTCGTCTTCATTGTGCAGTGCAGGTAGCGTGGAGGACACATCCGATCGAGGCCAGTGGTAGCGCTTAAGCTGGGAGACATGGAACGTTGGATGAATGGTTGCGTCTAGGGGAAGCTCTAGCCGGTAAGCGACTGATCCAACTCTGTTTATGATTTTGTATGGTCCATAATAGCGTGCTGTGAGTTTGTTGTAGTTTGAGACTTGAATGGATTTGCGTCTGTAGGGTTGTAGTTTGAGTAGCACCCAATCCCCAACCCTAAACTCCCGAGCACTTCCTGTCCTGTCCTCCACCTGTTTCATCCGCTGCTGGGCCCTTGAAGATGAAATTTTAACAATTTCATCTGATCATCTCGGTTGGTCAGTAGTCTGTCCACTACGCAACTCTTGAATCCCCTGGCACGTAAGGAAGGTGCAAAGGGGGTGGGTAGCCATACAAAATTCAATGGTGTGATTTGGCTGCTAGTGTGGAAATTGGTGTTGTACCACCATTCGCTAGTGAGAGGAATTGAGTCCATTTATTAGGAGCTTCCCCTGTAACACAGCGTAGATAAGTCTCTAGGCATTTGTTAACGACTTCTGTTTGCCCATCCGTTTGGGGATGGTAAGCCGTGGACAAATTCAAACTAACCCCTTGGAGTGTAAAAAACTCCTTCCAGACACTGCTGACAAATACAGGGTCTCTATCAGAAGTGATAGATTCTGGCAGACCATGCAATTTGTAGATAGTATCTAGGAAAACTTGAGCCACTGTAGTGGCTGTATAGGGATGAGCAAGAGCGATGAAATGAGCATACTTGCTCAATCGATCTACAACAACTAGGATGACTTCTTTCCCATTGGATTTAGGCAACCCTTCAATAAAATCCATGCTAATTGCTTGCCAACACTCATTGGGAATAGATAGGGGTTGTAACAGCCCAGGGGTAGCCACATTTTCGAATTTGCAACGTTGGCATGTGTCACACTCCCGGACAAATTGCCTGACATGTCTTTCCATTTTGGGCCAATAAAAGACTGTGGAAAGTCGTTTGTAAGTGGCATTAGCCCCTGAATGACCCCCTAAGGGTCCCCCATGATATAACTGTAGCAATTTGGCTCTGAGAGTATCTGATGGTCCCACCACTACTCGTCCCTTCCTCCTGAGAATTTGATCATCATAGGAGAAGAACCCACATCCTGTCCTCCTTCCATCAGCTGAATGTTTTGTTTATATGTGGCGTCCTTATCCCAGCTGGCTTTGATCTCGTTCAAGAGGTCTGGTGCAAAGACTTGTACACTCATTTGAGTGAGGTTAATGGAGGTCCTTCGAGAAAGTGAATCGCAGCAATGTTAGTGTGACCTGACTTATATTCAATAGTGTAGTCAAGGCCAAGCAGCTTAGTGAGCCATTTTTGCTGATGAGGAGTCACCATTCGTTGCTCAAGTAAATACTTGAGACTTTGGTGATCAGTTTTGATCACGAAATGTCGGCCTAGGAGATAGTGTCTCCATTTGTCTATAGCGTGTACTAGAGCCATTAACTCACGCTCATAGACTGATAAGCCTTTGTGCTTTGGCGCTAAGGATTTGCTCATGAAGGCAATTGGGTGTTTGTCTTGCATTAAGACAGCCCCAATACCATCGCCACTAGCATCGGTTTCAATGACAAAGTCTTTGGAATAATCTGGTAAGCTAAGGACAGGAGAGTTAACAAGAGCTTTTTTAGTGATCAAAAGCCATTTGAGCCTCAGGGTTCCATCGAAACTGATCCTTCTTCAGCAGTTGTGTTAATGGTCTAGCAATCAACCCAAATCCTTGGATAATCTCCGATAGTAGCCTGCTAATCCAAGGAAGCCACGTAACTGCTTCAAGGTCTTTGGGATTGGCCAGTTTGCCACAGCCTCACCTTCTTTGGATCAGTGGCAACCCCATTCTTAGTGATAAGATGCCCCAATACTCGATGTGTGACAGCAAACACACATTTGGAACGTTTAAGAAATAACGTTCCTGTGCTAGTATTTGAAATACTGCTTTCAAATGGGTAACATGCAAATCAAGGTTGTTGCTGTACACTAGGATATCATCGAAATACCAGTACAAATTCCTCAAATAAGGTCGAAAGATAGCATTCATGAGCCCTTGAAATGTGGAAGGAGCATTAGTCAAGCCAAAAGGCATGACTAGGAACTCATAGTGGCCTTCATGAGTTCGGAATGCCGTCTTATACACATCATTGGGATGCATCAGAATCTGATGGTACCCAGATCTGAGGTCCAGTTTGCTATAATATGTTGCACCACTGAGTTCATCGAACAAATCATCAACTATAGGAATAGGGAAGCGATCCTTAACTGTTTGTTTGTTAAGATCCCTATAGTCTACACACATTCGCCAAGTATTATCCTTCTTTTTAACCAATACCACTGGTGAAGCAAAGGGACTATGGCTTGGTCTGATAATTCCACTTAGCATCATTTCCCTGACCATTTCCTCCAAAACAGATTTTTGTAAGGAAGAATGTTTGTATGGTCGAAGGTTAATTGGATTAGTCCCTTCTTGTAGGTGAATCTGTGATTGCAATCTCTTGTGGGGGGGTTAACCATGTGGTTCCTCGAATAAGTCATGGAATTCTTCCAGTAAATCCAGAATCTGTGGAGAAGATTTGTCTCAGATGAATCAAGGGAATTAGATTCTTCTGTCTTGATCATCCAACAATGTAACTCAATTGGTCCATTAGTACAATTGAATATGGTTCAATTCTTGTCAGAAATATTTGGACAATTCTCGTTCTCACAAAAATGCAAGGGATTCCCTTCCATAGGAACTCATTTGTGCTGTTTGAAGTTCCAACTCACGTTCAGCGTCATCAACCATGGCATTCCCAAAATTATTCACAGGATTGCAATGTTAAAGTGTAAAAATTAGAATCAAATTCCTTGCATCCATGAACAATGAAAATCCTTGACAGCATAGTACTATATATCTTAGTACCATCTGCAATATGACAGCAACAGGTCCAAGGAGACAAACACAATTTAATCCATAGCTAGGGTTATCAATGAAATTAGATGAATCTGTATCAATAAGTATATTCAAGAGTGGTTCTTGAATTTACCTTGATACGCATGCTGTGCTCATTAGTATCCCTTTCCTGCACAGCATAAGGTCAATTGAGAGAGTTCAGCTTCCAGTTTTCACGACCTCCATTCTCTGATTCCACTGCATCTGTATCTGAAGTGATCATAAGACAGTTCAACCTCCTATTCTTACAACGGTTGTCCTGGTCCAAATGGGTCATCACACTAGAAGCATTGCTTTTTCTCTTTTTTCATCCAATTCCTCAGGTGTTAATCGTCGAGTGGTTCTGTTACCTTGAAAGTGGGTTCCTCGGTTTGGGTTAGAAGATAAAGTGTTTGAGGTCTGGTTAGTGTTTGGCTGGGGGTAGGTGTTTGGTGGTGAATAAATGTTTCGTTTAACTGCACGGTTAGTGTTTGTGTTTTGTGAGTAGGAATAATTGTATTTGGAATTGGAGGGAAAAGTATTGATGGTGTTTTGTAAGATTTCAGATTGTTTTGGAGGAAAGCAGGGTAGCTCTTGAAGTTTGGCAAGGGTATAGGCTGGGTTAGTGTTTTGGGTTGGAACATTCTAATAGGATACTGAATTTCAGTTTTTAACCCACTAAGATAAATGACTAGTGTGATTCGATAATTGGACTGAGTGGATAAGTGTATAAATTATCATTATACTCTTGTAGTGGTCCTATTGCTGTAACTCTTAAGCTTGACATAGGATCCTCAAAACCCTGTCATTAAATCTAGCATTCAGGGCTTGGGTAAGTTCATCCCATGTTAATGGACCTACATCTCCTCTAGTCTAACAAATGCATGAACCATCATAAGGTTTAGTGTCTAAATGCATTGTTGCAATCCTCACTTTGAGATGTTCAGGAGTTTGTCAAAGCAAAAAAATGTTTGCTCGTGAAACCCAACTCCTAAATCCTTCTCATCAAACATAGGGAATTCAATTTTGGTATTTCTAGTAGGTACCTGATAAGAGGTTGTGAGATCTGGGTTAACCACTCCAGGTGTCATAACCAGTGAGCTCCCTTGTGCTGGACTCAGCTTGAGTGGTCATACGATCATTGTAGGAACTCTTGCCTTGTAGTTGCTATTTGAGGGTATCAATAGTTTGATTTTGTTTCTCAATCAATGTTTGCTGCCTTTGCAGGTTCTCAGAAAACAGTTTGATCCAACTATCCTGTTTCTCCGATTGTTCTTTCAGAAGCTTTTCCTGCTGCTCCACTTGCTCTTTGACGACTCCTCTCAAGGCTTCCTCAATTTTTTTGAATTCGCGGGTCTCCATAGCTATTTGGCTCTGATACCAAATGCAGCGGGGAACGTGCTCAAAAGGAAAGAAATGGAGCTGAATGCAGCTCACTCACAACAACAACACACTCGAATGCAAGTATAATTGAAGTTGTACAGAGGAAATGGTTTTCAATATTTTTCGTATGCCTTCTGTATTATACTGTAAGATATTTATAGCTGTAATACAGCTAATTGGTTACAACAAATTGTAACTAAAATTGTAATGCATGTGCTGTGCTAACATAAAATTGTTATAACAGTATGGTCCCTACAGTATGTATACTAACTGTTTACTAATGGCCTGTAATATTAATGGCCCATTTCATATTTATTCAGCTTGTCCCAATATAGCTACAGCCCAGGGCCCTTTTGTCCAAGCCCCTTTCCTTTACTTCCGACAGGTCTTAACTTTCCCAATTATTTCCACGTTCCTCTTAACTCTAACTTCGAACCCTTACTCATGTCCCTCTTCTGTTGATTGTCCAAACCCTAACTTCGAACTCTTAACTCAGCTTCCTCATTGCAAATTGCCATAAAAACAATGGAAAATGAAAGGCAAAGAAACCTAAGATGACTGCTCAATGTCGTGTAAAAAAGTACAATGTATATATATATATATATATTGCCAATAAAAGAAGTGAAAATATTATTGATAAATTTGATTTTTCATCTTCCACGAGAATAAGACGATAATTAAGCGGATTACATAATTCAAGAAGACTGGCAGATTTAGATAGTGACTAAGCTCTGGCTTTATCCATAAAAAAGAGCCATAATGCAGCCTTAATCAAGCGGGTAAATCCAACTTTTACAATGAATGGGATTTTTATTATTGGTTGATCGACAATATTAAAAATATGAGGAAGGTTTAAAGTCTTGTATGATATAATTGAGAGACAGCTTTAATCCTCGAATTATGCCTATTCTAATGTGAATGGCAGTACAGTCACCTGAGTAACACAAAATTAGCAAAAGATTTGACAAGAACAGGAACCAGCTTGTGTCACTTGTTTTCAAAGATTTAAATAGTGTTTGTGTGGATGATCCCCACCTCAGAAGTCAGGATGTTGATTAAGATGACAGCCGAGAACAGGAACCAGCTTTTTTACAGTCATCGGCTGCGCCAGGACATAAAGGGAAAATAAAAAAAAAAAAAAAAGAAAAAAAAAACTAAGTCGAATGCATTCAGTGCATGGGTATGCTTCATAAATATTAGAACCCATCTGGAGTAAAGGTGGAATATTTATTCCGAATAACGTATTTTCAGATTTATTATCCAATAATACGGTATTTCGGTACAAACTCCTCCTAATTTGTTTTTATAAAATTGAATTGGTTACGAGTAAATCTATAAAGATTTGATCATCATACGGATGAGAAATGGAATGGATTAAAGGTTTTTTTTTTTTTTTTGTGGTCCTCTTTTTTTCTCTTTCGGTTCACTGTTTTCTAGCTGGTAGCTTGGAAAGTTGAATTGGGTTGTGGGGAAATCTTATAAAGTTCATTCATGGTAATTAATTTTATTTTATTTATTTATTTATTTTTGGTTAATGGATGAAGGACTGAATCGATACAAATAAGCAATCCTAAGTTTATAATGTACAAATAGCCATTGAAAGGTGGTATTCTTAGGGTTTTTATTTAGGGTTTAGGTGCTGTCGAGCTTAGATTTTCATTTTCAATTTAATTTCTTTTAATATGATTTATAAAGAACCCTAGCTCATTTGACATAAATTATTAACTAAGAATTAAAAGAAACTTTCAATTTTGGAAAATATTTTGGAATTACCATCGATTGAAATCGGGAAAAAGTCAAACTATGAACAATAGGTAAGTTAATTCTAATTTTACTATTAATCTGCAAAAACATTTTTTTTTTAACAATAACAAAAAAATTACAAATCCAAGGCTATTATATTAAAACCAAATGATTAGGATGTTTTAACTTTCTAATAATAATTCCTTCCCTAAATATCCTAAAATTTCTTATTGTATTCACCAATTCTATTAAGATTTACAAAATTAGTCAAATTGATCAAAGTTCACAAAAGGCAACTAATATTTACATTTAACTAAATTATAAAAATAACAATATTCACAATATCTCATAAATTCAAAAAATTATAATTTTTCATATATTTAAGTTATCTGTTAGGTGCCTATGTACCTGTTATTCAGAATCAGATAATACGTAGTTCTTTCTTTTACTGAAAACTTTAGTTTGTTGATAGTTTTTAATTTTAAAATTATTTTTGCTTTAAATTCATTAAATTTATTTAGTTTGCAAAAGTTAACTTTTTTTTTTATAAACCCTAAATCTATCAATTCAAGTTTTATTATTTCATAAAAATTAGATTTTTCTAGGTGACAAAATCTTTGAATCAAACAATGTGTTATGACATAATCAACATCAATACATTGTATTCTCTCAACATCAACACTTATCACATAAGAAAATTCACATTAAACATGTTAACTTAATAAGACAATATACATTAACACACATATTCAAACATTATACTATATCATACAAGTATCAAGAAAAAAGCATGCTATTTGATATGCTTATTATTGTGACGAAGAATTATTTGTTCTATCATCGACAAAGTTGGGATTATTATTTTAAAATCACATCAAACACGACATGACACAATAGAACATTTATAGATTAATTTGTTAAGATATTCCAATATCATAAAGACAAGACTACTATATATTAGTAAATTCATTATCATGACAAAATTATAGGAGAAATCAATTCCATGCACGTACTATTCCTACTAAAATTATCATTATTAATCAATACATAATTTTTTAGATTTTTAATACGACAAGTTACACACACAAGACTAATTATATTATAATTTATATTATGATCAATAATCACATAATAATGCATTATATTCTTTTTTCCTTTTTATATATCTTTTCCCATTTTTTTAGTAGCATGAATATATTATTATATTTATTCACTTATTTTTCTTCTATTATTATTATTTACAAAAAAAAAAAAAAGGAAACCGAAGCTTCCTCTAACCTTCAATTTGTCCAATTTACCTGCAAAAACACAAATTGGAATCAAAAGCTCAGAAACACTATTCAATATCAACAACTCGAATCTTAAAAATTGAGTAAATTGATAGCTGAAAAGTCCTTGAACAAAGATATGTATGTCCTATTTATACTCCTTGGGTTTCCATTTTATCCTTAGAACTCATCAATTTATCACGAATTTGCTAATTTTGAGGATTAGATTTCAATTTGATTTGATATATGTATCTTACATATCAATTGGAAGCTTCTTGCATCTTTATACTTGTTTAAAAACGAAAATTCGGATCAAACTTTGATAATTTAGAAAAGTGATATCTTGACTTTTCCATAAATTGCCATCGTCGATTTAATCCACTAAAACCCCAAATTAATCTGCAAGTTTGGTACCAATGTAAAGCATTCTTTGCCAAGTTTGCAATTTCACGATCAATTTGCTGAAATTACGAAGCTGAGGTGCTCGAAAATGGCCTCAAGGTGGGCTTATCTGCCATGTTCATGTGCATGCGTAAAATTGGCTAAAGGAGGAAGGAGATGATGTCAGTGCTGACGTCATGTTGATATGGACCATCTTGGTGCTGCCACGTGTCCCTTGTAATGAAAAGAAATAAAAGTTCTTTCCACATGTATGCATCTTACATTAAATCATTGGGCATTTTTCTTGTTAAATGTGTACACATTTTTTAAGCTTATAATTTAGATTCATTTAAATTAACTATATAATTAAATGAATCTTAAATTAAATGTTTAATGAAAACTACATTATATGTCTACAAGTAGAAAGAGAGTTTGTGTGCGTGTGTGTGTTTTGTTCAATCCGGATGACATTGTTGGGTGTGTTAGGGTGACTTTGTAGTTGTTGAAGTAAAAAGAATTTTGTATTGTCAAAAGTGATCCCATATAGCTGATGGAGAAAGAATCAGATCACTGGGGCCTGTGGATGATTTATCATTGCAATATATAGGAGATTTTAGACTGGAAATGGAGAAATGAGAATCTGGGATAGTGTTGTTAAGAATGGAATCTTATTGTTTGAGATATGGCAATTGAAAGCCTTTTGATATCATAGCAAATCAATTATGAATTACAATCCGTGAGGCTAGGACTATTTCCTCATAATCATCTTTTTACTTGTGATTTTGTGGAGTTATTCATAATTTCTTTGCAAAGTCAACTACAATGTTTGAATTGCTGAATATTTGCACCAGGACGGTAGTAGTGATAGGTGTCTTTACATTCTCATTATGATAAGATATCAAGTTTTGCTGGTTTCTTCCTTATATTTAATTGCCTTCTGATTCATGGCTATGCTGTCTTTGCTGGTTTGTATAGGAAATATCCCTTGCTGGAGACAGATACCAGAAATGCTTGAGAGAAATTCGTTCAAGAGCATGTGAAGTTGAGAACAAGGAGAAGGGCATCAAGATTACAAAAGAGGATTGGAAAAAATTGCACGTTCACATTGCATCCTATAATAATTTTCCTACTGCTGCTGGATTGGCTTCCTCGGCTGCCGGGTTTGCTTGTCTAGGTATTGCCTTTCGGCATCAATCTCCATGTCCGCACTCTGCTTTGATATGATGCTGAGAGAAGTTATTTCCCATTATTCGCAACGATACTGTTAGTCTCTGCCAAATAACTTATCAAAATAGAAAAGTTTATTTTGCTTGTTTTTTCACTTCGAAAAACTTTTCTCCGAGGAGCAGGTGTGCCCCTGTTTTAATTATGACTTCTTTAGTTTAAATCTAATGTTGTTGTCAATGAAGCCGATAAAATTTTTCGAGAACTTGTCCACCGGCCCAACTTGTCTCCATAAACATGAAATGCATTTTTGGAATAATCTCTTAAATGCAGATGAGTAATTATTCATGTCTCTTTCCGCAGTATTTGCCCTTGCGAAGTTGATGAATTTGAAAGAAAATCAAAGTCAACTTTCTGCTATCGCAAGGTACTCATCTTTTCCATTGTTTGGTTTATTTTGTTACTTTGCTTTTGTCTTGGTGCGTTTGATTTCTTGAGATATGCCATGGTTCTTTTTCTCTTTTAGGCAAGGTTCAGGCAGTGCTTGCCGTAGCTTGCATGGTGGATTCGTTAAGTGGATCATGGGAAAGGTAATGTTCATTGGTGCTTTCGTACAACTATATAGGATCGCTATATCACCCCAATGATGGCGTTAATGTCTTGCATTACATAGGAGGATGATGGAAGTGATAGTTTTGCAGTCCAACTAGTGGATGAAAAGCACTGGGATGAACTCGTTATTATCATTCCTGTGGTACGTACTTCTTTTTCATTTGCCGCTTGTTTCCATGAGACTATATTTATTATTTACCACTAAAGAAGTAGGAGCATGAAAGATAAGTTTTTGCATATGCTTGCTTATTTCTTCCATGTACTTTGTTGTTACTATTTATAGTTGTCAAAATCGCGAATTTACCGTTCATCATAATGCATAAAATGATAAAATCATACAAGTTCGTTAGAATAGTAAATCTAAATACATAATTCTACCTAAAGTTAGCATCTGAATAATTTTGTAATTAAAAAAAAAATATATATATATATTATAATAAGATAGACTCGTAGAATTATATATATGACTCACGATTTTGACAACAATGACTATTTGTGTATAAGATGGCTGATTGTTTGCATAAGACTACACTGTGAGGTGATTGTTCCATTTTTATATTGGATTTCTATTTTTAGGCTAATTGCTGTGTTAGCTTTAATAGCATAGTGTAGAAAACTAGATATGGGTCTGTTTGGATTGGCTTTTTTTTGGCAGATACAGACACTTTTTCAAACTTTTTGCTTATAAATTATTTATTAGGAAATAGATATAGATAAACAAAAGTTGACAGTTCTCATCAAAAGATCAAATAGAACAAAAATAAATAAAATTTAAATGTAAATCGGATATATTTACACATATCATTTTAAAAAAGATACAGATACAGATGAAATACAGACAATCCAAACAGACCCAAGGGCCTGCCTTACTTACAGAAAGCTGACTATTGCAAATCTATGCTGACCGTTATATATCAAATGTTCTAGTGATTTGGGAATACTAGCCTGGAGGATATTATATAGGGTCATTTTTTCTGTACCAGTTGTCTAATGTGTACAAAAGACTCATCGATTTCATTGACCATTCTCACATAGCAGTTTCGCTAATCGAAATTGTGGTGTTGTTACAGGTGAGTTCTGAGCAAAAAGAGACAAGCAGCAGCTCAGGAATGCGTGAGAGTGCAAAAACAAGTTTACTTTTACAGCATAGAGCAAAGGTCCTTTTCTTCCACTACTTTCATGGAAATATCATGGGGGTTTCCTTTTGGTTGGAAATTTCTTACATTTTTAGCACTATAGTTTAGAAGAGTTCATGAAGTATGAGTAGTTTGACAAGACTGTCACAGCCTATTTTCTATTAGAATGACACCTTAATGACCTTTGTTACATTATTTTCTGTTTCCTGCCTTTGACATAAGATCATGGAACGGCCCAAGAAAAAGACATGAGATCATGTTGACATATGTTTTTCTTCGCTATTTGTGGATGAACCCAAAACTTTCTTTTTCCTTCTTGCTTTTATAATTACAGGAAATAGTTCCAAAACGCATAATAAAAATGGAAGAAGCCATCCGGAATCATGACTTTGCATCTTTTGCTCAACTGACGTGTGCTGACAGTAACCAGTTTCATGCAATCTGCCTGGATACGTGCCCACCAATTTTTTACATGAATGACACATCTCACAGGCAAGTAGTGTTTCCAGATTTGTCAGTGAATACCATCAATATTGGACTATACTCTCAAATCTACAACTGACAATCCAATATTGATTTTCTTCCAGGATTATCAGCTGTATTGAGAAGTGGAATCGTCATGAAGGAACACCTCAGGTACTGTATAATCTCTGCCAAAGTGATTTTTGTGATTTGAGAGAACTGTCTTTGCGTAGGGTAAATCTATCCTGGAGACCATTCTTTTTATTAACAGTGCTTCCTTTAAATGCGATTAATTGAATTATGAGTTGCATTGTTTTTCCGTATGAGCTTTTCTAGGTTTGGGGATTTAGATTTAATGACCTTTTCAGGATCTTGCTACTTACAGAACTCTTCAGTATTCTCTCGAATATCACCAAAACACAAATGCTTTTCTATAACTCTTTTTTCAAGTTAATCTAGCCTTACAATGACATGGAAATTTTTGTGCATCCGAAAGATTTCTCTGTGTGGCAATTGTTCACTTTCTTATGCTTTAACAATTTAAGGAATATCTGAGAAGAATTCTAATGAATTCAGGTATGGTGTCTCTAAGAGAATGGGTACATTCTTCCTCCTCATACTCACCACTATTTTCTATTTTTAGATCGTTCACTTTTCTTGCTGATGTTTCTCTTAGAGTCCTTTAATCATTCTAAAGAAAACAGTCAATTGAAAAGCAGAACATGGTTCCACATCCGTTGCTTTTTTAGATTATAATACGCTCACTGGTGATTGTTACAACCAAAAGACAAAAAGCTGATATTTCTTGGGTGAAATATCAGGTGGCATATACTTGTGATGCTGGGCCGAATGTAGTTCTCATTGCACGCAATAGAAAGACGGCTTCTCTATTGCTTCGGCGGCTGCTTTACCACTTCCCACCAAACTCAGATACTGACATAAACAGGCATTCTTTCGGTGCATCATTGGATGCTAAATCCTTGTATCATTGTTCTCGTATTTGAGCTGCCATTGAACTATTGTAAATGGGTCAGAAGTAAACATTAATTTTGCCACCTACTCTTAATGCAGTTATGTTATTGGTGACAAGTCTATTCTGAACGATGCTGGCATCCGGGGGATAAATGATGTGGAGGCTTTGCCACCCCCACCAGAGATCCAAGATAAGATTCCATCGCCGGAAAATAGAGGTGAAGTGAGTCACTTCCTCTGCACTGGACCCGGTAGGGGTCCGGCCGTACTTTCTGATGAAAGTCAGGCTCTTCTAAACCCTGCAACAGGACTTCCCAAATAAGGGGAAATGATTCTGTTAGCCATTACCATTCTGCTAGGATGACCGCCTCTTAGTTGGCACGGCTGACAACAGAATAATGATTGTTTAGCATGCGTCTGGTGCTTTCAATTCTTCTCAGGTGGTGTATTTGTATTTTATTTTGGTATCAAGTTCAAAGGACCATGTCTTCGAAATCTTTAGCATAATAATCAATAATTTAATCCTTCAATTAGAGGTCATATCTTCTGGCATCCTCGGTGCCAACTTTGCCTATTTTTCCTGCTAATTTGAACTACTGTTTTTTACCAAGGTTTTGTTTTTTTGGAAATTGTTGCTACACTTGTGGAACAAAAACATATGACCTTGTATGCAAGCAAGCTTAAGTTAATGTGGTGCTTGAACCCCTAGCTAGGTAGTTTTCTCAGGCAATCATGCAGGTGAGAATTACGCCATTCTAACAATAAATGGTTCTTGATAAATTTCAACTCTGTCGTGGGAGGTAACAATGAGCGGTGCAATTTGGTTGATGCAAGTACTTTAAAGGAAATACCAATCTCCGCTTCATTATTTCATTGCATCAGAGTCCATTACTCTGGAATATGATTCCACTGTAGCTTTTTAGTCGACCAAAGATGATCAGGTTAAGCGCTCTATTCCACTCTCAAATCTCTATAACAAAACAGAAACCGTGACACATTGCATTAATCACCATTGCACAAGGTTTATTTCGTTGGTGATGACTGTGAATTACAGTAATCACAGCCATCGTCCTTCTTTTTAGCACAAGAAGAAGAAGAAGAAGATTCATATCTTTCTCTTTAAACTCAGACACAAGATGTTGCCTCCACTTTGTCTCTTGGCTATATAAAGAAGCTAATTTCAAGCAAACTTTTTTTTTTTTTTTCTTTTTAAAATAGCCAGTGACTGAGGTCCTCAATCTCATCATATAGGCCAAGCCGTATTAAAGTGCTGCAGAGCCAGATCCTGACTACTACGCGATAAAAAGAACATGAGAAATAGAAAATAAGAGCCATGTTCACCTTAGACTGATAAAGACTAATCAAATAAGTCAAATATACCATAAGTACCATGTTCACAAAACGAGCACCACCACAACTCTTCACCTTTAAAATATACGAGAAGTTTATATTCACTAAGTTTTTGTCTTTTTAGTAAGCATGTTTACCAACTTACCTTGCTCATTTTAACTTCAGAAAAACAACAGCCGTTACAAATCTTTGTTCTTTTTTTCAACATGAGATGAAAGAGGCACGCGCTTGAGCGCTTTGTGTGCCTAACAAGGCGAGCGCTCTTTCAAATTCGCTGTGCCTTAGCCTCTGCAAGGCGCAAGGGCATGCCTCACCTTAAGCACTTTTAACAACATTGAGTAACATTGTGGGTGACTCAAATGCTTTAAAATAGCACTTGGTGATCTTCTTTAATGGTTGGGCTAAGCAAAATTCTCTAGACCAAATCGAGATGTAGGTCTCTATCTCAGGCGCCGAGCTTGGTTCCCATCATTCTTCTTCAACCACTCATAGAGAAAACTTCTTTGTTGAATGCGAAAATCAAATTGTCACTGTTAGGTTATGGATAAGATCTGATTTCTCATATACTTAGTTGTACTCGTGCTGTTTCTGCTCCTTAGGTTGCTACTGTCACGCCCGAATTTAGTCAAGGCATGTTCAGTTCTGCCACGTATAACACTTACGCATTATACGCTAAGGCTACTCTAATCCATATGTTTATCATGATCGTTTGCTAACAAATTTTATATTCCAAAATCATTAATTAGTTTGAAAACATAAAAAAAAAATAGATTTACAAAACTTTCACAAAAAGGTTACTCCCATGAGTAACCAAAGCATATATAATATAAGTCTCAGGTAAAACATTTTAGCAAAACCATTTTAGGGTATCATACAATACCCAAAAAAAAGTATCAAGGTATATCAAACGAGTCTAGTATCTCGTACAACATAGCTCAAAAAGGAATACTGAAAACCATCATGAAGTGATCAAACTCATCAAGAGTCTCTTAACTCTATATAGATCATAATGCACGTGGTCAACTTCTAGCGTGCCATCAAATCACAAGCTATGGCCATCGCCATACTCTTCAATGAAAGACTCGAAATCAGTACCGTAACCCTCATCGTCATAACAATCATCATCGCCATAGTCACCTGAAAAATAAAAGAATGAGCCGAAGCCAGTACACAGCAACACAAGCACACACGTAATGATTCACACGCACATATTCTAAATGCAATGCAACAATCATCATTTTATATCTTTTTTAATTTAAGTATAGCAAATCATCAGTGGAGTACTCACACTCCGGCAACACGCTGGGGACTTAGGGTCCTGAGTAGCAGCAACTGCCAGGGGGTTGATATAGATAGGCCGACTCTCTATATCTCCTACCTCTAACTGATAGTAGCTTCGTCTAGGAGTTACAGCCGTTACTCGACTCTACTTATTTTAGTCCATTACATTGTTCGGTTTAACGGAGCCCATAATCCTAAACTGAACAGATGTAACTTCTCTCCAAACGTAAGTAGATGTTATCCCGCTACCATCTCTCCTATCGGCTACCCGCTGAGCCATCCTCGATGGCCTAAGCGCCTAACTACCATGCTGGCATCGCCTAGCAGGGTTGTCGCCCCTCGGCCCAGGTCTAAAAACGACTAAGCACAAAACATCACTCGATTATTATTCGTCTTTATATTAGATCATTTAGAATGCCTATCCTAGCAAGCAACACGCACGTCACTGCGTACCTGATATCGTATCACAAGATGGCTGTGGTTCACAAGTATTACAACTGGTTGATTGAATATCTGTCAAGAAAGGTTAATCCATATAAAATTTGAGTATATAAACCAATGATTCAAGTTATGTTAATCAATCTATTAACATAAGGTTTCATAGTATAAGCAATTGGTTTATGATTGAGTTAGGTCCAATTTGGGTAGTTGGACTTAGATATTTTGGGCTAAGCCTAAAAAAAAATGTAAACCGGATTTATTATTTAGATGTATTGGCCTTTAAGGTTCTTAGGTTAAGTCCAATGAGAAGAATCTCTATGTATTTAAGTTTTTTTTTTTTTTTTATGCTAACGGGCTTTAGTGATTAGGATTTGAGCCCATTAAGAAATATAATTTTTGAATTCAAAGGATTTGGGCTTTATTTTGAATTTAGATCTAATGGGATTAAATATTGGTCATTGGATCTAAGAATTTTGTTCAAGCCCAACGGAATATAATTTAGACCCTAATTAAGCTATTGGGCCTTCTAATATCCTATATAGGCCCATTAAGGATGTTTTAAGGCTTTGGAGCTCATGGAAAGAATTCGAGCTCAATTAGGTATTTCAATACCTGGAATCGATAATGGACTTAAATATTTGGAAACAGACCCAATTGGAATAGATAAGGGTATGGGCCCGTATTATGGAATTTAAGCCCACAAAGCGTTCAGTTATGTATTGTCTATATTTTAAAGGTTTAGACCATAAATGGCTAAGGAAGATTCGTTAGGATTTAGTTTGGCCCATTTAGGTGAAAATAGGCTTAATAGGCTAAAAATCAAGTTATGGATCCTAAAGTTATGTTCCTATGTCAATTTTAATTATTTAAGCTCATTTACTACTTTTTAATCAAATTGAACCCTAATTTGCTTCCTAAGCTCATAATTAATTATAAAGGCTCTTAATCAAAATTTGCTTGATAACATTTAATTTAATTTTAGTCAATTGGTAATTTAATTATATTTGTCATTTAGTTAAATACTTATTTTCAAAATTCCTAACGGTACCGCATGGGATTCTTAAGCTTTGAAATTCATTCCTATTACCGCTACTTAAGTTACATCTGATAAAGAGGGTATCACGATTGTGGTATACAAATTGAAGTCTATTAAGCCAATTACTTTTGCCTTTAACATCACGTGTCCTTTAAAATTAATTGTTCATTTAATTTCAAACAATGAAGTATGAGATTCAGCTCGGTTTTACGGGAAAATCACACATCTAGATACAATAAGGTCATTTTAAAATGAACCTGAAAATAAACTAAATAAATAAGTAATTAATTAATGAAAAGATTATTACTACCAGCAGGAATGTAAAGGATGTACTCAATAGATTTTGAATCGGTTGATTCACTCTCTAATATATATAATATATATATATATATATATATATTTGATAACATGATATCCAAAATAAACATGTTTAATCAATAGAGTATCACATACAAAGTCTGCTACCTATAAAATAGAATTTTCGTAATGGTTATAGAATATATTATTATTATTAAATGTTTAAATTAAAATTTTTCTAACCCATAGCAGTCATTGAATTCATCAGGTTTTGTTCCCGATTCAACACTTTTTATTTTATTTTATATTTAACCACCAATTTCTAGAAGGATTTCTAACTTAAAAGCATCGGTGAATGAGAATATAATAATAATTATATTAATAAAAAAAAAATAAGAAGACCACCATTTGTTTTGTTCTGTTTTGTTTTCTCAAAAACTCATTCCAGATCTTTTATTATTTTAATACGTTACATTTGTCTCCATAATTTATAACATACAATATCATTTATTATGGCAGCATCCCAAGCACATATAATTTTCACAATCATATATTCATACAGACCATCTACTCGTGAAAAATTAATCAATATCATATATATGCATCCGAATCCATATTTACGACATTAAAGCAAGAAGGAAAAGAAAAGCTCACCGAGGTTGAAGGCCAAAGGAAAGAAAAATATATATATATAAAGATGGTTCGGCTGCGCTGAAGAAGATGTCACAAGGAAAAAAAAACCAGATTCCGTTCCCTCTGCCTCCGTTTAGATCGAACGAAAGTTACGGTTATCAATGTTTACGAGCATCGGAGATCAGCGTGGGATTTAAGTAGTCCAACATTTACCAATTAGAAATTTCTTTGTTTTGTTCTCCGAAGAACAAAGCCTACGATAGGGACAAAGTAATAAGAAAATCAAAGAAACAGGAGGAAAAGAAATAGGAATGGTACCCTTTGTTTTTTTTTTTTACGGATTTCTGTAAGTAGACATGGGTTTTAGGAGGGTTTCTCATGGAAAAGATTCGGCTGAAAGAAAAAGATGAATTGCAATATTATATAGCATGGTGGATGGTTCTAGAGCATGCTAGGTGTCAAAATGTGGTGTGATGAGGTGGATAAATGGGTTTGTTTGTAACAAAATAGTTAGAATGTAGTTAGGTGGTAAATTGGCATGTAAATATACCAATTAGGTTATAGTTATGTTTTTTTTTTTTATTTTTTATGCTGAACTTTTAGATGGGTTGGGCTTAAAAAGGTGGATTGGACATATGAGATGGGTTTGGCATATAATAATTAGGGCTTGAATTATAGAAATAATATATATATATATATTTTTAGCTGGAAATAAAATAAGAATTTAGTAAAATTTGAATTAGAAATTTGTTATAACTAATTGATTTTATGATTTAGTTTGAGAATTTGATTATTAAGCTAAATTAATTTTGAAAGTTTAAATTTACCCATCATTTTAAATAACTAATTATATGATAAAAAAAAATTATGAATTAAGGGATTTTTCACTTACAAACCCTACTACTCCAACTGATCGGATGAAAGCCATAGCGAAATTTGAAGTTGCAGTACTTGTCTAATAAACAGGCTTTAATTATAAATGCAAGACTAGCAGCCGCACTGACTGCCTAATCAATAACCTCTAAATTTAATGTTGTTCATAGAGCTAATCATGACTTTCTACTATAGTTTGCATCGTTAGATTGGCCTTAAGTTCCATATCCGGAAAATGCGGCGGACATGTAACAGGTAGAGTGGGAAGGGCAATCCCTATTAGAAGGGAGGAAGTACATTGCACTTTTTTCATTAATAATATTAATATTAATATTTCATATATATCCTAATTTATTAAACAAGTTATGGTGTGTTACAACTTACAAGCTTCATCTTCTCCAAAAGGACAAATTAACTTGCTGTAGTGATTAACACCCCCTTATCATATCATGAAAATGGAGGATTGCAAGAGTACTAATACTATTCAAAAGAATCGGATCGAAAGAGCTTGACCTTCCTTCTTTGCTTCCATCGTGTTTTTCAATCATATTTCTTACAATCATTCTTGTTGGACAACATGTTTTCCTTTTCCCCCCAATTTGGATGATAAATTAAAGCTGCTTATTTGTTTTGTCAGGCTACCGAGAATCCTGTTGCGATTGGCTTTGGTGGATCGAATCCCGAGCATGTTAAACAGGTTTCACTTGTAAACATCTTTGGGTAACTTTTTATGCCTTTTTGTTATCCTCAATTAATTTCTCACTTTTACAGATGGCAAGTTGGGGAGCTGATGGTGTTATAGTTGGAAGTGCCATGGTTAGATTGTTGGCTGAAGCCAAATCCCCTAAAGAAGGTTCGAAGGAATTAGAAAATTTCTCTAGATTATGGAATGTGCACTACTCTAATTGATGTTGTTAGATCGTGCTTTCGAATTTATTTTTTTTTTTCTTTTCAGTTTATTTAAATGGAATCTTTGCATATGCATAACTTTTGAATGAAAAGATTGGTGATTGCAAATGGAGATCAGATTCAGTTTGATTCATTTTATTTTTATTATTTTTAAACAAAGTATTTGTTAAGAAATAAATACAAATAAAAAAATAAACATTTTTACTCATAACCAGATCAAACAAATCATGTACAGATAATATACAAAAAAGATATAGATATAGATAATGAACAGAGTTATTGAAGATGATATGCTAAGTTTACTATTGCTATAGAATAAATAAAGTTATGTAATAAATATAATAGTCCATAACTAGGGCTGCAAACAAGCTGAGCTACTCGAGTTAGAGCTAGACTCATTTCAAGCTCAAACTCTGAGTCGTCTAGCTAAACCAGCGGGGCCTGAACTTGTCTCTAGGCTAGCAAGCTAACTTGCAAATAGGCTCATTAAGAACTCGCAAGACAAACTCATGAACAGGCCTCGTTAAAGGCTCATTTAATATATTATATATATATGTATGTATATATGTATGATATTGATATTATATTATTAATATAACATTATTAGTATATATTAATATAATATTATATACAATTATTTATATTAACTAAATATTATGAATATAATTGTATATGCTAAACGAGCCTAAGCCCAAACTCAACTTGTTAGGCTTGTATATTCTTAATCGACTCGGGCTCGAGTCTACATATTTTAGGCTCATTAAAAGCTCGACTTAACTCAAGCCTATTAAAAAATAAACAAGCTAAGCCCGAGCCAGCAAAAATCTGATTCGGCCCAGCTCCTTTACATCCTTATCCACATCATATTCAGAAACTTAAACTTTTAGATTAAATAGTTGTGATACTAATTTTAACATGATATCAGTGTAATAGAATATAAGTTTGAAACCACGTACGCTCATCACAAGCCTATTTGATTAAGTTGTCCACTTGATAAGTCTCAGTCAAAGTTTTTATCCATAAATGATCAATACATATCTATAAGTTTAAGCTTTTAAATAAGATGATTGTGGTAATATATGCTGAAATACCAGAGAAATTTGAAGTAATTCACCTTAAGGGCTCTTGGAGACCAGAAATCAGTGACAATGCATGTATCTCGATCCCCTGTACGAGCGATGGTAAATACAGGAGAGGTCACTTATGCAGATATAAAAAGTGCCATGAGTTAAAAGAAATTGAAAGTCTTGATTGGCTTTTTTCCAACAAATTTGAACCCAAAGTGTTTGATATGGGATGGAAACGAAATCCATGCTCAAAATAATGATACATGAAATCTCTTATTTTAGAAGAGAGAGGGAAAAAAAAAAAGACTTTGAAGCTACAATAGGGTTTGTTAGGAAAATTTTGAACGTGGCACGTATTGATAGAGTTGTTATATTTTACAAGATTTGAAAATTCTTAGGTCAAGTAACTCTTTTTTATTGTATGGCACCTCGTGTACAATTCGCTATGTTATAGATAGTGTATTTTATTCTAAGTGTAATGTATTTTTTGTTTTAGGTACAAAATGTACTAGATGTGTTCCAGATTAGTGTATTTTATTCTAAGTGCGACTTGATCCAAGTGTAACCTTACAAGATTGCTAAACAAGATATTTTGAATAAGGTTACTTCAAAACCATCACTATGTTCTCTTTTCTATTCTTTGTTTTTTATTGTATTATTATTCCTCCGAAATTTCCTCGCAATTAATGTATGGCTTGATAGAGAATTGTATACAGGGTGAGTTAAAATGAATGATATTGAGTAACCTTAATTGAATTTAGAATTTCATGTTTCAATTTGACTTTAAATGGCATTAAAAGAGCTCCAACTTAATTTTATTAAACTCATTTAAGCTCGTCAATTGGCATAAAAATCAATTTTTCAATGGGATAAATAGGGGTTCGATTGCTCCCCGTTTATATGTTGTAGTTGACAGTTAAAAAAAAAAAAGAAAAAAGAAAAGAAAAGAAACCCTCATCTGAGCTTGATTATATATATAATCAGTATCCAAATTTGATTTTGACTCTTCAAATATGTAACCTCAACAAAAACTCATTTAGACTTATGCGCTATCTAGGCTATATAATATGAAATTTAAATACGGACTATTTGAGTAGCTCCACTAATAATGTGGAATTGAACTTAATAATATGAAGTGAAACTCAAGTTGCTCACGAATTAGCTTAGCTTATTCATACATCTAAGTTTATATTACATTGTTTTAAAAAGCAATTGTCGTATAATAAACACTTTGTTTGCAATTTACCCATATATAGACGCAGATATGGCTTCGGCAATTCCCAGGTTGGCTCATAAATTTTTTTTAGATAAAAACTGAATATGAAAAAATAAGTTTAATTTTAAATAAGATAATCGTTACACTTAAAATAAAAATTTGGCCTAAAGGTATTATGGTTTTTAATACATTATCTCAAAAAATTATTTAGGATATGTATTTATATGCAAATACATCCATCTCCAATTGTAATATTAGTAATACGAGATTACAACCAAATGCGTTTTAAATAAATTATACGAAATATTAGCTTGCATTCTGTAAAGGGATTTCTCCTCTATGAATCAACGTGATAATTCATATTTGAACTTGGAAACATCACTTATTATATATAAAAAAGGAGGAAAAAAAGAATTGAAGTTTTTGTAGTTTGTTGTTTTGTCCTAACGTATTCAAAGTCAAATGGCTAAAGGTCATGAATACAAACTTGTAATTCAGCTTGAAGAGCCGTACGAAGTTCAGTAACATAACATTTCATTTTAAGTAAATGGATGCTTTTGGATTATCTAATTTTTAATTATATATCTATCAAATTTGAATCTATTTTTATTTGTATTCTATTTATATATTATCCAAATTTGATTTGTTTAATTTTTTTTATGAGTATAATTGCCTGCTTTCTATCTTATCTATTTCTTGACAAGCATCTATTTGAAAATAATAGAAATAAGATGATAAAATAACTAGAAAAAAAGATAAAACAAATAGACCTATAGAAAAACCTTTTATGTTTTTTAATATTGATTTTATATTGTATAAATAATATATATGCATATAGAGTGATTTTTTATTTGATATTTTGATAAAGTGCTTGCGATTATTAATATTGTTCATTTAATTACTTTGAAATTGATGGGTTTTATGAAGTGATGTAAAAGACAAGTATTATGAGCAGCTAAGTGTTCAAGATGCTTATAATAAACTCCTCTCAATTTCCTTGAACCTTAATGATTTTAAACTTCAAATCTAGGAATGGTGTGGTTTGATTAAGTAATTAAAATAAGCCATCAATTTCTTACCAAAATTAAAAGAAAATAACACTTCCGTGTTGAATAAATCTAACATTAGAATATTACGATCCCGATAAAATGAATCATTTAATTATTGCTATTCATTTTAAAAATGAACATAATAATATAAGATAAATAAAAGAAATAGCTTTGTATTGAAATTTGATGTAAGATAAATTAAGGAAGTACTAGTAATACCAAATCTTATGTAGAATAGTAGAAGAAAAAAATGTTTTCTTGTTTTGATGAAAAGGAAAGAACAAATCTAGAAAGATATATCTAATAGTTCACTTCACTAGATTGATCTGATGATGCCATCATACCACTATTGAATTGTATGAGTCCATACCATATGATAGTCTCGCACTATTATTGAATTATATGATCTTACACCACATAATGGATTTAAGAATGGTCTCATACCACAAAGATCTTAATGGAATGACATCACTACGATAAAAAAAAAAAAAAGCATTTTTCCTTTGAAAAGAAATATCGTTGCTCAATATCTTAATAAGTCATTCATCCCTTATGTCTATTACAAACTCTATCTATTTATAGAATAAAATAAAATCTAATACTCTTGAAATCTAATATATTCTCTATTTATGAATAGATACCACTCTTTAAAAAAATAGATTATAATAACTAAATCAAATCCGTCTCAACTTACATGAAATTAAATAAATTAATAATTTATTAATTTATTATAATTTTTTTTCTTGATCTACATCACATAATCGATGCCCTTTTTTATAAACTAAATATTTGGAGAGGGGAAAAACATGTGACTAGAAAAGTGTAGCTGGACCTAATGTAGGAAATTTTAATATTTTTATTAGGTATAGATTGGCGTGAGGATGGGGACCTTTCAAGGTCATAGGGGAATAAATAAAGCCCACAACGGAGTGCTGTGCTGGGGTGTCTTAAATTGACTAATGAAAGTAGAATCGGATATCCTTGACTTATTCTTAGTTATTCTGACTACCGACCCCCATAATAAAAAAGGTTAGTTATTCTGGCAGTGGAGTGTACTTATGCTGACTAGCGACTGCCAATTCGGACTCAAAAGTCAAAACTTTTATTGGTACATTTCCTGTCCTTTTTCTTTCTTTCTCTATCTTTTTTTTTTTTTCCCCAAATATTTTAGCGATGTGAGCAGTTTTTCTTTTCAAATTAAATTACTAATCTATTGGTAAAATCACTGCGATGGATATAAAACTCTTATTTATTTTAAATAAGTGTACCTAGATCTTATGATAGATAGATCTTTAATTTGTGAAAGCATTTCATGATAATTTGTTTGCAATTATAATATTTGACTCATGATATATGCTTTTATTGGAAATGTAAAATTAAAAAAATATGTCATTAATTTACTTATAAAGATTATGAAGTTGAGGAATGTACTAGTTACAAATATGGGGAAAAAAAATTGACGAGTTAATAGATAATTTACTTTAAATATTTATATTATAAAGAATTTATGGATTCCACAAAGTGTTTCTATACCCTATACATTTTTTAAGGTATAATTTCTAAATATTATTTCATAAGTTATTTTGAAATTTAAAACTAGTATGAGTGTATAGTTAGGATGTAATATGATAACTATGAGTATCCGTTCATTCTAAATAAACTCCGGTAAATCAAGGAAATGACTTTTTTCTCGAATTTTCCGACGAAAAATACAGGTAGACCAAGCTAGAGATGCATCAACTAGACCTTTTTCTTGATAGTTATTTTAATTCAAGATGTAATTAGCGCTTTGCCGTGGAGTTCGAAAACCCCCTATGCAAAGCAGACACTTTGGCATACCCTTCAGCGTGATTCGGACTTTCCTATGATCCTGTGTCATCTGCTTTTCTTCATTTGACAAAGTAAAAGGGAACAAATAACTGAAAAGAAAGGGAAGAATTTGCTTTGCCAAACTTATGTCTATTTTTTTTTTTTTTTCCCGAAAACTTATGTCTATTAAGTTCATGACTTTGTAGAGAATAACTGTGAAATATGATACCTAAAGTTTATATAAAAATTTAATTTAGTATATGAATTTTGAAATAGTCAATTTAATATTTAACAAACTTTTATAGTTATTTTTACTATTTTCTTAACACTGTTAGATCTATTACTGATATGAAAGGGATAGCCTATTATTAAATTTTTATTACTTCTCCTAAATTATGTAATACTCATACTCAGTAAATTGTATTAGTAAGATAATAAAATAGCTATAAAAAGTTTTATTGAATATTAAATTAACCACTTTAAAATTCATATACCAAATTAAATTTTTGTAAAAAGTTCAAATATCAAATTTGAAATTTTTCCAAGTTGTAGAGATTATATCATATGTGGCAAGAAAATGAAACTTAATTTACCGTGCATGAGTATTGATATGTGTTTGGCAATTAGAGAATGGGTGGAAACTGATAAAGACAATTGGAAATGGCGAGGGATATCATACTTGCAAATGGTCTTATAGTATGAATCCTAGTCTTTCAATTGGGATATACTAAGTTCGAATACCCTTTTCGGTTGAAGTCATAAAAAAAAAAAAGAAAGAAAAAAAGAGATGATACTTAGATATAGAGAAGTTGTTTAAAGTTTAACAATTAGGTAATATGTTTTAATGCAATTATCTCATCTAAAGAAGTTTATGATTTTTTCTAGTGGGACGATAGAAAATAGAAATGTGAAATGACACTATTTTAAGTTTAACAACGACGGTAAAATTCCACCATCTTCAATGTTAATTTTTAAAAATTCTACAAAGAAAGTTATAAATAAATGAAAATATTAAAAACAATTTTATGAAAAATGGAAACTACGCTTGACGAGGCTTTTACCATTAGAAATCCCGTGCTAGATGGTAAGGTTTCGGCGTCTTTAGCATAGATCGATAAAACTTAAGGCCTAAGAAGATAGGCAGGCCTACGTTCACTACTGATCAACCCTACCTTAAACATTAATCTAAATCAATTAGGACGTAATTTTTTTTTCTTTTTGACAGACCAAATAAATCTTAAAAACTTTACAAATAAACCATACTAACTAAATTGATCAAAACCACTTATTAGGTGACTGACCTGCTTTACGCAGAAAAACCATAATAGATAGGTCTTAATGATGAGCATGGTTTTATATTAATATCAACTTTACATCTAGCAAGCAATCTTCAACTGATTAAATTTGAGATAAGCTTAATTTGAACATTGATGAAAAAATAAAAAAGCAAAAAGAAAAGGGAAAAAAAACAAACTCTTGCGGATCTTTTTACCTTACCAAATGTATATATAAAAAGTTCACTATTGCATTAAATTATGACTATCAATAATATTGAACATCTAAAGCAATAGTTAGGAAGACGTCCACAAAGAACTAGAAGTATTATCAACTCATGTAAAGAAATTTCACACAATTTCTGCTGAAGGTAATGCCATTTTGACTACCTTTTATTTGCTTTTTAAATTTTCAAACAAAGAATCAATAAAATTCATATTTGACTGAACATTTAATCGTTACATCTTATTCCACTATTGTCATCCCACATGTACAATTTTAACAACATTCCGATATGTTTAGAAAAGAATGAAATTGTAGAAAAGACATGTACGCATCCATATAAGATGCTAAACCGAATTAAGGTAACAAAGTACCAAAACACCTATGCTATTCTGCAAACCTAATCATTACTTCTAATCGTATCTAAGATCAATTGTAAGCGAAATTTAATATGAATTGTAAGAGAGAAATAGTATTGAAGATCAGCGTAGTGAAAATCAAGTTAATACTAATTGGGACTTCTTGGTTTAAGTGGTTGAAATGGTCAATTGGTACCGATCAATTATTGACTATTTTTTTCCAAATATATTAGAAATAGTATTAGAGCCAACTCCTTATTAGTGAGTGGACCATTTGAGGGTGAACAAAGCCAACTCCTTATTGTAAATAGTATTAATGACTGTATCACATGTTTAGAGTAGATACTATGTGAGTAAAGTTCCACATCAATTGTAATAAAAAATTCTTATTAGTCTATTAAGATTGTAAATAGTAGCAACTATCAAATGCACATTACCTAGAAACTTTTATATTATGTGGTTAGAGAGATCTATTAATAATCCATAAGTTTGTTCATTGGCTTCTTTTGAGTTAACTTATTACACCCTACTACCAACCCTCTCCTTGGAACATAGCCATTAACTAACCTTAGCGACCAATATAGGCCATGGCTATACCATGGTGAACTAAAGGTTGGCTCACATATTCCAATCGAAAGTGAGATGAAACCAACAATCTGATAAAACACTTTAGATAAATTTAGAGTTAATTAATTTTGCTTCTTTTTTTTCATGCTAAAACAATTTCATGTTCCCTTCTCAGAAACCGGGTTTTTGTTCTTTGTACCAAAATTCCTACTTTCATATAAGAGGCCAACGATATTAATAAGTTATGTTTTGTTATTAACATTGTTTTGAATATATTCATTATTCCGGTACATGATATAAGATATACATAAAGGTAATGGCTTCACGAGACAAGATATATAATAAGCACCTTAAGGTATAATTAATTGACATGGAGTTTGCAAGGTGCAGACTCTTAGAAGTTATAACTACAAATGTTTGGATTATTTAAAATTACTTTATGAAGTTTTAATTTTGTTTTTCTTGACACCAATGTAAGTGAAAATGAAAAGAATTATAAGTTTCCTCACAATATTGTGATTTTTCCCCCTTTATTTATGGTAGAAATGTATCTTTGTGAGATATACAATTAATATAATTGAAACAAGATTTAAATTCTACTCTCTCTTAATTGTGCTTGCTTTCAATTTGATTCAATTGGCAATCATGTCATTGTGGGTTGATTTTAGAGAGGTGAAGTATTGAAGAAAAAAAGATGGAAGAGAAGATCTAAAATTGCCATGGCTTTGATTATGCTGAAAATTAATTTCATCAGTTTCATTATCGATTCGACTAATTTGAAAACAAGAAAAAGAAGGTGTAGCAGGTGATGGAAGAAAGGAAGATTTGATTCATCAAGATACTTTGACTTACGACATCGTTAATATGGTTTGGCATGTTTGCTTTTTCTTATTTCTTTTACTCTTTTAGATAGAACTTAGACTACTTTTTGGTGAGATAACTTAAAATTGTAATTGAATCACAAGTGCATCTGTAATTAATAATAGTAAATTATTACTAAATTAATGACTTTGCAATAATTACTGAGTACTCTCAAAGTTTAAATGTGTAATTTTTTTTTTATTAGCATTTTGACAACATCGACAATGCTTTGACTTAAGAGATTGTCCATATGTTCTAGCATGTTTGCGCTTTGTTGTTTACTTTTTCTTTTCTTTCTTTTTTCCTTTTAGGTAAGCTTGGATTATTTTTTGTGAGATAATTTAAAATTGTAGTTGAATTACAAGTGTATTTGTATCATAATAATATTTTAATGTATTTAATAATAATAGTATCTCAATAATTTTACTTAACATTTTTACCAAAATTCGTCGATTTGCTGTAATTGAATACTCTTAATGTTTAAATATTTACTTTGTTAAGTTTTTCCGGACAATGTTTTGTTGGGTTTTGGTTAGAAATATTGGTCTTTTTCAAACTTTGTCTAGACAATAGTTTCTAAAAGATTATTACTTATTAGTCTTTCTTATATTTATTATCATATTCTTCATTATCTTTGTATTGAAGGTGTATGATGAATCAGTGAATTACAATTATTACTATTATTCTAACTACTTCATGAATGACAAAAATCCAAAAACTTCAATCTCTTTGGTATTTTATATGCCATTTTCCTTTTTATCTTTTTTAACTTTATGTTCCTAATTTTTAGTATCATGATGAAATTGAGTTTGTTTGGATTACGGATTTTATCTTTAGTATATTTGTATTGAGTTAGTATCTGTAACTTATTTATATCATATTAGTATCGATTCTATTTGATCAGTTTATAAATAAAACTATCAATATTTATCGGTATCAGTTTTTGATAGATATTTATTTAAAAATAACAGAAAAATAATATTAAAATGATCTAAAAAATAATAGAACAAACAGACCATTATTTTATATATATATATATATATATATATATATATATATGTCACATATTTAACACATTTAACGTTTTATTTTGACTTGTTTGTAGCGATTCCCTGAAGTCATGTCGCAGAGTGTATTATTCCATCTTTCACGACTACTTTACCAAACAATATATTTATTCCACAAAATTTTAAAATTGACATCTTCACGTCTGCCTTGGACAAGCCAACAAAGGAAGTATTATTTATTTATTTATTAATAGTGATGTGCGCTTTTTATTATTATTTATTTATTTATTGGCTTTTTTGATGTGCGCTTCACATGGTGGATTTATCACTTGATTCAATTAAATTGACGCAAATGTGAAAATAAGAAAACTAATACCACACATTGAGCATACATTTTCACATGAGCCCTGGGGTTGACCATTAAGAAAATGGCATTTGGTGCGATTGATTCGTTTTTTTTAATATCAGTTTTACATCTAATTTATGTCTGTTTCAATGGATTATTCATTAAAAATAAAAATAAATATAAAAAAAATTTTTATTCATAAATAAAAAGATCATACATATTAAATATAAATTAAATATTAATAAAATATAGATGCAGTTGAGATCCCGTTAAATACAAATAACAAGCGCAGCATCCAAACACATTGTCTGGCCGTGCATAATAAAGTTAAGGTGAAATGGTGTACCGAAATTAACCTATCTCCAGGTTTTCTCGTGCTACTAAAGTATAACAGTTTCAAACAATCTCTAAGCAATTTTTTTTCTTTTTTAATTTGTTTACAAAGTACAAAACTTCCAATGTAATAGTTCATTGTTTATTGATTGATGCTTTTAGAATACTTATTAATAATTTAAAAATAAAGGTTTGTAATCTTCCATATTGACAATATATTCTATGAAAAAAATAACAATGTATTATAAATAGAAAAAAGTTATATGATTTGATATATTAAGAAGGGCCACAAAATTATTTATTATGTAAAAAGATTGGAGGAGCACATATAAGATATAGTATAGTAAATAGGATGTGTGTCACCAACTCTACAAATAAAAATAATGTAAATACGTATTATATAAAAATAATTATCAAAATGGCATCGTAATATCACATGTATAATATAAGATGCTTCTTTTGTCCTACTACTATCACATGTATAATATGTACTACTCACTTTTCATATCCCCAATGTCATATGTATGACATGTGACACATAGAAATTGAGTCACGCATATTATATACAAGATACTTATGAAAATTAAGTCTTTTTTGTATAACATGTGTCACAAATAGAAAAACGAGTATCAAATCTTTTACATGCAATATTAGTGTTTTTCTAATTACTTTAGATAAATTACACTAGAAGGTATTAATGTTTTCGAGTAAGTTTATTTAATTTAAGGTGTTAACACATTTGATGTTTCAAAAAAAAAAAATTAACCTTTCATAAAGTGAATTAAATGGGTATATCAATGTTTCATAAAGTTCATTTAAGATATCAACGTTTGGATTAATTTACAATTAATTTTTCGTAATTTTCATTAATATATAGTTAATTATTGATATCTTATTAGACTCATTTTATGAAATATTGATTCATCTTTTTAACCACTTTAAATGTTTGTACTTTAAATGAACGTACCCCCAAATATTGAAATCTTTTTAAATCATTATAAATGTTGATATTTTAAATGAATCACCTTCAAACATTGATATATTTCGATGTAATTTACCCTAATTACTTTTATACAATTGTTTTTGCATAATTGTTTTCTAGCAGTCTTTAAACAAAATATTATCACATAATATGTACACCTAAGTTTTAGTATGCTTAGAAGTTAGAACCAAATCCATGATTTGATAATACCAATTTAATTATCCAATCTCGACCACGATGTCCAAATTGAGAGAGGGAGACTACTTCATACATGATATGACTACGTTTAAGGGATTGAAATTCCCAATGAAAGAAAACTGGTGTTATGTGTTCAGGTACATACTAAAAGTAATCATCATACACTTTGATGTGGAAAAACTCAATTCATGATAGGAAAAAAAAAACCATAAGGACAAGCCAAAAATTACAACATATTACAAAAGAAACAAAACTAATATTTGATGTATGAAAATCTCACTCGTAGAGATCAAATTCATTCCACTCACATAAGTAAGTCCACATAGAGCAATACAGATGATCTATCTCTTTGGATAAACTCTAAATGCCAATCATAAAATCACATAAGCAAACTAAATGAATTCTCATAGGATATAACATGGGATTAAACCAATTTCAAAGTAAATCTAAGCACATATATTTTAACCATTTATCATAATAGAGGTAAAAAAAATTGGCAATCTTAAGATGGCAATGTAGAATTATAGAAAGTTAAAGAATGTATCCTTAATACCTAGTCAACTACCTTAAAGTATTGCATGGTATTGTCTTATTTGTTTTGATTGCAGTATACCCTACTTGGCTAGTAAGCTTAACTTTTCCTTTAAAAGCAGTAACAAACTCCTTAGGCTTCACGATGATCTCAAGGTAGATGTCCTTGAACATATCAATGATCTCAAAATCAATCATCATAGGATTTTTATAGTACTTTGTGCAATGTTACACCAATTTCATCATAATTTTGAATTACTTCAACATTATGTATAGGCAAATTTTTATATTGCTTCCCTTCATTAGGCCCCATTGCACATGTCAATTTGTCTATGGATAAAAAAATAAAAGGAAATTTGAAGTGCTTAAGGAAAGATTATCTAAGAATTTTGACTAATGAAGTTATGGAAAACCTTGAGTATGTACATGATTGATACTTAAGGCTTCACCTTTTACTTCCTTATATAACTATTGATGTATATTGCTTTCTCTTCAAAGAAATTTATTAATTTGCATCCATGGAGAATTGATAAACCCTAGTCGTATCATCTCCTAGAGACCTCCATTGCTAATATCCCTCATCACCATTTATTAATCATCCTTTCCTTCTTGAATAGATTGCCAACTAGGACCTTAAGCTAACCCTTTAAGTTCATTTTAGAACAAATGGAAGTTTAATAGGGTACCAAAATATAAGCATTAAGTTTGGAACATTGATCTAAATGTGATTTAACTTCAAATCTCTTAGCCTTATGGAAAATGTGATTCGACTTTGGATCTTATTATGTGAGATAATATGAAGTCTTGCCAAATAGGAGAGTGAATGCCTAAATAACATTTTGTTATTCATATTTCATTTATTGAGATCTAGGCAAAGTCACATCTAAAACTAGAAGGTATCTTTCAGAGAGACTTGGTCTAGATTAAATATCCTAAGGGGTTCAAACAAAGTGTAAATTTGTGGAATTTTACATATTGCTAGTTTGCTTAGAACTTACAGCTTTTAAATAAATAAATATATTGTTTTAAGCATTTGGGAAAGTGTTCCTTCTTGTTGGCAGGTTTAGATAATTTCGTATCTAATTTAATTACAACCTAATGCTTAAAATCCAACTTTCCATTATGACTTAGCAATGTCATAATACATTGTAATGCTTGAAATTACACTCATTATGTAACTTTTTTATTTCTAGCACTATTAGAAGGAATGTTCAGTAGTTTTCTCTCATTCTCTCTTCCTCTCTCTCAAAGCCTCAAATATCATTTCCCATTAAAATCTTTGGTGAGGCTTAGATATTTAGAAAATTGCTATCCGAACTAGGACTAGTTATATCATAGAAGAATCCTGCAATTTAGTTAATGCCTTAGCTTTATGTATGTTGGAGGCGTTAAATTCTCTTAAAAAAAAAGATTCATCATGCTTCTAAACGATTGTTTTAGATTCTATTTCAGCATTTCCAATTCTTATTTTGTGATGGTTTTTCAATGTTAACTACATCAGTTACATTTGTCATTGTCGAAGCTTAATAATATGGTGATTATCACCAAGTATTTCGTGTGAGAGGATGCTTTTTGTCTATGGAAGATTTTGTACGGTTTATTTATTTATTATTAACCCAATGCTTTAAAGATGGTTAATTTTAATAGTCCGAAATGAATTTTGTTTTGTATTTGTCCTTTTTATATATTTTTTTATTTTTTATTTGCATTTTTAAAACCTTTTTGACCAACTATTATTGAATAGACTAATTTGAGACATTCTATTAAGAGATGAATACATTTACGGATGAATATCTGTTGTATTGAGTTCACCATCACGTTGTTGTCTCAGTAAATAACAACGTGTCAACTATGATCTGTTGTTAATTAGCACTTATAAAAAAAATAATTAAAATTAAAATACCAACACATGGTATGTTGGATAAAACAAACTTTCAAAAAAGCTTTTTTTTTAAGTCATATAAAGAAAATATTTTGATGCAAATGAACATGATAATGAGGATTTGGCAGACATAAATTCATAATTCTTGATACGAGCCTTTTTCTCATAAAAAAGGAATTTTTTGTTATAAAAGAAGCAAAAATGGTGTGGATGATTCAAGAATCGAAGTTGATTTAATTTATAAAAGGAAGACATCAATAAATTTTCAGGAAATAGTTTCGTGGGATTCAGCCAATTACTTTCATTATGGAATATCATTGAGAATTAGGAATCTATGATAACATATTTGCCATTATATCACAACAACCGGTTTGTATTTCTTTACAAAGTACATATTTAGGCATCAAATGTATCCAATGAAAACGCCGAAGCATTTCAACAAGGAACCATTTAGAACACATAGGCCAAAACTGAAAAAAAAAAGGGGAAAAGAATCAAAACTTTATTAGATGAAACCGAAGTACGTAGGATATGCATCCATAGAACTACTAGGATCATGATTTATGACAAAAATGGGAATCACGTCGACATTATTAAGGGTCTGTTTGTTTACCTTTTCTAGACAGATACAAACATTTTTTTTCAATTTTTTTTTAATAAATTGTTTATTAAAAAATAGATATAAATAAAAAAAAAGATGGCAATTCTAATAAAAAGATTAAATAGATCGAATATTGATAAAATATAAATATAAATCGGATATATTTATATATATCGTTTCGATATAGATACATATACAAATGAAAAATAGATCATCCAAATAGACCCTAAATAGCTTTCACCTTCCCTCATAAAGGGTCCAAGGAAGAGAATCATGATTTATGCCAAATGGGAATTACACCGTCTATGATGCTGATACCTACTATCATGATGGAGTATTTACATATTCTTCATCAATCTTTATTTATTTTTTTTATGCTCTAAATATATAGTATAACATCTTATAAAAGTATAAAAATCGATTCATTTGTAACAACTCAAAACTTTCTCTATGAGGCATTGTCCATTTTGGTAAGATGCCACATGATTAGAGTTTTGATGAACTCTAAGTCATTACACTAAAAAATACATCAATGAGTTTCACCATGTTATATTTGAGGGATATCACATTCTTCTACACTTATAAAGTTGAAATTCTATAGGTGCTCTCAGCATATTCAAGCGATACCCGCTTTGAGGTACTTTGCCATGTATATCGCTTAGTTCATCTACTTTTGACTGGTGAGCTATCCTAGTACCACCTATAACGACCTAAAACTAGGCCCATGTAGGCATTGTCCATTTTGGTAAGACATCGCATGATTTTATCCATGATATCAACTGATTTCTAGGAGGTCACATATCCCAAGAGTGATCTTCATTGAGTACGTTTAACTTTAAAGTTCTAATGAACTCCAAATCATTATATCAAAAAGCATCTTGATGATCAAAATTTCACCATCTTACAGTTGAGAGATATCACAAATATGAGAATAATGATGATACATAAAGTTATAAGGATCTTGGTTTCCCATTAACATCTTATTATAAATATATAATGTCTTGGCCAATACACACACACACACATTATGTCTTATAATTACTTACCTAAAATGGAAATAGAAAATTAATAAATCTAATCATATGTTATTATATTATTAGTATATAAATGCATATTAAATGGATATGCATTTGCAAGACGTGTGCCTAAATTAAAAAATAAAATCAAATGCAATATATATTCCAAATATAAAATTACATAAGAATTGGAAATATTTTCTATTTTCATACTCTACTTTATTAGAAAACACAATACTAACACGCATTCACATTGTGATATTCGAACAACTGTAAAATATATAGGAGGTGTAGCTTTTAGCTTTGTTTTAGCAACATGACATTCTACATGGGTTCTACTTTTAAAATGAGAGAAAGACAGAGAAAACACAACTAGAAGTAGTGTTTTACATAAAGAGCACAATCAATTGTGGTTGTATATTGTAGCTTCAAAAAACAACATGATAAATACATCATATTCATTTTCTCCTATGAAAACACAACCAAATCAGTGTATTTAAATATATTCATAAGTACAACAACAATAATCCATCTTGGTGATTTACAATTATCACTCGTAATAAAAATATAAAAAGTGAGAGAAGACATGTATTCTCAATGCTTACAATTTTAAAAAAAAAACAATATCCACATTCCAAAGCTAAATTACAACTTATACCAAGATATATATCGACAATACGATAATTACATGAAATGTCCCAAAATATGAGGTAAATCTCATTACTTCATTGATCCTAACATCTAACATTTACATTATTTTCTTTAAGTTTATAAAGCATTACATAACATATTTTTATTTCTACATAAACCACCAATAGTCTAGTATTGAGACTACCTTTTCCATATGCTTGATACCTGAGACAATAGAATATAGAGTTTCTCTAACTTTTACATAACTATTCAAACCAATTGCCTCTTTTGATAAAGTTAGGCATAAAGTGGTTGTTTAATCCATGTAAAATGATGTAAAACTATCTGTTAAAGTGCAAGTGTAAGGTTGAAAAAATACCACATAGGAAATACGAGACTTATGTAAAAGATTTATAAGAGGGAAAACACATTAACCTAATACCTTAAGGTTTAAGGTTATATATGGTGTCGGTCACATTGATATATTTCTTCATAAAGTCTATTTGAAAAAAAATTTCCCATTGAAAGTTTTCTCCTCTCTTAACAAATTGGTATCAGAGTTGGTAGTTCAGCTAGAAAACTCCCACTGTTTTATGGTAGTTTTGTGGTGTGACTTATTTGTTAAACCCTTCATGTATGGTGAATGAGTAAGGAGTGAACCACCCACAAAAAGCAGTTTGATTGAGTCAATTTGACAAGCTCTTGTTGAGGAGAAATATGACCTAGCCCATTGTGAGACTCACACTTAAGGGGAAGATTTGTTAGAGTGCAAGTATGAGGTTAGAAAAATCTCACATGGAAAAAATGGGACTTATGTGAAGGGTTTATGAGGAAGAAAACCCATTAACCTAATACATGAAAGTTTTACGTTATAGATGATGCCAATCCCATTAATGTATTCCTTCATAAAGTCCATTTGAAAAATTTCTCCCCATTGAAGGTTTCCTTCTCTCCTAACACTATCTATATGACGTCCAGATCAAGCATAATGTAGAGGGGCATGAATTACTTACAAATGTAAAGGAAAAAAAATATTTCTATTTATTGCTAGCTCCTAAGTATAACCTCTACTACCTCCTTGCTTTCTCCTTCATACTGTAACTAGTTGTTCCCGCTCACATGGAGGGAATGGTGTAGCACCTTAGTGGCTTCAAATCAAATCTTTCTTATAATTGCAAGTGCTTGCTTCTCTTATATATTAGTGGCTAACTCAATACAATTGAAAGCATATATATGGAACAATAGGTAAACTATATCCTTATGTGTGTTAACCTACATAAGACAAAGTGATATGACTCACATCTCTCACCAAAGCTTTGGGTATCGCTTCAATCACTATGCTTGATGTAGTGATTGGTAACACAATGGTATTATATATAATACTTGGAATTTTTTTTTCCTAATATAATACTTGAAATATACTATGTTTAGTAGTGCATCTTTATACTTGAATATGAAAAGAAAAAAAAAAGCAATTAAGGGGAAAAGGTGCATATTGAGGTAAAGTTAAAATTTTATCTCTAGCAAAAGTAATTCCTCTCTAATGAAACTAACAATAGGAGTAAAATGAAAGATTGTAATACCATCATCTATCTCAAGAAGACAAATATGATAATGAGAGGGGGAGAGAGAGAAAGGAAAAAAAAAACGAAGATTAAGTAAGAAAAAGAAGCTAGAAAACTAAGAGAGTGACAGAAAAATAAGGAAATAGAAGTAGTCATACGATGCTTAACATATACCACATATATGAATGAGAAACATAACACTTAGATTTGATTGAAAACCATGTTAAAGTTATTGGATGAGAGAGAAAGAGAGAGAGACAGACCCTATATGCGAGTTTGTTAGTGTTAAAGGTTGAAATGCCAAAAAAAAGAAAAGAAAAACAATAAAATGCATGTTGAGCTACAATGAACATGACCAAAATGTAGTGTGCAATTGAGTCAAAACGATGTAGTGCTAAGCTCAAGCTTAGGCTTCACTCTAAGTGTTACCAAACAAATTCCTAGTTTGATTTGATTGAGTTTGTTTAGACTCAACTTATTTAAAAAAAATATTGATATTCAATTTAAAATAATATTAATATCTAATCTCAATTTGATTCAAACTTGATTAAAAGTTTAAATCTAACTTTGAGTTCAATTAAGTTTTCTAACTTATCCACCTCAAATATACAACTCGAACTCTGAGTTGAGAAAATATTAAAATTGCTTGTACTTGAATTCAACTCCACTTCTTTTAGTTGGATTTGGGTGTGTGTGTGTGTGTGTGTGTGTTTTTTTTTTTTTTTGGTGTGGAACACTCTTGGCTTTTTTTTCTTTTTTAAGTTTTTACTAGCTAATGCGACAATAATACAGGTGCATATTAAAATTATTAATTATTTAATTTTATAAAGTATTATTATAATTATATTTATAATGAAAATTGAATTGATGACTATGGGCATTAGGGAAAAGAGAGAGAGACATGTACAATAAAAGACATACAATGGTAGATTTGGAAGTTCATAATAAAATAAGAAAATATCATAAGCTATAAAGAAACAAAATACCCTCATTTGACTTTAATAATACAATCGATTGGTCACACATCAAAACAATATGAATGGTTTTAATTAAGGTTGTGAATGAAATGGATTGCTCATAACCTATTTAAGATTAAAGTTGAATTCAACTTAAGTTTAATTAATAAACAAATCGAGTTGAATATATTATATATTACTCGTTTTAAGCCTGGTTCATTCAAACTTAATTTATAAACAAATTTAATTGGAATATGTATTTTAAGTTGGATAAAAAAGATTGAATTAATTCAAATCTGATTGATATAAACCGAATTCAAGTTTCAGAAAATATATGCAGCCCTAATTATAAGTGTATTTTATTTTTACCTTATTTTTTACAAACTACTCACAAACGGTTTTCCGAAAAATAGTTTGAAAAAAGAGACAATATTCCTAGTAAGGGCTCCATTAGTTAGTACTGGGATTAAGTGGATTGTCTGTTTTTTTTTTTTTTTTTTTAAATGATATGTGTAAATATATCTGATTTATATTTAAATTTTATTTATATTTATTTCATTTGATTTTTTGATGAGAACTATCAATTTTTTATTTATATTTATTTTTTAATAAATAATTTATTAAAAAAATTTAAAAAAATATCTGTATTTATAAAAAAAAAAAAAAAAAAAAGCCAAAACAAACAGTCCTCCGTTGCAACAATAGCAACGAGCAGCTAAGTGCAGTTCCCAAAGTCGGACTTCTCCCACCAATTCATTCAAACAGTTAGCACTGCTGCCGGACCCCACATTTGTCCTCTCTCTCTCTCTCTCCCACTTTCCTCGTCCAATAAAATATTTCATTAGTCTCTGTCTGTCTGATCTACATCACACTTCTACACATAATACATACACACACACCCTTCCTTCCTTCTCATATTTCAATTTTCCCACATTTGTCAAACCTGAGATCTATTGAGGAAAAGGAAAGGGCAAAAATGGAGGGTGAATGGGTACACATGGTGACAGCACAAACACCAACAAATATAGCAGTGATAAAATACTGGGGTAAAAGGGATGAATCCTTGATATTACCTGTGAATGATAGTATTAGTGTTACTCTTGATCCTAATCATTTATGTACCACCACCACTGTTGCTGCTAGCCCTTCTTTTCAACAGGATCGCATGTGGCTCAATGGCAAGGTAGTCCTACTTTTTTATTTTTTTTTTAAATGTAACAACACCCACAAAAGTTCTCTCTTTTTCATTGTTTTTTTTTTTTTTTTTTTTTTGTTTTGGTTAGTTTATTTTCTATTTGGTTGCTGAGAAAGTTAAATTGGGTAGTGAGAAATCTTGTAAAGATGTCGTATTTATGCGGATGAGGAACAGAATGGATAAAAGGGGTTTTTCTTTTTTTTCTTTTTTTCTTTTTTTTCGGTGTTACTTCTTGTCTCTTCTTTTGTTTATTGTTTTCTGATTGGTTGCTTAGAAAGTTGAATTGGGTTGCGAGGAAATCTATAAAGATTTCATCTTTATGTGGGTGAGAAACAAAATGGATTAAAAGGATGTTTTTTTTTTCCTCTCTTTTTGTTCTTTTTTTTTTCCTTTTTGTTTACTGTTTTCTGATCGGTATCTTGGAAAGTTGTACTGGGTGGTGGAAATTCTTATGGAGTTCTTCCGTGATCTTTATGGCTATTGATTTTATTTATATATTTATTTTGATTACTGGATGAGGAACGGGATAGATACAAATAAGCAATCCTGAGTTTATAATGTTCAAACAACCATGGAGAGATGGTGTTCTTTAGTGTTTTATTTGGGGGATTGGGTGGAAAAGGAGTTTGTGTGTGTGAGTGTGTTTGGTTTAATCTGGGTGACACTGTTGGATGTGTGTTATTGTGACTTCATAGTTGGTGAAGTAAAAGGAATTTTGTATTGTCTAAAGTGACTTCATATAGCTGATGGAGAGAGAATCAGATTATGGGGTGCAGTGGATGATTTATCAATGCAGTAAATTAAAGAATTTAGGCATGAAATGGAGAAATGAGAATTTGGAACAGTGTTCTTAAGAATGGAATCTTATTGTTTGTCATATGGCAGTTGAAAACCTTTCGATATCATAGCAAATCAATTACGAATTACAACTTGTAATTTTGTGGAGTTATTCATAATTTCTTTGCAAAGTCAACTACAATGTTTGAATTGCTGAATATTTGCAGCAGGACAGTAGGTGTCTTTACATTCTCAGTATGATAAGATATTAAGCTTTGCTATTTTCTTCTTCATATCTAATTGCTCGCAGATTCACAGCTATGTTGTCTTTGCTGGTTAGTATAGGAAATATCCCTTGCTGGAGACAGATACCAGAAATGTTTGAGGGAAATTCGTTCACGGGCATGTGAAGTTGAGAACAAGGAGAAGGGCATCAAGATCACAAAAGAGGATTGGAAAAAATTGCACGTTCACATTGCTTCCTATAATAATTTTCCTACTGCTGCTGGATTGGCTTCCTCTGCTGCTGGGTTTGCTTGTCTAGGTATCCCCTTTCAGCATCAATCTCTATGGTCTGCAATCTGCTTTGATATGATGCTGAGAGAAGTTTATTTACCATTATTCACCACAATTCTGTTGATCTCTATCAAATGAATTTTCGGAGTCTAAAAGTTTATTTTGCTTTTGTCACTTTTCTACAAGGAGCAGGTGTTCCTGTTTTAATTAAGGCTTGTAATTTAATTCTATTGTTGTTGTCAATGAAGCTTATAAGATTCTCAGGAAACTGGTCCCCATTAACATGAAATGCATCTTTAGAAAAACCTCTTAAATGCAGATGAGTAATTATTCATGTCTCTATCTGCAGTATTTGCCCTTGCAAAATTGATGAATTTGAAAGAAACTCAAAGTCAACTTTCTGCAATTGCAAGGTACTCAATCAATTCTGTTGTTTGTTTTATTTTATTACTAGCTTTTGTCTTGGTGTGTATGATTTCTTGACATATGCCATGGTTCTTTCTTTTAGGCAAGGTTCAGGCAGTGCTTGTCGTAGCTTAGATGGTGGATTTGTTAAGTGGATCATGGGAAAGGTAAGGTTTATTTGACATATTTCTACAATTTATATTGGACCCCAATATCACCTCGGCGATGGCATTAATTTCTGGTAATACCACAGGAGAATGATGGAAGTGATAGTCTTGCCGTCCAACTAGTAGAAAAAGCACTGGGATGAACTTGTTATCATCATTGCTGTGGTATACTACTTTTTCATTTTCCACTTTGTTTCCGCATGAGACCATATTTCCGCTAAACAAGTAGAAGTATTAATGGTAAGATTTTCTGTATGCTTGTGAATTTCTTCCATGTGCTACTGTCTGCTGCTGTTTATGTATAAGATGGCTGACTGTTTGCACAAGACTACTCGCTGAGGTTGACTGTTTAATTTTTACGTCAGATTTCTATTCTTTTTGGCTAATTTCTGTGTTAGCTTTAATCGCATAGTGTAGACAACTAGATATAGTATGAGGAAACTTCGACTTATAGGAATATTGTATGTTGTATGTTGTCACCAGGGCCTTCCCCACTTGCAGAAAGCTGACTATTATAAATTTGTTCTGAATGTCATATATCAGTTGCTTTGGTGTCTTGGGAATATTAGCCAGGAGGATATTATATGGGTCATTTTGTCTGTACCAGCTGTGCAATGTTACAAAATACTCATTGATTGCATCGGCTGTTCCACTGATTTTCTTCACATAACAAGCTAATCGAAGCTGTGCTGATGACAGGTGAGTTCTAAGCAAAAGGAGACAAGCAGCACCTCAGGAATGCGCGAGACTGTGGAAACAAGTTTCTTTTACAGCATAGAGCAAAGGTCCTTTTCTTCCACTACTTTCATGGAAATATCATGGGGTTTACTTTCATTTGGAAAATTCTTGCATTTATAACATTATAGTTTAGAAGAGTTCATTAAGTATGAGTAGTAGTTTGACAAGACTGTCGTAACCTATTTTCAATCACAAGGACAACTTACCAACCTTTGTCGCATTATATTCTGTTTCTTGCCTTTGACATGAGATCATGTTAAGATATGTTTTTCTTCCATATTCTATGGACGAACTCAAAAATTTTCCTTTTACTTGTTTTCGATGCAGGAAATAGTTCCAAAACGCATATTAAAAATGGAAGAAGCTATCCAGAATCGTGACTTTGCATCTTTTGCTCAACTGACATGTGCTGACAGTAACCAGTTTCATGCAGTTTGCCTGGATACGTCCCCGCCAATTTTTTACATGAATGATACTTCTCATAGGCAAGTAGTGTTTACAAATTTGTCATTTAATACCACAGGCATCAATTCTAGAATTCTATTCAATGTTGGACTATATTCTCAAATCTACCACTGACAATCCAATATTGACTTTCTTCCAGGATTATCAGCTGTGTTGAGAAGTGGAATTGTCATGAAGGAACACCTCAGGTAACATACTATCTCTGCTAGAGTGATTTTTGTGATTTAAGAGAACAGTCTTTGCCTATTCTAAATCTTTCCTGGAGACTAGTCTTTGTATTATCAGTAGTGCTTTAAAATGCTATTAATCGAATTATGAGTAGCATTGTTTTTCTGTATGAGCTTTTCTAGGTCTTGGGCTTTTATTAATGACGATCTTGCTACTTACTGATCTCTTCAGTATCCTCTAGTATATCACAAAAAAGACATGCTTTGCTATAACTCTTTCTTTAGCAAATCTAGCCTTACAATGACATGGAAATTTTTATGCATCCGAAAGGTTTCCCTGTGTGGCAATTGTTCACTTTCTCATGCTTTAACAATTCAAGGAATATATGAGAAGAATTCTAATGAATTTGGGTATGGTGTCTCTGGGAGAATGGGTAGATTCTTCCTCCTCATACTCACCACTATTTTCTCTTTTTGGATTGTTCACTTTTCCTGCTAATGTTTCTCTTGGAGTCCTTTATTCCTTCTAATGAAAACAGTCAATAGAAAAACAGAAAATAGTTCCATATCCCTTGCCTTTTAGATTATAATATGCTCATTGATGATTGTTCAACCAAAAGAAAAAAGTGATATTTCTCGGGTGAAATATCAGGTAGCATATACTTTTGATGCTGGGCCGAATGCAGTTCTCATTGCACGCAATAGAAAGACAGCTTCTCTGTTGCTTCAGCGGCTGCTTTACCACTTCCCACCGAACTCAGATACTGATATAAACAGGTATTTTTAGGTGCATCATTGGATGCTAAATCCTTTTATCATTGTTCTCATATTTGTGCTTCTATTGAGCAAATTCTAAATGGCTCAGGAGTTAACATTAATATTGCCACCTTTCGTTCATGCAGTTATGTTATTGGTGACAAGTCTATTCTGAATGATGCTGGCATCCTGGGGATAAATGATGTAGAGGCCTTGCCACCCCCTCCAGAGATCCAAGATAGGATTCCATCTCAGAAAAATAGAGGTGAAGTGAGTTACTTCATCTGCACTAGACCTGGTAGGGGTCCAGTCATACTTTCTGATGAAAGTCTGGCTCTTCTAAACCCAGCATCAGGATTTCCCAAGTAAGAGTAAATGATTTTGCTTTTAGTGCCATTTTTCCAACGACCCTATCTGTCAGCCATTTCCATACGGCTAGGATGAGAGTTTTTCGGCATGCCAGACATCAGCAAAATGATTTTGCGTCTGGTGCTTTCAATTCTTCTCAGGTTGTGTATTTGTGTTTTATTTTGGTTTCATGTTCAAAGGACCATGTATTCAAAATTTTCTTTCACATAATAATCAATAATTTAATCCTTCAATTAGAGGTCATTTCTTCTGGCATCCTCAGTGCTAACTTTGTCTATTTATTCTGCTAATTTGAACTACTATTCGTTGCCAAGGTTATGTTTTTGATAGGAAATTGTTTGCCTTATGGAACAATAACATATAACCTCGTAGGCACGCAGGTTAAGTTAATGTGGTGCTTGAACTTCCCTAGCAAAGTAGTTCTCTCAGGCAATTGTGCAAGTGAGAATTACACCATTTTAACAAAATGGTTCTTGATAAATCTGAATTCTGTCATGTGACGTAACCATGAGCAGCACGGTTGGGCTGATGCAAGTACTTTAAAATGAAAACCAATTTCACTTCATCATTTCATTGCACCAGAGTCCCTTAATCTGGAATATGATCCTACTGCAGTTTTTTATTCAACCAAAGATGATCATGATTCTATTCTAGAATATATGATTCCACTGTTGCTCACAGTCTTGCACTAATATGACCACCTTCACTTAATGACTTGATGAAATTCCTCTCTTTCATTGCGTGCATCATTTGATCATGTCGGATCAGGTTCTTTATTGTGCTGATAGCAAATTTACTTTCACAACCCTGTTAGGTTAGTCTATTCCACTCAAATCTCTATAACTAAATAGCTTCATATTATCCATGTGTGATAGCTTGAAGTTCTGCCCCTGCACTACTTCTAGTTACAACCAACTGATTTTAACTCCTTTAGATAACTTGATATCCCCAGAATTCAATATAATATTCTATCATAGATCCTATAAAGTGACTTCTTCAGTCTACATACCTTACCTAAAGTTTCAAAACATTGTGATAGCCTTGTGTAAATTTCCTCTTTTAAACCTCCATTCAAGATAATGATTTCATACCTTTAATGTGAAGGTCGGTGAAAATTGGCAACTAAATACAGCAGAACTCTAGTTGTTTTTCAGCTTTGCTATAGGTGCAATGGTTTCTTCATACTCCATTCCATATGTTTTGAGTATATCCTTGTCTTTAACCAGGCTTATCATCCTCTTGATGCTTCACTAAGAACACCTGCATACTGCCACCAAGTTTTCTCTCCTCTTGGTATCTCCAACAGATTGCAAGTAAATTGTTTTGGCAGTGCATTTATTTCTTATATTATAGTGCCCTCCTTTCGCTTTGGATTACCCATTTCCTCACCAATATTCCTTAGAATCGTAACTCTATTCACTTGAGTTGTAAAAGCCGCAAACCAAGGAAATAAAACTTTTATAAGTTATATAATTAGATATTGGATACTTAACATATGCTTTTTTATCCTTTAGGAGTGCAATTGGCTATTCAAACTCATCGAACTCCCCCTTTACAAGACTGTTTCCTTCTAGTTGCAGCAGTTTCCTCAGTAGAACTTTCAATTCCATTTCCCAGGGTGGTAGACGACCATACTTTTGCTTATTGTTCTGTAAATAGATAAATAACTAGAGGCTTTTCAGATTAGTAAAGGAATGTCAATGTTTTGAGAACTTTGTGTATTTGGAATGACGTAAGCAAGATTAAGAATGCTGTTATCACATACTAGAAGGGGGAGAGTATGATCAGCACTTGCCTCCCTTGAGATGGGTCGACAAAGGAAATATCAAGAGCGTACCAAACATTTTTTTGAGTACTTTAGAAGAAAATCTATTTATTTGTCAAAACGACTTCACCAAAAAGAGTTTGCAATAGAATTGGAATACAAATGATTTCATAATCTCTAATAAATGGCGAACTTTTCTTTTAGCAACACCTTTGCGAAAAGGAGTATGAACGCAAGAACCTTGTGAATTATTACCCATTCAGTCAAATAAGTTTTAAATTCATTTGAAAAACATTACATCTCATATTTGGTTTTCAATATTTGCAGAGAGTTTTGAAACACTCCTTATTAGATGGTGAGAAGTTTTAATGTTTTGTGTGTTTCTAAAATTTTTTTTTTATTTAAATGTATACCCAATATACTGGGGCATGGTCATCTAAAAATGATATAAACCATTTTATTCCGAAAATATTTGTGAATTAGAAGTGCCTCATATACCACCGTATATTATGCAGATGGAGTACCAAGATATAAAGGAGAAGTAATCTAGGGATTTTGGCTGTAATACAATACTCATAATGGGGGGATTCTTGCATTTTGTTATTCATAAGAGTTGGATACAACTTTCTTTTTGTTTTATTATATACTGAAAACTTTGGTGACCCAATATCTTGACCCATAACAAAATATTAAGCTCTGTTGTGGTTGTAAGAGAGGAATGTTAGTGGAATTAAGTTTAAAGTCCATTCCATTGCTCGATAGTCTTTAGGTGCTGAAATTCACAAGGAAAAGTATATTATTATTCTCAGTTAATTTGCTTACAGGTAGCAATTGTATTTTAATTTGGGTACATAAAGAATAGAATTTATCATCAAATTCAACAAATTAACAATTCCTTCTCTCTTTACACATGGTAATTACCAAAATTACCCAACATGTTTATTATGTCATTGGATGCTTGCAGCATTAACAATCCATTCATAATCGGTCACTTGAGAATTGGAATGAAATAGCTTTCCCTTGCGAGTTTCTGTTGACGTTGAATTTAAAGTTTCAGAATTTGATTTACCTGAATCCATCCTTATCTCATTTAGAAGTCGATGAAACGCCTCAATGTGATCGAGTGATACATTTAACCCCAGAGATTTTCCGAAATTATCTCAATCATCGAGGATAACTTTATTTGTCCCCAAGGTTTCTGAATTCCAGAGGATTGAAACACAACCCAACTCCTACATGTGAACCGCTCAGTATCCTTCATATTTTGTCGTTTCTGTGCCTCTGGCTAGTGTTTTTATAGGGCTACGAGTTACCATGTTATAAAACCATAAATCTAGGATTACGTTAATTTTCTACTCAAGGAAGATTGAATAGAGAGATCACATAAAATAAGATAGGAAACGATCCTAAATTCCATAAGATGAATACATAAAAGTTAAAAACTCCTAACATTAATAGCTTAAATAAAAGAAGATCCCGCCAAATCAGCTTGTTGGACGAGGGGGAAGTCGCCGCATGGGGTATGGCGGGTACTTCCAACAACATGGTGTCGATGAACCTTAGACAAAAGGTAATTTTCTTCTATCACAAGCTCTGAAATCATCTGGTTTCACGTTTTGACGCGAGAAAGGCGGTTCAATCAAAGCGTAACCAAAAAGTTTTAATGATAAAGCTCACCAGTACAATGTACCGTGGGATCAAAAATACTTGAGGTCAGGTGAAAATACTCCTCTACTACTATATATCGAAACCGCGTAATCAAAAGGGTGTTTATTAAGGAATTTGACGTCGTCGTTAACAGACCGACGTCAGACAAGCATTGACATATGGTACAATTGATTTCCCAAATGAACTTTGTAATGTGGCAGTTGTACATGTACAGCCATTTTCTCACCAGTTGCTGGCATCATGGTATATCCGAAAATGCAACTTCTGACTCAAAATAAGAATCCGATGAGCAAGAGACGTCTACATGTACACACCATGTTTCCTTTGTCTTGTCTTTAAATAGGACAAGGTGGCAGTTTCAGGGTCCATTTGAGTTGGCAGCAGCTAAATCCAAGGTAACACCAGGGAAGTGCCAACCATTTGCTGGAAAACGTTAAGCTTGGGAATTGATTTATCAGCGAGATACCTTGCCACTATTGGTTGCATGATCCTTCCGAAGCCAAATATTCACAAGGAAGGAGTCCAGGATGATCTACATGTACAGAAAATTAGAAAGGCACAACTAAAATCACTGATACTAATTAAAATGGGATAGAACACATGTCTAGGGTTTTTTTTTTGAAAAAAATACATAAATACAAATTGTATAAAAAAATTACTAAAATAGTATTGTTATATCGCATCTCGGAGTAAAGATACAAATATTTATACTTGTATCGCATCTTCAAGTAGAGATATAGCAACCTAAGAAAAAAAAATTTATAAGCCTGTGTATTGCACATAGGCTGTGCGATACAGGTTTTGGCTTGAATCGTACAACCAACAAGCAATACACGTACAGTTACACGTGTATCACTCATTGGTCATGCAATACATGTTGAAAGTGTATCATACAACCAATGTGCAATACACATGTAATTTTTAAAAAAATTTGTATCGCACCTTAAATGTGCTATACAGCAACACCACCTTTTCTTTTTCTTCTTTCTTTTTTTTTTTTTTTTTTTTTTAACAATTTGATTTTATAGAATTTTTTTTAAACTACATCATACATGTAATATCCTCAATCAAAATGCAAGAAAACTGGAAAACCTGGATCAGATGTGCTGCAACACAAGGAAGAACAAGCAAGCCAGATTCACCCAATGCACCACAAAGTGGCTCAATGACCGCAACCATAACAGGCAAAGTTTTCTACAGAAAGAAATGGAAAAAGTTATCACTCCAACGGCAGCCAACTGCCAGAAAGTATGATAAATGCAGCAGCACTTAATAGGAAAACGAGCAACATCCAATATCAATAGTCAAAGTATGAGCTTCATCCCATCTGTGGCATTTCTTTACTGTCAGATGCTCTTTTGTTCTACCATATCCAACTACAAGTTGAGCAGCAGTAACCAATTATATTAATTCCTCTTAAAATTTTATTGCTGTGGAAACCTTTTAATTAACTGTCCCTGAAGAAAAGATGGCAGGTAGGTCTGGCAAGGGGTTCTCAAAGGTCAAGAATTCAGCACCAAATTATGGATCCCAAAAACATAGGACTTTTTCTCATAAAGCCTCAAGCTTTGGCCCAGCAGGAGAAAGGTGGTAGATGGGGTGATGGTGGAAGGAAAGATCATTTTTATTCAAATTACGGTGAATTTAACCTCTGATTTTTCCACACCCTCACCAGGATTTCCAATGAAGAATTTGCTTGTCTTGTGTCCTCTCACAATCTTATTAGTTTGAGGCAATTGAGTGCAAACCAATGTCATCAACCTTGCTGAATCTTCTATCTCATTACCAAACAAATTAAGTCTAAAAAGCTGAATACCCAAATAGAAGTTGCATTGCTACAAAGCCACCTTGTTTTTTTTATGGATTACAATGCTTGTCAATGAACTTAAGCTATTTAACAGCATAAAGCACGGCCAATTTAATGACTAACTGTGACTCCTTAAATAATCATATATTACCTGACTTGCAACAAGAAGTACAGCATCAGCATTTTCTTTCTTTGCAAAAACAGATTGATCAGAACCAGTAACAGCTGAGATGCCTCGTATAGCAAGAGCATTAAAAGCTAATAAGGCAAGATGCAATAGACTGTAAACAAGAATGTGAAGAATCTCATCAGTGGAATTAGTAACGAATACAAGTTCACAGATAGTAATGGACTATTCATCGCCATGCTGTGTAAGCCAAGTCAAGATGGTGCTGTTAAATATTTTATTTTAACTGCAATTTCCACAGATGATCCAACTCTAAATTGACTTAATTTCACAGCATTTATTTTTGCCAATAAAACTACAGCACAAGAGACAGAGAACATAAAAATTGTGCTCACACTGACTGCTCTAAACAAACTTAATAAAAATAGAGTGCATAAACAAGCCATTATTTTGAACATCCTTCTTAAACTAAAGTATGAGATGGATGAAGGTAGAAATATGTAGAAATGGTATATGGTTTTATATAACATAGAGGATACACTGCTTTGTGATGTAGACATCGACATCACTAGCAATAATATCCTAATACCAAAAGCAGAATCCTGCCATTTGTTGTAATATTCTTTTTGGAGCTATACCGCTAGTACTGTGAAGCTAATGATTAGATCCTGCAGAAAGTGGTGATTAATTACCAAACCATTAAATTTATCTTTCATGTACGAGGATTAATTTTAACCACATAATGTTTCAGTTATCAGTGAATGATACTTAAGTTAAGAAGCGGCTACAAATGAGCATATAAAAAGTTTATTAAGATATAAAACTTTGCAGGAAAAATTAGGACTTATCATTCCTCCTTTTTTATTTTTTGTTCCATCTCCTATGAACTCAATGAAGATTGAAGACGATATCTTGAGTTCATAAGTTTTTGGTTGCTGCTCTGAATACCAGAGAATGTACTATTCAGGTTTTCCAAAGTAGGCATGGATCTGTTTGGTTCAATCTTTAACCAAAAACCAATGGAGCCAAGATCTTAAAATCACAAAGGTGAAATAGGATTATTCAGACACTAATTGTAGCATGCTAGCGCCTCTCTCTATAGAGTAAGGCTCTTCTGTGGAGTTGCCAACTTTGCAAACTTCTTAGTGTGTCTATCAACAAAGAGGAAGAATGTTTAATAGGCATGGCTTTGTTAAAAGTTCTGATGGTGCTATAGTCAAATGCATCAGCAAGCAAATAGACAGAGAAGAAACTAAATATGGTCCACTCTATTGACTTTGTCTCAGCAAAGTGAAGGCTTCACCGCTTATTTTCTGTTCAATCATGCTGGGATCAGATTGCGTTGATTTCTAGAATGTCTGGTTCACTTAATTTTTTCCCTCAGACCTGGAGATAACAGTGGCCATACTAGCACCTTAACTGTTAACTCTTTAAAATGACATATGAGAAGAGTCAAGAAAGTACGTTCCCATCCCAATGGCTGCAAGGAAAACTGCAGGCTTGCCCATCAACAGCAGTGATCTTGATCTGCTTACTTGTATCCATGGCACCTGCAGAAAGATTCCTTGAATAAATCAACCTGATTAACCTAAAGAAATGCATGTGAAAGCAAACGGATGGTCACCAATATCAATATGCTCCAAATTAATAAAGAGAGTCAATTTTAATAAGCTCACATAGATTCAAAATTCAATGATCCAGGATCTAATCAGAAAAATATTGCAAAAGAGGATTGCTAGGAGCCCCACTCAAATTAGGAGAGACCACCTTTTAAGATGCTTACATGGATCCATCAATCCAAGGATTAAAAAAGAAAGTTGTCATTTATGACGTTTCCAATACTTTGTACAATTGAAAGGCTTAAAGCTCCACAAAACACTTCATCCTACTATCATTATGTGCAGACTAGATTACTAGAGGACTGGCTGGTACGGTATAAAGTTTGCACAAGAGACTACTTAAAATCGTCCTGTTAAGAGAATGGCATTGTAGCAGGAAAATCTAAATTTATATAGGCAAGCTGGGTAGTAAGAAAAATCAAGCAAAGTTTTTACCAAACTAAGGAAGACTGCACTAAGCTTTGAAAAGAGCTTTCGGTTTTTGTCCACAAACTCTGCCACCCCTGCAACATGGAATATGTCCAATTTGGATCATATCTATATATGTACAGGTATTAAAGGTTACCAAGCCCACAAACAAAAATACATGTAAAGCAAGGATAAGAAGAGATAATAAAAGCAGATTACCTTCTACTGATCTTGACAAAGTAGAAACTGTGACACATCGCATTAATCACCATTGCACAACGTTTAATTCGTTGGTGATGACTATAAATTACAGTAATCAAAGCCACCGTCCTTCTTTTTTAGCACAATAAGATTGTAACAATAAAATATATATGTATGTTCTCAATATATTTATTGCATATCTTTCTCTTTAAGTTCAGACACAAGATGTTGCCTCCACTTTGTCTCTTGGCCATATCTTCATCAGAATAAAGAAACTAATTTCAAGTAAACGTTTTCAAGCCAGATAACATTTAAAACAGCCAGTGCCCTAGGTCCTCTATCTCATTATTTAGGCCATGCCATATTAAATTGCTACAGATCAGAAAAAGATTAAAACATACAAGACTAGCCTTTTCACCCTCCTATCTTGGAGGAGAAACTCTAAGAATTCTGTTAATGTGGGATGACATGCAACATGACATTTAAGAAGAGTTAAACGTGGCATATTAGTGCATTTTAGCAGATTTTTAATGGAATGAGAAACAGCATGGCTTTTCTTTTTTTTTTTTTTTGGTCGTAAGAAACAGCATGACTTAAATGGACTACTTTGCATAATGTTTATAACCTATTTGCACCATTAAAAGCAACCTATATGCACCACTAAAAGCAAACATAGCCTTGCAGTTGGGATTAAAAGCACATTATGCATAGTGTAATTATTCCTTCAATTTTGTATTCTTCAAGAAAAACTTTTCCAGAAAGAAAGATAGGTTTAGAAAGTTTGCCTTCATATGATAAGACAGGGAGTGTTCTGCTTACCAATTTTCCATTTCTTTTTGTTTTCTATTTTTCAAAATTACAGTATAACTGCTGTAACTAGTTTTTTGACCTTTCTACCTTACCTCTTCAAAATAGTTGCCTAATTCTCTTAGTTTCTTATGTAGGAAGAGACTGAAGAGATTATAAAAAGCTAACGTGCATGACATATTCTCTAATTAGGCTTACAAAAATGAAATCCTAAATGAAAAGTTAAATAGTATTTCCCACAAGTAAACCGAAACTAAAATTTCCAGCATCATCAAAATAAAAAATTGAACGGCCACTAATATCTTCGCTTTTACATCAGTAGAAAATGATTATGTTTTATGAAAGTAATAAGAGGAAAAAAAGAACATCAAAGAAAAAAATTACCTTGAGATGCTTCACGGATAATCTGCATAACACAAGCAAGGCAAAGTTAATATATACATCAAATGAAGCAGATAATGCTGACATAAGAGCTAAGGGTGTTTGCCACAACAATTAAGGAAAGACAAGAAAATGAGTTCTATTGCCTAGACTGTCCGTAATTATTTAAGAGAATTAATTTCTTGTTTAGGACACTAATTAAAATTAATTCCTTAAATAAGGTCAAAATGAAAATAATTATCAATTTACCACACCAAAATCGTGTTTTTATCACAGGATATACGAGTGAACAGTAAATACACGTATATCGCGTCTTTAAATGCGATATACACGTGCATATCTCGACTATAAAACGCGATATATATTTAACGTACAAAGCATTATCGTGATTATTAATCGCGATATCCGTACAAAATACTTATATCCGATTAATAATCGCGATATTACGACCGTAGTCAAATATTAAATCGCGATTCTTTCACGCAATTTTTGTATAAAATTACATCTCTTGTTTCTTAAACACGATTTTGCAACTGGAAATTGGTTTCGTCCAAACGGTATATTAGTAATTATTTTGTATAGGGACCTTAGACATGTATTGAACTCTATTTAAGAAGGAAGCATTATTGATACTGATTGAACTACTCCACTAATTCTTTTCTTTTGTCAAAGACCGATTAAACACAAAACATATATAACACATGGAAGAATACCTAAAATGCCAACTTCTGTATCTCATACTTGAGGTAATTTGGATATTAAAAGTTGCAAAACAAGATGGTCTCACCCCTTAAAGCTACAAAGAAAAAATATATTCAAGAACATAAAAGATATAGATGGTCCAACTTGCATTGATTTATTTATAACCAAACAAAATATTAAAAATAAAAATCTATCCGTTTAGCTTCTCTCCTCAATTTGGCTGAAATGGTTATCTCAAAACCTATTGCACAAAAACTGAGAGAGAGAGAGAGACAAAAGTGAAACGGGCTTCCACCTTTATGCATTTTGCCTATGCTGGAGAAAAGACCTATAATATTCACTATTTAACAAGATTTAGTCCAACATATTCTTCATCCCATAGTATGACTAGGATGTATTCTTTAAATTAGTTCACCATCTCTTCACAAAGCATAGAGAATGGTTCAGGTCACTGAAACAGCCACATGCTAAGGTGCACTTACAGAAGAAAACGGAATGTATCCAACATCAGATAAACCCCTCAAAAACCATGCAAGAGATGGCACGATACCTTCCCCAAAATCAGTGGTATTAAGAGTGTGATGATCAGACTCTTCAATAACTGCTTAGTTGGCACTGCTACGCCAACTCCACCAGCTATATATTTTGAGATGGAGAAAGGTATCTACATAATTTAACATCATCATAAGCATAGATCCATCAAAAGCCTCAAAAAATGAGAGTTGAAATATAGCTACTCAGCCTAATTCATTGGAAGGACAATCATGTCAGCTTTACAGATATCAGTTGAAATGCTTTCATGATTTTTTTTTTTTTTTTTTGGCTGGTCAAAGCTTTCATGATAATTATCAGGGAAGAAATGCATACAGTAACACAAACTTTCATAACTGAATTCTAAAGCATGGACTTTGACCTTGAAAGTAATGCAGTCTCACATTTTTGAGTTCACAAAGCCAAGAAGAATGAAATGCACAAGGCAACTTACAATCAAAATGCCCAAGAGATTAGATACAACAGTCATGGCAAGAGCAAGGGCATGATTTCCTCCTGCAAGCTGAATAGGATATACACTACTTTAAAACTCAAATAAACCAACAAAAAGTTTAACTGTCAAATTTGCAATATTTAGCATGCCTGAGTAAGTGCAACTCCACTAGATAATGTTGTTGGCATGCAACAAAAAATTGCCAGTCCTGTAAAAACAGAGAAAACAAATAAATAATGTGCAGGTAAGTTTTCTACAACTTATTTTGATGATCAAAATTATTTCCAAAAAATTGCTATATATCCCATAAAAGTGAAGATAATTGTAATTACAAGAAAAAAAAGATACAGCTAAGTGGCTTCTGCCTTTTTTGTATGACCATCACACTGACAGATAGAATGCAATAAAACAAAGCTGAGTCTTATGTCTAAAAACCCAGACAAATCTTGCAGATTAAACAATAAGCACACTCTGCAAGGCAAATAGCATGAATTCCTTGATCATTTTCTAATCATGATTACCAAAGCCAATACATAGAGAGAGAAGAGAACCAATCAGGAGTTGCAATTCATAAAAATGGAAAGAGGAACAGGGCCATCATACTGGACTAAACATAAAGCCATCAATAAGAGTCAATTATGGCCAATGATTATACCTGTAACAAATTCTTGAGGTTGTAAGTGAATTTGCAAAATCAGCTTCGAAAAATATGGAGTGAATAATAAGATTGATCCCTGCATTGAGAAGATGAATGGATTTTAATTATGTAAATTTGCACATGGACAAACATGCCCATATTTTCATAGTGCAATAATCATGAAGGGAAGAAAAGCAAAAGTAGGAATACTAAGAATATGCAACCAGTTATTAATATAGGAAAATTACATTTTCTCCATTATAGATGTACCATTTTGCCAAATAACAGTAATATGTGAACTGGCAGCAAAATGGTTGTTTTGGCACAAGCAGCATGTGGTTGGATAGAAATAAATTCTGAGATATGACATTCAGTCATACGGAAAAAAGGTATATCTGTGTTCACATTGAAATACCTACACCAGAACCACTAAGCTCACAGATAAATAGACCTATTACTCCTTTTTCAACCTTTGATGACAGTTTCATAATTTTTCTTTCATCTCAAATGCTAAATATGTTCCTGGTCTGTACAACATATGCATGCATGAGAATTCATTCTTCAGAAATACTTAAGCTATGTTTTGACATATCAAACTTCTTTCAATTCTTCTTACTGTCATCTCGAAATACTAAGTATATTTCCAAAGCTCAAAACATCTGCAATCATGTGTAGCAACAATATAAGTGCTCTATGATACCTTCTTTAACTTACCCCACTCTCAAAAAATGGATCACTCTTGGGTTGCATATTTTGACTAAAAATAAAACTTGTTCTTCAATTCTGAAGCACAAGCACATTGTCATCATGTGAGCTTCAATCAGTGAACTGCTAGGGATGTGTCGTGAAAAATCACATGAATGATCTATGATTCATCTTTCAACACCAGGTATAATTAATGCACGGTACATCACAAACCAGAATGCCATTTTGACATGTGCAAATGCTCAAGAAGGTACAATATCCATGCTTAAGACTCTAAAGAAGTTGTGAAGTAATACTAGCCCAAAAACTCCAACAGGCCATGCATCTACAGCAGCACCAATTTCTGCACTTTGCAATGTCAATCCTAAGTGGGGAAAAAAAAAAAGAAAAACAGAAAAAAATTATTTTATTTTATACAAAATTAGATATTATACAAATCATAAAGGGAATGATCAAAGCTAACCTGATATTATGAATATTGCAATGGCACTAAATTTTGACAGGTAATACCGGTCAGCAAGGCAACCAAGACTTGGATTTGCAAGGCCCAACACAACTCCACCAATAAGAGCTGTTGATAGACTGAAATAGCATTAATTAAGAATAAGTATGAACATAAGAAAGCCAAAGCAAAAGGCATCAGAGGTATGGCTAATAGAGAGAACCTATATTCATTTTCTCCGCACTGCATTTATGATATAGAGAAGGGACACCATTCAGGAAATAAAACATGTTACTAGCCATGATTGGGGAAGAACCATAATCCATATCATAATCAAAAGTGTAAGTACTGATGCCATGATGCACTTAATCATATTGTAGATCATCCTAGAGTTAGACAGGGAATTTATTGGCTATTTACTTAGAGAAATTTATTCAGAGTCATTGCATGAGAATGATAAACCCAAAGTTTTCCTAACCTCTTTCAATCATTGGAAACCAAGCCATGTTGGACGGCAATTAAGTTTAAAGCACAGACCACATCAACACGTACATCTATGGACCACATGTACAACGTCTATTGCACACTACATCTAGAAGTCACAGAAAAGAGACCTGCTGACTACACCAGGAAAATTCCAGAGTCCCAAGGCCATTACAACGAAACCAGTCCGGTTATATTAATAAATGGTCTAAATTTTTTTCAATCATGATTGAACCTTAGATTTTTTTTATACTAATTTTTTTATAATTCTGTGCTGGGACCGTAAAAATTCTCCTAAACTAGAATAAGCTCGGGGCTGGTGTTGGAACTTTCATATAAATATAGAGAAATATTAAGTTTAAAACAATGTATCTACATTCTCATCTGACATCTTTTTTGCTAACATGCACATCGGAGATCTGTTGATACAAATAGGCAGATGATTCAATGAGTATAAATTTGTAAGAGTACTAACTCTAGTAGCAAGACACCAGCAGTTTGTTTTAAGTACCTAGAGGAAGAAAATTATTTCCTATAAAACTGGAGATTGGTTTCGTCCAACCAAATACATTCTCAGAACCATGAATCTTTGAAGCAGCATCCTTTCCATCGCCATCGAACTGAAACAAAACAGATATACCTCTTAATGCAGCTATTCTTAACTCTCTTCAACACAATCACATTTAACAGATAAAACCAGTCTTCCGAATTTCAATTTGAACTTCTAACAAACTCTAACTAATTAACTGCTTTTATTGAAATTGTGTGGTAAACCTGACGAGAGGATTGGGATGCTCGAATGGGTCTGACAACCAAGCCATTGTTGGGGTTAGTTCTGATGGAGAGAGGTGGGAGAGGAGTGCGAATTGGGGAAAAGTGGAGGTGGTGATGGTAGTGGCGTTGAGAATTAGTGAGCGGATGTGAGAGAATTAGGGTTTGGAGTGTTCCCGCCATTGCCATCTGTGAAAAACAGTACTATGTCTGCCTGCAACAACAACACCCACTCACCAAGTCACACGGTAATCCTAGTCCTGCTGGGAGTGAGAGTGGGAGCGGAGCTCAACTACCAACTGTCCGTGGACTTTTTGGAATCGATCCGGTCTGAACCGTGCCCATACGCCTTGATTCAGTATGGTCGGGCTGGTAACTTCCGAACAAATCGCGATGCTCGTGGGCCATTTGAGCTCAGCTTGCTAGAAATTTGCCGTGACCCCAGCCCAACCAATAAATAATTCGAACTCGAGCTTTAAGATAAAGTACTCAACAAGATACTCAAGTTTTTATATAGGATCATGAGTCTACTCATAAATAGGTTTATTAGTAACCTTGTGATTAAATTGTTATAAAATACGTACATTTTATATTTATAGTATATTAATATATTCCTATTTAATATATATATATATAAGATTGAAAAAAAATTGAAAACGGCTATTTAAACTAGTCAAAATCGAACTTAAATTTCAAGTTCAATAAAAGTTCGATATGCTCAATAAAAAGCTTGATTTGACTTGAGTTCAATTCATAAACGAGTTAAGCTTGAGATCATAATAAAAGTAGTATAATTAAACAAGCAAAGCTCAAGCATAAGTTTTATATTCGATAAAAAAGCTTGACTGAGGTCAAACTTGATAATTTTTCAATGAGCCAAGTTTAAACCTTGAAAAGCTTGACTCGACTCGACGTGTTTGCAGCTTTAATTCTAATATCGGTAATTGTAATAATTGATACCTAGTTGTTATTTACTTTTACAATCTCCTAAAATGTTAGTTTGATGTTTAAATTTTATCAATTTCTACTATCGAAATTAAACATCATTACACAATTTAATTTCTATATAATTAATTTAAACATAAAAGAAAATTATATGGTGTGGCAATTACAACAAGACCTGTCATGCCCCGAGTAAGGTCAAGGTATCAGTTCCACCACGTATAACACATAAGTATTATACACTAAGCTACTCTAACTATAGGTTTATCATGATCATTTGCTACCAATTTTTTAAATTTCAAAATCATTAATTAGGTTTTAAAAACATTTGATATGCAGCAGAAATAATAAAGCTTTACAAAAAATTTCACAAAAGGTTACTCATAAGTAATCAAGCATATATATAAAGTTCCAAATAAAATTGTATAACAAAACTATCTCAGGATATCCCGCGATACCCAAGACAAAAGTATCAAAGTATATCAAACGAGTCCAGTATCTCGTACAACATATATCAAACGAGAATAATGAAGACCATAAAGAAGTGATCAAGCTCATCAGAAGTTTCTCTAACTCTATACAAGTTATAGTGCACGTGATCAACCTCTAGCATGTCATCAAATCACGAGCTATGGCCGATGCCATACTCAATGAAAGACTCAAAATCAGTACCGTAACCCTCATCGTCAAAATAGTCAACATCGTCATAATCACCTGAAAAAAAAAAAAAAAAAGTAAGCCGAAGTCCAGTACACAGTAACACAAGCACACACGTAATGATTCACACACGTATATTCTAAATGCAATGTAACAACCATCAATTTATATCTCTTTAATTTTAAGTGTAGCAATCATCAGTGGAGCACTCACACTCCGACAACACGCTGGAAACCTAGGAGTCCTAAGTAGCAACAACTACTCAGGGGATTTATATAAATAAGTTGGCTCTCTATATCACCTACCTCTAACCGATAAAAGCTTCATCTAGGGATTACAGTCATTACTCGACTCTACTTATTTCAGTCCATTATATTTTTCAATTTAGCGGAGCCATAATCCTAAATTAAACAAGTGTAACTTCTTTCCGAACGTAATTCAATGTTATCCTACTACCATTCCCCTATTGGCTACCCGTCGAGCCATTCTCGATGGCCTAAGCGCCTAATTACTATGATGGCATCGCCCAGCAGGGTTGTCAACCCTTAGCCTAGGTCTAAGAACGACCAAGCACAACAACAACACTCGTTCCTTAACCATCTTTAATTGTTAGGTCATTTTGGATGCCTAACCTAACAAGCAACACGTACATCACTATGTACCTGATATCGAATCAGTAGATAGCTGTGAATCACAAGTAAGATAACAAGTGGATCGAATATCTATCAATAAAGATTAATCCATATAAGAACTGAGTACACAAACCAATGCTTCAAGTCATATATTGATCAATCTATTAACATAAGGTCTTATGTAGAATAAACCTTTGGTTTGTAATTGAGTTAGGTTCAATTATGATAGTTGGACTTAGATATTTTGGACTAAGCCCATAGATTTGGAAATCGGATTTATTATTTGGATGTATTAGGCCTTTAGGGTTCCTAAGTTAAGCCTAATAAGAAGAATCTCTAAGTGTTTAAGTTTTTATGGTAACGACTTTAGGAATTAAGATTTGAGCCCATGAAAGAAATAAATGTTAAATTCATAGGAATTGGGCCTTGTTTTGAATTTAGATCCAATTGGAGCAAAGTTGGTCATTGGATCTAAGAAATTCGTTCAAGCCCAATTGGAATTTAATTCATACCCTAAAATCTATTAGGCCTTCTAATCCTATACAGGCCCATTAAGGACGTTTTAAGGCTTTTGAGCCCATAGAAAGGATTTGAACTTATTTAGGTAATTCAGTACCTGAAATCGATAATAAACTTAAATATCTTGAGAATAGACCCAATTGGAATAGATAGAGGCATTGGGCCGTATTATGGAATTTATGCCCATAAAGCAAATGTTTTGTGTTTGTCCATATTCTAAAGATTTAGACCATAAATAGCTAAAGAAATTTGTTAGGATATTGTTTGGCTCATTTAAGTATAAATAAGCCTTATTGGCTAGAAATCAAGTTATCGATCCTAAGATTGTTTTCCTAAATCAATTTTATCTAATTTAGCCAATGTTGGAATCTCTCATAATATTTTGATGATAACAAAAAGGAGTAAAAGTCTTTTTAACAAATAAATAAAGTATAGCAATCAAAACCAAAACCAAAATCAAAACCAAAATATTTCATGATTGAACTAATCATCAGATTTTTTAGAAATTGTTTCAGAAGGTAGTTCAGAGTCATTTTCAGAAGGTATTTCAGATTCATTTTCAGAAGGAAGATCAGAAACTAAATCTGTTCCAGAACAGAAGATGCACAGAATGTTGCGAATTTATTTATACCTATCATCTGAAGGCCTGACTCCACTAAATGAATATATTTGGGTAGTATATTCATTTTGTTCCATTAAAGTTGGATAAAAATCAAAGGGGATTTATTTCATCAATTTTATTATAAGTTACGTCTATTTAATTTTCTTGAGGAAGAAGATCGTCAATTTTTATGTTTCACGTGTCAGCAAATTCCTAAATAAGGGATATACTTTACCAAGTTCATGTTGGTTCAAATTTTCGAAACGAAGATCTTTTAAAGCTTATCTTCAAGGATAAAGGATATCACTATTTTTATGGATAGTTTGTTGAAGTATTTATCCAAATTGTTATGGATAAATATATCAAGATATATGAGACATTATCAATGACAGCATCAACGAAATTTAGATAAAGCTAAGAAGATTATTCGGGATTGATCATACACTAACAGACACTTCAAAGGAGGGAATTTGCCAAGTCAAATATTTTCAATTTGAGAAGAATTCGAATTGTTTTGAACGACTTCTTTGCTAGCCGTTGAGATAAAACAATATAATAAGGAAGCACAACAACAAGGAAGATATGATGAGAAGAACGAATCTTGCTCTAACTCTCTGTTAAAGAAAAAATCTTCGAGTGCATTTCTCTCAAAAGTCCTTGCGTTACAAAGTGTTCACAATATTTTGTTCGAAGATAGATATTTATTGTATTTCCTTGATTGAGTATCATTCAATTCTTTTTGTGAGAGTTGAGTGTTGCAAGTTATCTTTTAGACCAATTGTGAGTTATAGGATAACCGTGAGAATTGGGACAGAGTGTATTGTAGCCAAGGATTGGCAAGACAAGCTTGTAACTTTGATTTTGGATATAGTGGAACAAACCGGTGTGGAATACCGGGTCCCCAACGTGGAGTTGGAAGAGACTGACGCTCGAGGCGGAACCTCTATAAATCGATTTGCATTTTTCTCTACCCTACTCTTTTTTTTTCGTGCAATTTATATTGAAGTATTTGATAAACTGTCACGTTTCAGAACCTGTTGCAGAGAGTACTTCAGAGTTGTCTGTATTCCGCATAAAATTAATTTGATCTGTTTTGAATTAAAATAGTATACAAGTGTGATTATCAGCTGTGATTAGTTTCTAAACAGCAAGTTTAATTTAATTCTAAGTTTAATAAAGTAATCAAAGGAAGTGAATTGAAAATTTCGAAAAGAATTTATTTTTTGTGAAAAAGCAATTCACCCCCCCTCTTGCTTACATTATTGGGACCAACAGCCAATTTGTAATTATTTAGCTAATTAAAACCTATTATAACTCAGTTTGGAATATTTAGTCCAATTAAGTCCATATAACTTTAGTTGTATTGTTATAGGGTCATTTTACATTCAATACCCTAATTATAATTAAAAGTCATTTTATACATAATTAACCTAATTTAGTCCATAGACTTATATATATATATATATATCAAATTTTAAATTAATAAAAGGTCTAATAAATCAAAATATGACTAAACTTACTAATTATAGCCATTTATGAATTTATCAAGTTAGATTTATAATTATTAAATTTAATAAAATTCTGATTAATCACATTTTCAAAGAAAACAGAGCTAGAAAAAAAAAAGGGAGTCTACGCAGTAATTAGTTTTTGGACCAGTTCACATTTGTCTTGTACTTTTCGGTCTGGTTCGACTTTTACATAAAAACTAGACATCCTAATCTTTCAAAAAGTTGTGGTCTCGTTGGAAAAGGAGAAACAAAACTGGGCGGTTCAATTTACATAAAAAGTCCGGTTCAAACGGTGTTTTACACAATACCTCCAAAAAAGAAAAATATGAGAAAAAGATCAAACGACATTCAAAGATTAAAAAAAAAAATAGATAATATATACACTTATTAAACATCACTTCCTGGAAGTTTCATATAAAAAGAAATTACGTTTGATATTTTATTTATTTTTCTTAAGAATCACAACCACTAGAACGTTAAAATAGTAAATAAATTTGAAAAATTATGAAACCTTCCAGATTACATCATAAGATAATATACTGTCATTCACATGAATTTCGTATGATAAATTCATTTGATACCCTAACTAATATTGCATATCATGATAAATAATGTTTATATTTTTCTATTCAGCAACACATATTGTTTTTATTCAATTTCATCATGATAAATCATCACAAAAATCATATAAAACACATCAAGATAGATTATATAACATATCGTTTTATTTTAGTTATATCATATCATAAATCTACTAAGCAATGCAAAAAATATTAATACTAACACATTTTCATCAACCAACTATACATGATATTTCACCTCAATAATACATTTCATATTTTGCATTTTAGTGTCTTAATATATTATTTACTAACATATTTTTTTGATCAAGCCATTGATTTAAATCACTTACTTGAAATGTGGAAATTATCACTTAAACCTTCTAAACCCTACTACTACCACCAAAGATTTGTTGAAGCTTCTAATTCCAATCCCTACTTCAATCCTCGGTTTAGCCTTCCATTTCACCTAGCAAATCAGCTGAAAAGAGTTTAGAGATAATGTTGAAATGATAGAAGGATAGAAGAATTTATTAGGTAATATGTTACCTAATTAGAGCTTGAATTGCCTTGAGTTTTAATGGAAATTTGCTGCTAATTTATAGAGTTTTATGGGTATTGATGTTGAAAATTTTTGATAGAAAAGAGAGTATTTTAGATGTATCCTTTGGTGAAAATGAGAGAATAAAGAGAATGGGTTTTTGTAGAGTTTTAGAGAATATAATATGACAAAATTTGTTGGCTCGTAGGACTCATTATTGCTGAAATTATTGGTGAAAAGAAGAGGCGGCATTAAAAATGTGTTGGACAAGTGTCACCTTCTCATTGAAACTGGTTTATTTGATTTTATGCAAGGTAATTAGGATAAAAAATGAGTTTCTTAGGACAGTATAGTTAGGATTAGGAAGGAATCCTCGGAATTTAGTAGGTGAAATTAAAGTTGACTTTAGATAATTAATTTTATGATTTAATTTGTGAATTTTGACTATTATTCTAATTTAAATTTTAAGGTTCAAAATTACTCGTATTTTTAGTATTTAAATTATACTTTGCTAAATTAATTTAGGAAAATTTAGGATATTTCAAGACCGGTCCTATCCTATCATTCACTGGCTAAAATCTATTCTATCCGTAATCAAAATTCATAAAATTTTTTACATTAATTTTTTTATAATTAATTTAATTATAGTATTAATCGTATTACAGCTCCGTCGTAGCAACGTAAGAAGTTGCCAAACATAAAATATATAATCCCTCGGAGTTACGATTCTGAGATTTTGATGAGTTAGAGATTGGAGTTTGTGATGTGTTGCATGTTTTGACAACGATATAAAGATTTTTTTGCATGATGGAGACCGCGACGTCTTAAAGATTGGGTTTTAACTGTTTCTTTAGGTGTATGGAACTGCGTTTTTTTTTTCAAATGAATTTAGATATGATCAAATTTTTTAAGAGTATTAGAATTTGCTGATGTTGTGAAAAACGATCCTAAAGATGTAGTTTATTTAAAACATAAATCCACCTCAAATTACCTTTTTTTTTTTTTTTTTACAAAAATCTTTAGATGAAGTCGTGATAAATTTATAATTACCACATGTAATTGTAATTTTATGATCCGTTCTAACTTATTTCATTTACTCGATATCATTTTGGTATCCATTTAAATAAACATATTTACTAAAAAGTAGATACAGAAAAATATGAGATGAATATTGAAATAACCATGAAATTCTCAACTTATATTTTATATGTGTGTATATGTTTGAGTGGATTAGTGTGTTTGTAATGTTGGGTACGTTATAACATATGTGATTAGATAATAAGCTATGGTAAATTTATCTAGGTTGATAGTTTATTCATGTTAGAAATTATCATGTTAGTGTTAATTGTTATTGTAATGAATTATATGTGTTGGATTTGAGCTTGTTTTAGGCTTAAATGAAATTCTACACATAGCAGAAATTTTTAAAGCCCACTCAAGCCCAAACTTAAGTCCATAACCAAGCCCAAATAAGGCTCAAGCGTTTCCAAATCTTCCCTCCTCAAAAGTCAACAACATTTAGATAAACATCAAAGTCTCATTGAATCATTAGACAACCCAAAACAGAACAAAGAAAAAGAAAATTCGTAACTCAAGAAGCCCAAAAATTTTCAAGACCCAAATCAAGTTTTCTTGGACTCAAGACACCAAAAATCCTTCTCCAAGCCTTATATATACATTGAGGTAAGTTTATTTGATGTTTGAGATGCTTTATTTCCCCCATAATCCATGAAATATGCATGTGTGGTGTAATATAAGTAGTTGGTATGTTAAATTCTTGTTGAAGTGTTGTAGAGTTGTTAGGAAAGTTTAGAATACTTGAGTTGTTGTAGATAGGTTGTAGTAGGCTTTCATATGGTTTGGAATTGAAGTATTGAAGTATGATAGGTATTAGAATTGTTTGAAGTGTGCTAGGGTTGATGAAAGTTGATGAAGAAGAGTCTGATTCTTGTAGAGTGGTGTTTGAACTTATTTGATGTTTAAAGTTGAAGTTTATGTTGTTTGAATGTTATATTGATCATATAACGAGTTTTGGGAAACTTTGGAATGAGTTTAAAGAATTTTAATAAGTGTAAAATGCATTTAAAGAACAAAGGATTTCATCATTTTTTTTCCAATATGCACAACCTACTGCACGGGTGTGCACATGGCCGTGCAGGCCTTAAAATCCTTCAAGATTCGTCTCGGGTCACTTTTTCCTACCCTGCACGGCCTCGAGCACGGCCATGCACACGGTCGTGCAGACTTCTCCTATTTCGCAGCTTGTTTGTAATTCAACCATAACTTTTTCATCCGATCTCCGTTTGAGGTGATTCAAGTTGCGTTGGAAAGCTTAAAAAGAGATCTATAACTTTCATGTTTTAAGTTTTCACAAATTTTAAAAGTAACAATGCTTAAATTTTAGTTCTTTTCAGCTGATACACTTCCAAACAAAGTTTAAAACTTATTGTTGGTTGTTAAAAGTTCTCCCAAGCTTGATAAATGATCATTTAAGTATTTGTTGAGTATTGTATGATAATATATGATATCTAAATGCTATGTGATGATGTTGTAATGATTTATTTGAATTTCTTTGGATGATTATACTTGAGATTTGATGAATGTATATACTTGAACTAAGTGTGAGTTGTAATTACTTCTTTTTACAGTGAGTGATTCCCTTTCGGTTATTCCCATTGACTCTCGAGCTAGTACAGGTACGCAGTAACTTGATTGTATGCTTGTTAGGATAGGCATACTTAAATTTGATATAAATTCTAAATGACTTAAGTATTGCTTGAATTGCTTGTGTTTTCACCGTTGAATCCGGTCCGAGGAGCGGTAGCTTATCATGATACAATGATATGTTAGTGCAGGCGCTTAGGCCAATAGTCATGATGCAATGACTAGGCTCGGCGGATAATCGATAGGAAATGTAGTAACTGAGCAACATTTACTTATTCTTGAAAAGAAGTAGTATAATTAATTCAATGTTTATGGGAGCATGTGAATTAATTTATATTATAGATTGAGTTAAGTGAAGTTGAGCAACGACTATATAACCTATATGAGATTATTCTTTTCAGTGTAACGTTATCTAGGAGATATAGATATTCGGGCTGTAAACCCCGGTTTTTCAAGTAGCTAAGATAACCCTAGAACCGGAAACCAAAACCCTAAACCGGAATAGCTCAAGCCTGGAGTGAGAACTAGGAACCCTAATTCCGGCTTTTCCTCGGTTTCCAATTAATAAACTTTTCTAAGAAAATTTACTTTTGATTATAATTCTTGAATATATTTCAAACTAAGAAAATATTTGATTTCAAGAAAATTTCAATTCAGGGTCATCCCGAGACCCATTATAGAAAAACGTGCCCCGGAACTAGAATTTCAAAATATTCTTATGAGTACTCGTTTGAATCGAAATAAAATAAGGATTTCAAAAATATATTTTTCATAATTTTCCGGTTTATGAAAAATACAGTTATAGCCTTTTTATTCGTATTTCATTACTACCGGAAATTAAATTATCTTGTCAACTATTCATAAAGTATCACCTACACTACCTAGTCTACCTATTTAGCCACCCTACAAGTCTAAGCCTCCCCATCAATCACATCTCTTCCATTCTTCCATAACTTTTGTCACTTCATCCCTTACAATTTATGACAATTGATGCATGATCAAATCAAGCCAAATCAAGAGGAAAACATCAAGTCTCCCCCCCCCCCCCTTTAAGCTCCAAAACCGGCGCCAAAATGGCCCTCCTCCCTTGTCCTCTTTGCAAACTTTTGTCTCCATTTAACCTAAATCACTTTCTATATAAACTAACTTTTCTCTCTCCTCATTCTTTCATTCCTCCACTTTTACAAAGTGTGAAAAAGCTCCTAAATCCTCTCTTCTTTCCCCCTTTGGCCGAAACATTTGAAGCCCTCACACATCCACACAACTTCTCATTTTTCTCTTCTATCTTCCATCCACTTCAAGTAAGTTATGATCTACTACTTCCAACTCATAAAACTTGTTATGGCTAAGTGATTTTTGGATATTTCAACTCTATGTTCCCATGATCTTTTAGTAGGAACAATGAGATATCTAAACAAAAATCCCGAACCATTACAAGTAGATCTATCTTTTAAAGGAGTTTCTATACCAAAAGCTTTACTTTTATCCATCCAAAAAGTCTTTTAAACAAAGGATCTTTTATAAAAATATGGTTTTTATGTTTTTAAAACTCATTTAAGCTTTTGATAAAGTAGATCCATCATCTTGTTACTCATGAGCATGTAGGCATTTATAGTTTCATTATTATTTTGTTCATATGTGCATAAATAGTCTTTAACACTTTTGTCTTTAGTAAATGACTTTCTAGTGTATAGATCTATATATATATGGGTCCATGAAGTCAAAAAGAAAAGTACTTTACAAGAAAAAGACTTTTGAAAATTCGGATGACTTTGAAAACCAAGGTCAAAAACTTTTAACAACTTCTAAACTTATATTTTTTTAGAGAAATAAAGCCTATGGGTAATAGATAATGTTTAGTAGTATTTTTCATGAGTCTAAAGGAGTTTTTACTAAAGAAAATGTTGAAAACAAGAAATGAAGTCCATAGGAGTTTTGAGTTAAAAGTTATGAAAACCAAAATTCGTAATAATGGATGTAGGGTTAGAAAACACTATTTTTCCAACTTCAAAAATGATATTTTCTTAAATAAATGAAGTCCTTAGGATATAGGTATAATAGATACTTAAAGTTTCAAGTATAAAATATATTTTTCCTAAAGGAATCAACTTGAAAATAGACTTGTGTAAATTCGGATTTTTGGAAACCCCATAGTAAAAGACCCACTTAAAAGTTTGTAAATGTAGATTTTATTAAAGAAATAAAGGCCTTAGGATATAACTAATATAGGGGTCAAATATTCTTTAAACAAAATAGAGTTTTCCTAAAGAAAATCCATGCAAAATGTAGATGTGATCAAGTGTAGTAAATTAATTTACTAAGCTTTGAGAGGAAATGGTTTCTAAGGAAAGTTTGTTTTCTAAAAACCGTTAAATCTAATAGTTATAAGAACATAGACTCCTTAAGGTCCACATCATGACATTCATGATAGGGAAAATCATTTCCATTGCATTTAGCATCATATTACACTTAGGAATCTCAAATGCATTTTTGAAAAACCGCATTTTTGGAGTTGACAACTCGCTGTACAGATCTGATCCCTCAATTCCGAGGCTTAGATATTTTCAAAACTTGATTTAAACTTCATATTTGGAAAGCTCTTCCGAAGTAGATAGGAATCGGTATATAATTTGCGAAATTCCGACTTAAAACGACCAAGTTATGGCCATTTTAAAACGGAACTTCGGAAATGACGCGAATTCCGATTTCACTAAGTTTCCTTAGAGTTTTAGTGTCCTAAGATGATAGAATACTTATTAGGGTAATTTCTTATATGAATAGGTGAACCCGTGGACGGGGACGAGTTACCTCCGGACTATTACTACTAGAAGACTGGAGTACCGATGGCGAGTGAGTTTTTCTTCCCAATTCATTTATTGTATGTGCTTGTAAAGTAGTGCACTAGAATGTAGGTCAATTGAATGGAATATGAATAATGGGGATTATTGGGAAATTATATGATTGTTGATGAGGTGAGAAACAAATTAAGAATATCGAAACCGGGTGATAAACTTGATTGTATAGTTAGCTATGATGGATTGTCTGATAAATTGATTGATCGCCTAAGTAAATTGGCTTAATCAACTACTTGAGTAAATGATAAATTGACATGTGCATATCACAAGGGGATGGAGCATGAGCATTTGTAGGTTAGTCGTGAACCATAAACGACATCGAATAATCGTAGGTTAGTCGTGAACCATAAACGACATCGAATAATCGTAGGTTAGTCGTGAACCATAAACGACATCGATAATCGTAGGTTAGCCGTGAGCCATAAACGGGATATTGTCGTACCGCAGGATTCGTTAATCTGCTAACCCGGGATGGAGGGCGCAATTCCATCCACATATGATTTCCGGTTGGTCATATGTATGTTGAACTCATGTGTTTGATGCATACACTTGCTTGATTAATAACTTGGTTGAATTGTTGTGATATAAATGTTTTTTGTGGGAGATTACACTCACTAAGCTAGTTAGCTTACATCCCTACAGACCATTCCTTTTGCAGCTTACGCATTTATGGCTTAGGCGAAGAGACCCGGCTGAACAGGTACCGAAGCTAGGAGTTTTCCCTAGAAGTTATAATTTTTGTATTAGACTTCCATAGAAAACTTCTAAGACTTGGATGACTGTAATGGACCGCTAATTATTCTTTTGCGGGGGAATGCCCCTTAGAATTATGTAATATTTATTTATGTTCATGAATTATATCCTATTGCCCATGCATGCCAAATTAAGCTTTTATCTCCATTCGGGCTTGTACTCTATTGTGTAAAGGTACGCCTTACATCTATGTGAGACTCCCGAAAGACTAAGGTGGTAATTCGGGGATCTTATATGGCATGTGGCGGACTGTTACGTTTAGGGTACCCTATGGGGCGTGACACGGGCTATCTATATCAACCCCCTGAGCGTCGTGAGCGTTACTCAGGATCCCCAAAATCCCATAGCTTGTTCCGGAGTTTGAATACTCCAATGATGATTTGATTAATGAATACTAAAGAAAGATAAATGAAACATTAGTGTTGCATTGCATTAGTCTAGGTATGATTGTCACTACGCTTTTGGGTGCTGTTGCTGTGTACTGGGCCTTTGGCTCACTGTTGCTATTTTTCAGGTGATGATGACTATTATGATGATATGGGCTATGGGTCGGATTGGGAAAAATTTATGGATGAGTGGGGCGACTAGGAACCAAGTGCAAGATAGCAAGGAAGAAAGTTTTTGAACAAGTTGTTTGTTTTAAATATGTATTTTGTATTCTAAATGGAGGCTGGTTAGTTAAGCTTTGTTTGTCTATAAAGACTTAAAGTCTAATTTTCCTATTTTGTAAAAACTTATGTAAGTTTTGTTGTGTCATGGGCTTGACACCATGTTGTAAATTATTTTCTTAAATGTTTTATATGAATAGATTACTCAAGTGAGTAATCCTTTTGTAAAAAGTCTTGTATCATGTTGTAGTGATTTTAAACAAACAATTCACATAAATTGTTAGATTTAGGACAACCTTACATATGATATGAAAATATTATACGTGGTGGGGGACTTGACTTACTTAATCATAGGATTAGTAGGTCAGGTCTTTACAAATATATATAAACCCTTCATTTAAAATTAATAAATAATTATAAAGTTAAACTTATTTATCTTTTACTTTATTTATTTTTATAGATATATCAAATTTTTAAATATATGAAATATATTTTTTAAAAATGCTTCATATTAAAAGTATACGTTTTTTAATCCCATCTTTTACACTCCAATTGCTGCTAAGCTTGAAGTAAGCTGATAATTACTGAAAATCTCGTTTTCTCTTCGTCGGGGGAAAAAAAAACTTATGCTCTAATCACCACTTTATCATAATTATGAAAAAATAAATAAGATACATATATCTAGGATTACTGTAGTCAAGCTGCATAACCATAAATTTCTTAATTTGAGTTTTGTAAGACATAAATGCATCATATTATATTCACTTCGTAAAACCTACAATAATTCTTCCTTTTTAATTATTTAAAACTATTAAAATTTAATTCGCATAATGAGTTGCTCCAATTTAATTTATATTATTACAACCCTTTACCTCGGTGTCTTTAGCTCCTATATTTTAATCTTATCTTACATTTATTTTTCTACCTAAAATTCAATTACTCGGCCATACCCACCTCCTTCACTGTGTTACCATGTGTAACTTTAATATCCAAGTAGAAATTGCTCATATTCATCTAGGGATATAAACAAGGCGAGTATGGAACGGGTCATTTAGAACCCGAACCTGATCCGATTGTATAAAGGGTGGCCCAAAACCAACTTGACCCGATCTGATTTTAGGAAACCTAATACTAGTAATTGTACATGCTGAGAAAAATAATTGTAAAAAATAAAAAATTAATCAATTATCCTTACTCATGAGAGTAAGTAGACTTATTTATATCCTATCATGTGACTTAATATATGAATAACAAAAAAATTATACGAAAAACATCATTCAACTAATGAATAGATAGATTCCTTAAACAAAATTATTATTATTTTTTAATTATACCGGGTTGGGTTACCTATCTGGTTATGAGTACGACCCAAAACCCGATCCTAAACCCTATAGGATTTTTAGCGGGGCGGCAGTCGGGTACCCTATTACGACCCATCTGAGTTGCATCCCTATACTCATCTTCTTTGCCATGCATGTCTGATTTAAAATAGAAATTGCTCCCTGCTAATCTTCTTTCTCATACACCTCTGCAATAAAATGAAAATATATTAAGGGAGTAGTGTTAAATTGAATATTAGGTCACCACATATATTAAGGGAGCAATGTTAAATTGAATGTTGGATTGTCACATTTTTGCAGGGAGGAAAACAAAGAAGAAAAACAACCAATTTGCCCTTGCAATAATCAATTGGGAAATTTTGCTTTGTATGGTAATAAATTTAATATAGGGACTAAAAGAAACGATAACAAAGGAAAAATAATAATATATATTAATAATTTTGTTAATAACTACTTTTCAATAATCTAGTCATCAGAGCATCTTTATTCTAAGTTACTTGAATCATCACATCAACATTTTAAACAATTCTCTCTATGTAACTCTTTACTTTATTCATGATTACTTTTTGAGAGTTATTTATGTACTTTTTTAAAACTCTTCTAAGTCCTGACTTTTTTTTAATTACCTAACCAACTAATGGAAGGAGAAATAAGAGGGTTTGCTTTTTGTAAAGATTAAAAAAGTTTAAAAAGACTAATAAAAGACATAATAAGAGGGTTGTTTCTCATAGCAACTTCGATTGTTGAGCAATCTATTTAATTACAACTCATATTTTTTTCGAATTTTCGCCAAGTATCAACATTAAAGATGCTATTGTAAATTTTAATTGAAAATTTTATTATTTTACATTTTTAATAATTTTTATATTTTTTAACACACGAATCAAGCATCGTTGTTCGCTAGTTTATCCTAAAGTAAACACAGCATGCAAGCAGAAAAGTTTGGGTTTTGTACGATTGTACCATACTTTTCCAAACTTAATCCAAAAATACCTTATTTTTTAAACATATTCTGTATATAATTGATAAAAAAAACGCATTGAGTGCGTGTGTCTAAAAATTAGTACTAAAAGCACACTCACTGAATGCGTTCGCATTGAGATGATTATTATTATTATTATTGTAAAATGAAGTCTGACACATCATTGAATGCATTTTATGTTTTATTATGCACTTGTCAGTTTTTTTTATTTAATAACGTGTCTGCTTTAATTTTTTTAAATAACTCAGTCGCATTCACTAAATGGGTCCAAAAAAATAAAACTGTCTTTTTTTGAAAAAAAAAAAATCAAGGACTGTAGGCATAAACACAACACATCTAAAACCACAAGTAACACATCCAACACCACCATAATCATAACACATCCAACGCTAACATCAATCCATCCAACACTAACATCAACTTATCCAACACCAACATCAATCTAACCCTTTCAATACTATTCAAATAATGAAGTTAAAGGTGTCCTATACGGTACACATTAAACGTTAACTTTTATCAACACTTGCCATCTAATACACAATGACTACAATGAAGTTATGACAAAACTTATTATAACAATACAAGCATTTCGAGCCAAAATGGCAATAACCATGTAAATACATTATAATCAATAAGTGTTTCATTGCAAATGACATAAATCAGAATCAATCTTAGACACAACAATCAAGATATAAAAATAAAATGTGTAATCAATCTACTTTTTCTTCCCACGCTTGATATAAAGTCTTTCCCAATCTCCTAAGCATTGACTCCTTCTCCGTGCCTTTTTCTTGGCAATCACATTTTTGCTCACTCCCTTCACCAAAACCTTCTTCAAAATCCCTAAGGGCAACTGGAATGTACTATGGTAGAGGTTGCTATTGTGTCAGCTATATTACCCCTTCTCCCATATCAATCTCATCTACAATATGGAGTAGCCGCTCTCTACGAGGTACTAGAGGAGTTGTAATTAGCTCATATGGACAATGGTTGGATGAAGGATTCATGAATGTAGTAGGATCATACACTGAATTGACCATAAGATCACTCGCATATAAGCTACCTAAAGGCACATCGTCAAATAGTGCATGTATGGGGTATTGTTATTGGGTTGGTATTGAGGATGCGTTATAATGCCCTCCACAAGGCCATTTGACCTTTGGCACTGTAGACATTATGGTTCAACATTTATATCAGTTTCATTCTCTATGTAGAGTGCTCGAGCCTCCTCTCCTGATGTCCACCCACAAGTGGACATTCTCCTCCTCTGCATTTGCTATTAATTAATTTGTAAAGGCACGTATATGATCTAAATTTTGTGATTGACCAATTTCCCCCATTTTGTTGATCTGCAAAATTGAAAAAAAATAACTACTTTAATAAAATACGTTATGGGAAAACATTTAAAGTAAATCAAATGTTTGGGATCTTACCATGTATCCAATCAATTCTTTGGTATTGGAGACACAACTATGTGTGATACACTAATACTAGTTCAAATATTCTGCATCCATGCCGAGTCTCTCCTCTATCATAGCAAGGCATACGTGGCGCTCTTGCTATAAAGCGACACATGCCACGTTAGGCTACTGCCAATGGGAGTCCGACCTACCCCGCAAGTCAATGTGATAAGGAGCTCTATCTGTGTTAACGTTCTTTGGGTACGCTACAAATCTCCAAATTACCGAGCTACTTTATTTAGGAAGTGTCACTTAATGATGGCAAGGCAAATAAGCAGGACTTGTGTTGTCCATGTCTGTTGCCTCGCAATACAAAATGGAGGGAGCCTTTCTAATAAGTTCTTAGGGTATGGCTACTAATCCACTTGCATCTATTGAAAGTGTCAGCACTAAATAAAGAACAATAGATTTAAGGATGTAACTGGGTCGAGTTGTGGATGGATCATATAAGCAACCCAGCCCACTACTAAATCCGACGTTACAATCCCATAACCCAACCCTATAGGATCTACTGAACCCAAGCCTATAGGGTTTGATCTAGAACCTATAACCTAGAACTCAATCATATAATCCTTTTTTTTAAACCTATTTTCAAATTTTAATAATAAATTTGAGAAAAGACGGTGCTTCTAACACAAGTTTCTTATATATTAAAAAATGAAGATGCATTTGGAATTGATAAAATAGATGTTATAGACCACATTTGTTATACAATATTTAAACACATAAAATATATTACTTTTATCACCGTATAATATTTTCAAAGCATGGTTAAATTAAATCTCCTTTTATGACTAAAATATAACAAACATTAAATGATATTAATCTTCATAACAAATATGACTTGAACAGAAATTTAAAAAAAGTTCTAAATTTGTAACTAGTTCAGTAAACATAAAAGAAAAAATATCATTGGGAGGTAGAAAAGATGATAGCTCATTTATATCTTCTTACCCCTTTAGTAATGTTTTTATTTATTTACTTTTTTTAAATTATAATATTGGATTATCAGATATCCATTGGGTTTGTTATATGACCCTATAACCCTATAGGATTTTACTATATATCCAAATCTGATTTTAAAACCCTATAGGATTCAACCCAATAAGGTCTTTAATGAATTGGGTGGGTCGAAAATCCTATAATGGCATACCCGATTACATCCCTAAATGGGTTAATGGCAAATGCAAAATGTATTTAATAGAATATTAAATTTGTTTTACATACCCATCAAGATGACAATCGATCCAAAATTAAGTGATATGTGGTTACAAACGTGTGCAAGATGGTATGTGGTATCCTTACGCATTCACCAACTATATGCTAGTGGTTGACAGGCAAGTATTGTCATACCATACCTACTATGAAGAACACATAGGGAGAGTCTATCATAACTCCACAACTGCAACGATATGGCCGTTCTTACTATCTATTGAGCACTAGATACAACTACATGGCATAGCTGCTTATACAATCAAGCCAAATATGTAGCTCCCATGTGTATTGCCCTACGACATGAAGATCCCTAATGCTTTGAGGAACATGGAGTGAATCAGGTTTCCTAATTTGTCGCAAAAAAGAAGACCCTTATCATCGAAGCATATGCACTAATGTGTGACTTATAAGCACATTCTTATCAGCATCTTTAGGTATCTCATCAAACTTGCTAATGATCCAATTTAGGTTAATTCGATCTCCATTCGTATGGGTGTCCTTTTGGTACAACCCCCAAGAGGTTATGACATAGTGTTACAATATTAAGATCACTACTACCTATCATAGATAACCCATCCACCTGTAGTCCTAACTGAACCTACACATCCTATAGAGTTATTATCATCTCACCTATGGACATGTGAAATATATTTATCTTTGGTCTCCAACGCTCAACAAGTGTTGTACTGAAGTGTAAGTTTAGTTGTGTGAATAGCAGTCTATTAGCTCCACAGAATCCTGTCTGTTGAAGATATGATATGATACGAAGATTAAGACACCTAAGAATCATCTAAGATAGAATAATAAAGTTGGCATTACTCTGCATGTGCGAACAACATAACTATTAATACATTCATGAAAAAACTTATGAGGATATGTTCTCCATCATTTTACCTTTGCAGCCCTCACATCTTCAAATTGATGTGTCGACTGCTGTGTTGATACTAATGGATCTATAGGCCCACGCTCCATCTATCCTATAGAGGAGAACAAATAAAAAAAGATATCAAACATTGTTTTGAAACATAAACATGATGACAAATTACAATTATCACAATGTATAATTAATAATCAATAAACATTAGTTTATGGTCCTAACTCTATTGGTTTATATTGGGCATCGTCTTATATCGTGGCTTTGCTAGTAGTAGATACTACATATGACTTGCCCGAATGACCACTAATGTCCATCTCCATCCAGAATCGGTGTGTTCGTGGTTTACCCTGTGCATGAGTCGTTATAGGATTAGGTATGTAGAATGGGAAGTTAGTTGGTGTAGGCCACTCCAATTGATTACCAATAGGATGGAAGTGTGCTTTGTAGCACTAAGTCTAATTTATCCATCTATACCATGGTTCCACTAAGGTTGATGCATCTAATCTCATGTGAACTGTTGCAGTTAGAGCGTGGTGAGCATGGTATCCTATAAATTGTCATTTGTTGCATGTACATGTACATGCACGTTTCCTAAAAATAAACCTTCTATGTCTAACGTCCACACTTGAAGCCATTACCTACATGACAGGACTCTGCTTGTACTTCAAACAGTCTTGTATTCCTATGGAAACTAGTGGCCTAATGGTTGCTAGAACGTTGGCCTCATAGCTCCAACTTCTCTTGGGCATATGTAGCAAATACATGGTTGTCCTTTTATAGCATCGGTAGCCTCTATGATCCTCTTCTCTTAAAGCATTACATAGTTTTAGAATTTCTTTTTCACGAGTGTCATCACAAGAAGGCTCCTCGCACCTTAGATCATGAAATTATAAGCCTTTACCATGTTTGTAGAAATGTAATCTGTAGATGTACAAATTTGATTACAAAGGCCTTGAGCCTAATTCTTATTTGGATTTAACTCTTTGGGCTAATGTGACAGGGCTTAAAGAGTTAGGCCCAATTCAATTGGGATGATCATGGGAGAATTGGCATGGAAGGCTTGGAGTAGGGCCGTTGGAATTGGCCTGCCCAATTCCAACCTTTCTCAAATTGGCTCACACACATTACAATGAAGGCCTATGGGCCTGGGTCCATAAGGGAGCCCACATCCATATCCATAATGAGAGGGACTCATCCTAGCCGTGGTCGTCTGTCTCATCTGACGGACGACATCGACAGCTAGATTCTCTATAAATACCTTAGTCCTTACCTCATTTGGAAAGGTGAAATCTTGGACGAACGCCGTGTGCTGCCGGATTTCCGTCTGGTGAATCAAACACTTGATTTACTCAAGAACATACACGAATCCATAGTACTCAGTGAGGTTGATGCTATTTAGCTCCCTCACCTGTCACACGTGTGTTAGAGCCTATTGAGATTGCCTACTCCTCCTCCCTACACGATAATCTCTTGATCATCCTATCACGTGTTGTTTCCCTAGGTCACGTAGCGCGATAGTCACGGACACGCACGTGATCGTTGCATCCGGATTCATACCCACACATTTTTGGCGACTCCACTGGGGAAGGGAAATCAATACTTGTGTGATGGCACCTCCAAGAAAAAGACCTACTGATCCCACTGAGGGTGTGACTCAAGAAACTGATACTAATCTTGAGGTTGCTGAGCATGACATGCCAGCACTCGAAGATGTTAACCAACTTACTGGTGCTCAACCTGACAACGCTGCGATCTTGCGCGCTGTACAAGAAAATACCGTAAGTCAACCAGTCAATACAAGAGTCTACAAGACAATTTCAACAATTCATGATGATTTGCTCAATACCTACCTGGTATAGCCGCTATTGCTGCCCGCAACAAGGCGACTTTGTCAACCCCTGCTATTGCGCGCAGCAACGTGCTTCTCAGGCACCTCAAGCTCCTCAAACTTCACAAGCTCTTCAAGTACCTCGACCTGTTGATCCTCTTCCTACTCCTGAACATGACACTATTGGAATTAGGGAGCAAGCCCCTCCGTTGGAGCCTATAGTTACACAATTGCCTGTACCTCAGGTAGTGAACACAGGAATTCAGCTAGGAGGACCCTCAACCTCCCAGCCTACAGTACATGTTCAACCCGGAGGATCTTCATCCTCACAGACTACGCCACAGATTGTCATTGGTGGACCTGCTGCTCAACCAAATACAACTCCACTCCAGACTGTCACTCCAGCTACACCAGTTGAAGTTACTACTTCAACTCCTAAAGTTACTTTCGTCACGAAAGAAGATCTAGACATGTACTTGAGGGAAATACAAGCTAAGTCTGATGTGGGAGTATTGGATCTCAAGCTCCCATACAATCAACGTATTGCTGCTAAGCCATATCCTCAAGACTATGTGAGTCCCAAATTCATGCTATTCAATGGTAAGAAAGGAAGTGCCAAGGAACATTTGTTGAAGTTCATTGAAACGCTAGAGGTTTATGGATTTGATGATGATCTCAAGTTGAAAGAATTTTCTAAGTCCCTTACAGAGAAAGCGTACACATGGTACGTTAACCTTCCCCTGGATCAGTAGATTCATGGGCAACTATGTGCAAGATGTTCCTAGAGAAGTTCTTCTCCACACAGGAACGAGTGACCTTGACTGATATGGGACGGATTCGCCAGAAGCCCAAGGAAGACTTGATGGATTATATTGAGCGTTTCAGGGAACGTTCACTAGACATCCAAGACATATGTGACGAAAGAGAGCTGGTGAAAATTTGCATCCAAGGCATGTTCACCGAATATGCGGTACATCTGGAAAATCTCTCTTTAGCCTCATTCTCCACTTTGGTTGAGAATGCGCGAAGGACTAATAATTCTGTCATGCGACAAAGAGGAGGAAATGTGAAGTTTAACAAAAGAGGACCGTCAGTGAATGCAACTCAAAGTGAGGATCTCAAAGATGAGAAGAAACGAAGAGTTGAAAAGTCTGGACGTGAGAGAACAAAGGAAGTGCTAACATATCCTTGCTCAATGGGAAAGGTGCACGCTATGCTAGATCAATGGTTGAGAGATGGAAATCTCAAACTCCCAAGGGTAGAGCGTTTACCAACTCAGGAGGAGAAGAATGATCCTAAATTTTGTAGGTTCCACAGAATTGTGGGGCATCCTACTAGGGATTGTTTTACTTTGAAGAGGATTTTCAATGAAAGAGTGCAGAATGGAGAGCTTGTTATCGAAAATAACGACGTTAGGAACAATCCACTTCCAACCCATAATAATCAGCGTGGTGCCGTTAACGTCGTTATTCATGATCCTGCCACAGTAGAAGCCAATGATGCACCACTTGCCGAGGCAAGTAACGCGAAAGGAAAACAACATGAAGTTGAGGAAAATAATTGTGCTCCCATTGCTGCGGCACTTTTGAAAACTTCTAATTTTAGAAATTTCTTTGATCTACTTGGTTTTGATGAAAAGGCGAAGCTTGCAGCAGCAACTGCACTTGCAAATTTCGAGGGACAATATGCCGAGTGTAATGCAGCGCAGCCCGTCAAAAGAATGGCTCGAGCGCATGAAAATGCAATCTTGTTCACCGATGCAGATATGTGTGTAGATAGTCCAAATCACAATCGACCATTATATGTGGAGGGCATACTTAATGGCTACCCAGTTAAGAGGACATTCATTGACGCTGGTTCTTCTCTCAACATCATGCCTAAGACTACATTGGAAGCTGCTGGTATCGACTATCATCGTTTGGTGAAGCAACCCATTTCAGTTAATGGCTTTAGTCATACTATAACGAAGACGATCGGAAGAGTTAATGTTGATCTTAAGATTGGGCCTATTCGTGGTATCGTTACTTTTCATGTGATTGATGCGCCTGTGTCCTATCATCTCTTGATAGGTAGGAAGTGGCTGCACGATCACAATTTAGTACCGTCGACTATGCATCAATGTATCAAAGGACATTGGAAAGGGAAGGATATATTTATTCCTGCTACGAAGAATCCTTTTGAGCATGATGAGACATATTTCATTGAGTCTACCTTCTTCAATGAGTATGCCGATGAAGGTGAGACAGCTATTGCTAGAGCTTCAGGTGTGCCATTACCCACTTGGGAAAAAGTTCAAGAGGGCCAACAAAAGAAAAGAAAGATGCTGGTTGTCGAGGCGGTAAAAAGAAGAACAAGCAGGTTGATGCTGTTGAAAGTTACGTCAGAGAAGATGGGCGGAGAGTATATCTCTTATGACGGTTTCCGGGGTCTAAGGAAGTTTGTTCTTCCTCAGACCCTGTACCAATTCAAGAAATTCAGCCCGCTCCTCAACAAATGCAAGATCAAATAAAGCCACAAAATGAAGAAATTGAGGAATTGGATCTAGCGCGACCAGGAGAGTCGCCGCGGTTTTTGTCAGCAAGGTTTGTTACATGAAGTTAAGAGTCCTCTTATTGATTTGTTAAGAGAATATAGAGACGTGTTCGCTTGGGCATATGATGAGATGCCAGGTCTGGACCCTAGCCTTGTAGTGCACACACTAAATATTACCCCAGGCACGACTCCTATTAAGCAAGGACAACGAGTTTTCCGTCCTGAGGTGGAAGTTCAAATTAAGCACGAAATTGAGAAGTTGCTTCGTGCAGGCTTTATCAGACCAATCGAACACCCTACTTGGCTCGCGAATATCGTACCTGTTAGAAAAAAGAATGGTCAAATAAGGGTTTGCGTGGATTTTCGAGATTTGAACAAGGCTTGTCCTAAAGATGATTTCCCTTTGCCAAATATAGACACCTTGGTGGATGTCACTGCAGGTCATGAATTATTTTCATTCATGGATGGTTTCAGTGGATATAATCAAATTAAAATGGCAATTGGAGATGCCGAGCGTACTGCCTTCCGAACTCCTGTTGGGAATTTCTATTATACTGTCATGCCCTTTGGACTCAAGAATGCTGGCGCTACTTATCAAAGAGCGATGACAGCTATATTTCATGATATGATGCATGATTTCATGGAGGACTACGTGGATGACATAGTTGTGAAATCAAAACATGCATCTGACCATTTGGTCCATCTTCGAAAGGTTTTTGAACGATGTCGATTGTATAAGCTTCGCATGAATCCTTTGAAATGTGTTTTTGGAGTTGCTTCAGGAAAATTTCTTGGATTTGTAGTCCATAGGAAGGGGATTGATGTTGATCCGCAAAGATACAAGCTATATTGTCTATGCCTTCACCTGCTACTTTGAAAGAATTGAAAACTTTCATGGGAAAGGTCTCTTATATTAGGAGATTCATACCTGCACTTGCAGAGATTTCATATTCCTTACATCAACTCATGAAGAAAGGAGTCACATTTGAATGGGACCAAGTCCATGAGGATGCAATTCAAAGAATTAAGGGAATTCTCACTTCTTCTCACACCATGACTATGCCTGTGAAGGGAGTACCGATGATATTGTATCTTACTTCTACTAGCAGATCCATCGGAGCCTTACTTGCACAAGAAATAGATGGCCAAGAACGGCCGGTCTACTATTTGAGTCGTTCGCTTCAAGGAAGCGAGGTCAAATACCCAGCTTGCGAAAAGCATTGTCTCGCGCTGGTGTTTGCCACCCAAAAGTTGCGTCACTACTTTCTAGCGCACAAGGTCAACCTCGTTACCCGATCAGATCCTATCAAGTACTTATTGTCACGACCAGCGTTATCTGGGCGTGTAGCGAAGTGGTTGTTGCTTCTCGGAGAGTTTGATATTACAATACAGGCTCCTAAAGCTATCAAGTCACAAGCCTTAGCTGATCTCCTAGCTCATTTTCCGAATGAAAGTGAAGATGTGATCACAGAAAGTATACCAGCGGAATTCCATGAGGACTCACTCATGATTGAAACAGAAGGAGAATGGTCACTCCAGTTTGATGGTTCATCGGGAAGTCAAGGTTGGGGAGCAGGAGTTGTATTGACATCACCCAATGGCCAAGAAATACCTTTGGCATTTAAACTTGACTTTCATTGCACTAATAATGAAGCTGAATACGAGGCATTGTTACTTGGGATCGTCTTTGCTTTGGAAGCTGGAGCAAACCATCTGTGTATTCGTGGTGATTCAAATTTGATCATTAAGCAAACTAATGGTGAATATGCCCTCAAGGAGCCAGCACTTGCGCCTTATAGGGCTGCAGTGCAAGCTCTAATTGGGAAGTTTGGAGTCGTAAGGTATGAACATACCAAGCGATCTACAAATCGTTATGCAGATGCATTGGCAACACTAGCATCCAAAATTCCGATGCATGCTTCAGATGAAAGCCTAGATGTTAAAGTTATCAAGAAAACCATTCCTTGCACAGCCTTGCAATTGTTAGAAGAAGATGAGGAAACAGGAGATGACTGGCGCGTTGGTATCAAGGCCCAATTGGCGCAACCCAATGCGGCCTCCATAGTTACCTTGAAGAATTTTGTTCACATCAATGGCGATGCCTTATACTTCAAAGGACCTGAGGGCGTTCTATCGCGATGCATCTGTGCGAAACAGGCTCGCCTAAAATTGGACAAGTATCATAAGATCTGGTGTGGGGAAGAAGGACCTCCCTTGTATCGTCGCATTCAACGTGCAGGGTATTACTGGCCCACAATGGCCAAGGATGCATCTCAGGTGCAAACATTGTCCCAAGTGCTCGAGTTACCAGATGCAAAAGAATGTAATTTTGTCGCAAGTGCTGGAGATTGGCGTCGTCCGTACATCGATTACTTGAAGAATAATGTGCTACCAACTAATAATACGGATGCCAAATTAGTAAAAAGGAAGGCGCGCAAGTACCTAATGCATGAAGATGAATTGTATAGAGTTTCATTTATGGGAAAGCCTCTCAGATGCATTGCATCTCCTGAAACGGAACAAATATTAACTGAGGTACATGCTGGAGAATGTGGTGAACACCAAGGTGCGAGGAAGTTGTATTATCAATTACTTGACATGGGGTACTATTGGCCAACCATGGAATCAGACTGTTCCAATTTTGTTAAACGATGCGTTCCTTGCCAAGAACATGGAGATGCGATCCACGCTCCTGCGGTCGCACTTCATAGTCTAACAACACCATGGCCTTTTCATACTTGGGCATTTGATCTAATCGGTCCTATTCACCCGCCGTCTAAAGGATGTATTTGGATCCTAGCTGGAACCGAATGTTTTACTAAGTGGGTGGAAGCTATTCCTTTAAAGAAGGCGACGGGACCAACAGTTGCAAGCTTCATTAAGGAGAACATTATATGCAGATTCGGGATTCCGAAGCGCATTCTTTCAGATAATGGCACTCCTTCATCAATTCGCATGTTCGACAACTGTTGGAATCATATAGTATTGATCATGTGAAGTCGACCCCTTATTACCCTAAGGGCAACGGCCAAGCGGAAGCTACAAACAAGACTCTTTTGAAAGTTCTCAGTCGTATGGTACATGACAACCATAAAGAATGGCATGATAAGCTATCTTTAGCACTTTGGGCCTATAGGACTTCGAAGCGGCGACCAACACAAGCAACACCTTTTTCGCTAGTGTATGGTGCCGAAGCAATTGTGCCCATAGAGGTTCTGATCCCTTCAGCACGACTGGCGATCAATGCTGAGCTTGAGCCAGATGCTTTACGCACAATAGATCTGGAAGCCTTAGATGAAAGACGAGATATAGCCAAAAACAACTTGATCAACTACCAACACAAGCTTGGTCTGGCCTATGACCGGTTGGTGAGGAAAAGGTCCTTTCAAGTGGGTGATGTTGTACTTCGTGCAGCCGAGCATGTGCGCCGAAGTATACCTGCGCCAAAGTTCACGCCAAAATGGGAAGGTCCCTTCATTATACATGAAGTCCATGATAGTGGGTATTGCAAGCTCCTCAATCCAAAGACTGATGCTATTACAGCTCCTATAAATTTTCAATATGTAAAGAAGTTTCATATGTAATAGCATGATCAGTGATGATGATAGCTTGAATAATATGAGCTTGCTTTCACATGATTATTTGATCAATCGGGTTGGTTATATGATTATATTTGTATGTTGCTGCTGCTTAGTAAGAGACTTGTCTCCTATGCGCGACATTTATTTATGTTACAACATGCAGCTTGTAATTGTTAAAATTTACTAAGCGCGTGGCATAATACATGCATATGAATTTTTTCCTAAGTATGTTATGTTAACCATCACATTTGATGGAATGGTCAAGTAGTGGGTAATACCCCTTGACAATTCTTGTGAAATCAAGAAGTCTTTGCTCGCGAAAGAAATAATAATTTAAACGCAAAGTCATAACATATAATGTGCCGCTACATGAATCTTACATTTTAAAGCGCACGAGTTCATCGTACTATGATACGATACCAAGTGAAGGGAACAAAACTAAGAGAAAGTAGCATCATGTGAAATATTGTGCATGAAACATGAAACAAAACAAAGACAAAGTTCATGAAGTTACATAACTTAACGCAATCCTTGAAAAAAAAAAGTATCATGACCAATGTAATAATCTATTCTGCTATAGAAGCAGTATCAAGACCCTCAAGAGAATTCTCCAATTCGAGTTGTGTCGCCTCAAGTTCAGCTTTGAGCCTCTCGTAACGTTGGATTAATGGTCGATGGTGCAATATCTTTTGCGCCTTGCTAGCAACACTCTCCAAGCTATCAATTTTAAACCCCAAGGCACGAGCACTATTAAAAGCTTGTACCAATAACTCAAGTAGCTGAAGAAAATGAATTCCATGGTCTACCTAGCATACAAGCCCGACCTAACATCACAACCATAGCATTTGTGACTTCAGAACCAGGACAAATTGATCCTGCCCAAAAATCCCCATCACGTGCATGCAACCTCTTTAATGACTCCAAGTAAATAGGGGGGACCAGGAATTCATAAAAGGAAACACTCTCCCCTGAAGTTATCATGTGCGGGTGTGTGTTTTCCCCTCCAACTTGCTCTGGTATTTCATTACTTGGAAGAGCAAGAGTAGTATCCTGTGTGTGCAGGGGTTCAGAGGCATTATTACAAGGGACATCATCAATTCCCTCACCACAAATCTGCAGCTAATGCATCTGCATATGCATCAATGTCTTCCTCTTGTATGCTCTCATCCGCATGATCGCTTCTATCACTTCCAGAGCCGTCAGAAGCTTCCTCTTCACCAACCACGTCTTCATCATCTTCATCAGTCACTACACCATCACCCCTTGTTTGCAGTACTTTCCCAACACCATAACGATTAGGATAAGGGTAAATGTTTGGTGAAGAAGATTTTGATGAAACAAATATTTCGGAAGTGCCGATGTTCCTGTCACTAGAAACATCCCTATTCACCTCACTTTGGCTCGTGATATTGGATTGGCTTGTCCTCAGCTCATCCAAAAAAAGAAAAAAAGAGGGTCAATGATATATCAAAAGCACATAAGGAATCAATGATACAGTCAGTCAGTGTTAGTACCTCATGAACATGTGAACGTTTGACGTGCCTGATGACCTTAATAGGAGACCGTGTTCTTTGATTCTGGACTTGATTGAAAGCCTTTTTGTTTGAAAGCTGAAAATAAAACTCAAATTTGTGTATAGAAGGCTCAGGAAGTGCTACTTCAATCTCTGAATTAATATAATTTTTAAACTCTTCCAGACAACGTGTCCAGTAAGTCATCCACCCATTGGAGATGACGCCAATACGATCACTAGATGGGAAGAAGATCTGTCTGAGGTTTGGATAAATACATTTCCAATTTTCTGGATGAAGTTCCTTACAACATTCATTGAAATCTCCAGTAATCTCAATACTACGAGGAACACCCTGATCAAATCCAAACTGACGAGCAACTCGATGGGGTAGATATGCCACAACACTACACTCAAGAAATTCTTCAGAAGAGTCACACCAGTCATGAAGTGAAGGGAGACTTCCAGGTGTGCACCAAATGATAAAACCCACCTCAGCAGTAGACAAATTGTCTCTGTTCTCTACCAAGTTAACCAAGTCTTCAGAACCTCGAGGATAAAATTCTGGGTACCATTCGTAACCAGCCACTTCCTTAGTATAAGGGCGGAAATTATATTCCTGAACATTATCTATCACATCAATTAGCAATCCCAAAGGCTTTCTGTTCACCCATGCCCAAGCTCGTGGTTCAACTATATCAGGTTTTTCAAGTGGTGGATCATAGTATTTCTTGTAACGCTCAGCAAAAAATAATTGCAAGAATGTCATATCTACATAACATACCACCATGTACCGTCCCTTGGATCGTATCGAGGACTCATGGTAAAGATCTAATCGTCGATACAAAGACCCCAAATAGAAGAGGCTCAACGAAACGCTCTCCACGTGAGATACGGATCGCTAAGTGTAGAAGCGAGGACTAATACTGCCTTCAGGACCGCCAAGGAATACAAACAAGGAAAGCCACAATGATAGAAAGGCTATTAACTCCTCCCTAGGACAATAAAAAAAACATAGATGAGTTAAGCCATGATTGGAAAAAGAATAGTATATGCTAATGAAATGATACAAGGATACTTACTTGCTATTGTAGCCAGGCCCGTGGGTAAACTCACCTCCCTTCTCTTGCCCAAAGAAGTATTTAAGCCATGAGGAGAGTGTAAGCTGTCTACGACTATCTACAGCTACTCCCATATGAGTCTCTAACAAGTCTATCAAGCTACTGTCCTCCTCAAAAATCTCAGTGGTAGTGATATCCGTTAGTCCTACATCGTGCACGCCTAGTAGCATACATACATCCTCCAAAGTAGGAGTAATTTCACCCCAAGATGTGATAAAACTGTGTGTTTGAATACTCCATCGACAAAGGATGGCTCGCCACATATCTATGTCAGCGGTGCGAGCAAAGCTTAACTTTGAGCTAATCCATATTGAATCATACACCCCGGCTTGTTGTAGGATGCTTCCATATCTCTTAATGATATGTCCTACCCAAGGACCCCATACTTGTACAAATTGTTTAGGACAATGAAATTGGCATTCTCAGAGAGGCAACTATTTCCTTTCATTTCTGAATCGCAATATGGAAGATGCATCTATGAGGGCTCTATTTCCTGCACGAAACTCTTGACTTATGAAGTGCAACTCACCATCCACAGGTTGACGTGGAAATAAGTCCCGTTTTCGTATATCTACCCAAAAGAAGTCTTTTGAAATTGTTGCATCAACCCATTCATCTTGTGGTGATGGAACTTGTGGCACACTACCATCTGATTGCGTTAATATTTCACTTCTCCTCGCATTGTTTAGCTTGTTCCTCTTCATCCTTTTACTCACCTTCATTTCCAAAGAAAACAATGCAAGCGATGTAAAGAGTATTGGTGTGCCACCACTTCAAAAGAGAGGAGAGAAAATGTGACAGGAGTGAGATCAAATATATCATCTGCATAATAAAAAGATAAGATATGTTAGTTTCACAAACAAGAGAAGTTTCACTCATGCAGCATTTCATCATCATGAAGACATATACATTAAAAGTACACATATTCTTTGACAAGTATCAAACTCACTTATGATGATTCTACAAGACAAGGCATTGAGCAAGCAAAAGATTACATACAATACATTTATTAATTCTATCTTTAAGATATTGGTCGAAGAAAGTCATTGTTATTTAAAAGAATAGGGAGCTTTATGATGTGTTTGGTGAGATATCAAGAAGCTATTCATGCATTAGAAGATGAAACAGGACAGCTCTAACGCTATTTCATAAATTGGGCACATCTCTCTCATATGAGCTCCGTTTGAGGCGATTCAAAATTCCTTGGAAAGATAAGAGAGATATCTAAAACTTTCATGTTTTGAGTTTTTATCAATTCGCAACACGTCAATACAGTTTTCATCATGAATTCACTACAAGTGTGGCGGTGACTTCAAAAATTGCAGATTTGATATAGTTTTGTAAATTGTGAACATCTCTCTCATATGAACTCCGTTTGGGGTGATTCAAAATTCCTTGGAAATATAAGAGGGAGATCTAAAACTTTCGTGTTTTGAGTTTTGGTGGATTCAAAAGGAATCGATACAGTTTTCGTTATGAAGTTGCTGCATGACAACAAGAGTCCATAATTTCACAGATTTGATATAGTTTTGTAAATTGTGCACATCTCTCTCATATGAACTCCGTTTGGGGCAATTCAAAATTCCTTGGAAAGCTAAGAGGGAGATCTAAAACTTTCATGTTTTGAGTTTTGGTGGATTCAAAACGAATCGATACATTTTTCGTTATGAAGTTGCTGCATGACAACAAGAGTCCATAATTTCACAGATTTGATATAGTTTTGTAAATTGTGCACATCTTTCTCATATGAACTCCGTTTGGGGTAATTCAAAATTCCTTGGAAAGATAAGAGGGAGATCTAAAACTTTCGTGTTTTGAGTTTTGGTGGATTCAAGACGAATCGATACAGTTTTCGTTATGAAGTTGCTGCATGACAACAAGAGTCCATAATTTCACAGATTTGACACATTTTTTGTAATCAACATCTCCTAAATCAAATTGTTGCTCCTTTAGACTGTTGCTAGCTTAAAGGAAGTCTTACCACTATATGTCTTAAGAACAATCCATGTACAAAAATCTCCAGCTGTGGTGTATTCTATTTGGAGCTAGAAAAGCTCCAAGTCTTGTTCTTTGCTACATATATGATTATGTTAGGAAGTTCAGGTATTACTCCTGAGTTTTAGTTCTTGAGAGCCCTAGATGGTTGAGTTAAATGCTCCAATAGGTGCTTCTTAACTTGCATTTATGCTCATGTCTGATTCACTATTGCTTGGGTTGCCTTATAAGCTGCCAACAGCTACTACTATGATTGGGATGAGAGGGCTGTTCCAAAGTTACTTGCTGTCAATTTACTGTTTACTACTCTACTATTGGTGATGGATGCTTATGAGCTACTGCAGATTTCAAGTTTATGATAGGAAGCACTTGACTAAGACCTTAGAAAAGCTCAAATTGCATAGGAGCTGTGCACTAAAGCAAATACTCAACAAATCAACTATGAAATAGTTGTGTGACTAACATGATGGGTTCAATATTGGTTTTGTGAGGAGTTGTTTTCATGAGTAATTGACAGTGATGAAGCATGTCAACAACTTAGCATGACTCCCATACCTCCCACACCTCTCCCCTCCATTACCCACCACTAGCTTTGCTCTCATCTCATCAACCAGATAGATGAACACCAAGTCCATCTTCTCCACCCCATGACTAGACACATACCTGTTATTATCCAACTCAGTGTGATGAAATGAGGGGTAAATGGCTTTCATTGGCAACCCTTATTAGTCTATGTTGTTTAACTTCTGCAGGATTTCACAAATTGCTTCAATTTGTGGATGACTTTTCTCTCCTGCTATAAATTCACACACGACCCCATTTATCTCAATTGAACTACAACCTGGTGCTTTCTCCACTCCTCTCTTTTTCATTGTCTTCCTTATCCTCCTAACATCATTCTGCTTCCCTGCAGCTGCATAGAAGTTTGAGAGCAGAATATAGGCCCCACTATGATATTCAAGCTGCACCAGTTTCTCTGCTGCTACTTCAGCTAACTGAGCATGCCCACACTTGCAGGAAGCAGTTAAAAGTGCTCTCCAAGCCACTGCTTGTTCAAAACAATTCTTACCATTTTCCATTTCCAGAAGGATTTCCTTGGCTTCTTCAATGAGTCCGGCTTGGCTAAGTAGGTCAACTAGAGAACCATAATGTTCACTTTTCAGCTTGATACCATGCATAGTTTGCATTCTATGCAACATGCTTAGACCTTCATACATCATACCCGAATGACTACATGTAGCAAAAACAGCAATGAATGTGATGTCATCAGGTTGAATCCCGTACTCTTCCATCTCCATAAACAACTTAAGAGCATCCTCTCCGTCTCCATTCAGAGCAAATCCTGAAATCATAGCATTCCAGCACACAGTATCTCTTTCCCTCATCCCATAAAAAATTATCTTGGCCAAGTTCAAACACCCACATTTTGCATACATATCAATAAGTCCGGTACAAAGCCGAACAGTCTTTGGTAATCCACACTGATCCATATACCTATGTATCCAAATCCCAACGTCCAAAGCTCCTAGATGAGCAGAAGCACATAGCAAACTAACCAAAATTCCCTCATCAGGCTCTACTCCACTGGACTGCATTATTTGAAACAAATAAAGTCCTTCTTTGAAACAACTATTCTGTATATAACCCCGAAATCATTGAACCCCATATCCCTCTATCCTTCACCGACACCGAATTCAAATAAATTAATAAACAACTATTCTTTGAAACAACATTGATTCCTATTTCTGCGAACTCTAGCTACACATCTCACATTTCCTTTTCCATCTCAGAATTCAAATAAATTAATATAGCTGGTATATAGTTCATAACAAGGAACTATTGGAGGTGAGAATCACTCTCTCCGTCTTCACGCAGGCCATTTAATTGTATGAATGACCAATGAATTGGGGTTTCCCAATAGGACTAGATTATATAGCAATAGGTTTGATATTTGATTGATTAATAATTATGAGGTTGGAATTTCTAAAAAAAAAGAGAGAGAAGAATACTCATGTTTCTGCACTAGGGGGGAAGTAATATAGAACAGCTGTGGTCATTTGGACTCACTAGAAATACTATCTACAGGAACCAGTAAATAGAGATAACATAGTATCTACCTGCCTTCTATAAGTTTGGTTGAAAGATACCTAATGAGAACATGATGCTCAAGTTCCAAATTCAAAAGTTCTTTTTTGGCCCAAACCAAGTAAGTAAGAAGCTGTTGTTTGCAGCATAATAAACTAAGTGTGGCTGAGCACCCTTGCTATTCCTGTGGAGCGATCGTCCGTCAAAATGGAGCTCACATATTCCCTGTTTCCAATGTGATATAGATATATGCTGCAATCCGATGAACCAGATAGAACATTAAGCAGATATGGCAAACCCAACTCCATTAATAGATTAAAAAAAAAAGAAAAAACAAGCAAACAAGCCTAAGTGTTTCAAACACATTCGCAGACGAAAATCTGCAAGGAACAAAAGAAAGCAACAAGTAATAAAAAAAAAAAAACCAGAGAAATAGGAAAATCATTGAAAGCAATGTAGCGATGAATACCTACTGCAACATAGAGGTCTCTACCACTTGTCCATTATTATTGGTCAGTAACTTCATAAGAAAAGAAGAAGAAACCCCCAACCAGCTAGAAACCCAACATCCTAATGAACAAAGCTCAATAATGGCCGACTCTGGCTAGTTGGAGCTTAAAGGCAACCAATCTACGAGTATAACCGCCATGAAGTGAGCTATGACCACAAAGGAATGTGAAGTTTCAGAGGTCAGATTTCTTCAAATTTCTGTCAATGGTAGTGTCGTATAGGAAACTTAGAGATTAAAAAAAGAGAGAGAGAGAGAGAGAGAGAGTAAGAACAGGAATAAGCAAGAACATAAATGGTGTGGAATGAAGAAGAAGGGTGCAAAGGAATAAATAAAACAGGAATCCTAAAAAGGGAAATAAATAAAAAGGACATCCTGTGTGTTGGGACAAATGAAGTATTTGCTTGTACTATGTTGTACTAGGCTATGAAAATATGACACATGTCCCACATAGTACGATTTAAAAGAAAATGGGAGAATAAGAACAAACAAAATAGTGCAGCAAGTGACGTATTGGTGGATGGCAAAGAAAACAAAACGATCAAAATGAGCTGTCATGGACGCTCGGGGCATCCGGGAAGATGGAGCGTATGGGCTCTACGTGCCTGGTGAAGTTTTCCTGCCGCTCCATAAATGCCTGGAATCGAACCTGGACCATTTCTATCCTTATCGCTCCGTAAAGATTTTGTACCAGCAGAAAGAGGTGGAGGCCTCACGGTTCTTGGATTACAAAGAGGTGGAGGCCTCATGGTCAAATTGGCATCAAAGGTCATGGAAGATCCTAATGATGAGACATCATTTATTTGGCTTTTACCTATAAAAGCCTAAGGGAGAAAAAATCCCATTGCACTGTCAATGCCCTTGGGAATGTCTATGCTTATTGAATAATGAAGATTTTCCATGCCATCTACTTTGGTGTAGAGAAGCTTGATGCTTTTCATGAAGATGATTGCAATTTCATTTCAAGATCTTTTCGGAGCTTGATACTGAACCTGATATTTACCTCCATGCTTTCTATAACAGCAAGGTTCTTGAGTTCTGCAGGCCCAAGTGGACTTCAAAACTGCAAGTGCAGAAGTAAGGATTTAGCACTGCACTATCATTACCATTCCTCTAGCTTTCTCATTCCTGGTAGTCACGACAGCAATGTGGATACTAAAAGTGATAACTGATACTGGAAAAAGGACTCATTTTCATTAGATTATGTCAATGGATAAGTATCCCATAAATGCTTTCTATCACCAAATTGTTGGTGGAAACAAGCGAGATAATGGTTTAATCTCTTTTCAATCCAAGCAGTTTTGTGTGGAATACTATCTCATGCCTTTTCAAGGAATTTTCCTGAGGTTTGACAAGCTCTAAAACAGGACAACCTCCACTTCATCACATGGATTATCAATTATGGGATATATGAACTTGAACTGGAAAGCAGATTTGCTTGATGCACTTCTCTGTTCAACACAAATAATAAACTTCTCTGTTCATCTCAATGTGGTGCCTAACCATCGCAGCTCTTTATGGAAATGGAAACAAAACCTCCTGATCCTGCTACATTTGTGGCTCTCCTATCAGCTTGTGGCCATGCAAGACTGGTGGAAGATGGAATTAACATATTTGAAGGCATGTCTGCTAAATATGGTATCGTTCCTCAGTTAGATCATTATGTTTGTATGGTCAATGTTCTTGGAAGAGCAGGATGCATTCTTGAGGCAGAAAGATTGATTGGAAAATGCCTATGGAGCTTGATGCAATTGCATGGAGCATTTTGCTGGCAGCTTGTAGGAAGCATGGCGAGGTATATTTTGCTGACTTGGCAACTGCTAAACTAAAGGAACTCAACCCTGGGAACTCGCTAAGTTATGTGCAGATGTCAAACTTTTTTTTTTTTTCGCTTCACTGGAAGATATGATGAAGCAGGCTAAATTAGGAGGCAAATGCAATGCTCCCAAATAATTAAAGAACCTGGTTTGAGCTGGATTGAGATAAGGAATTGTATGCACGAGTTTGCATCAGGTGGGAAGCAGAATCCGCAAAGAGCATTGATCTTTGCTTAACTTGATGAGTTCATTAGAATGCTGAAGGATGTTGGTTATATGCCCTAAAAAAAAAAGGAAAAATGCTTATCCTTGCATGATGTAGAAGAGGAGCAAAAAGAGGAACAATTATACTACCATAGCGAAAAGCTTGCTTTGGCATTTGCAATTATGAACAAAGATCATTTGCAAAATGTGATAAAAATCATTAAGGATATTTGCATTTGTGTGGACTGCCATAATTTCATGAAGTTGGCATCGGGTCTCCTAGATAAGGAGATCATAGTGAGGGATCTAAACTGTTTCCACTACTTCAAGAGCAATGTTTGCTCCTGCAATGACTATTGGCGACCAACTTGACTGACTAAACTGACGTCAACTAGCTGGGTCATATGTGTATAGCTAGTGATTGCTAGAATGATGGGAGACATAATCATACAAAACGTAGAAATGCTTTCATGGTATCTAATATTCGTGCTATTGCTGTTTGCGTCCATGGGATTGTGTAGTTGCTAGATATCCTAGCCGCTAATTTTGGTCTATTCATCTTTCCTCAACATTAGGCTATAGGATTTATGCTGACATAACCTATCAATTTGCAGGGGAGCTCAACGTGAGTTCTATTTCTATTCCTGCATCAAAGCGGGAGGTGAATTTCTTGCTTTTAGCTGAACTCCTTGAGCAGATGAAAGGATAAAAAAATCCAGACAAAGGGCATACCACTTATGTAGCTGTTCTATCAATTATCCTCTGCTGTGAATGGACCTTTATAAGGAGTTCAAAACCTGGGAGCCTGGACTGGAGAAATTAGTAAATTGGTTTCTTGTTGAGATTGAGCTTAACAAACCTTTTGTTGCAAAATCCCGTTCGTCTTCTGGGGAAGTTACTGTCAACATATTTATGTTTTTCACATTGATATTTCGCAATCGGCACCAACTTGGCAGTGATAGTTCTGTTCGCAATTTAGGTGCAAGTACAGAGACATGATAGAAGTGTAATGGTGGCTTCTCAGTCTTCTTCAGATGACCATGAGAAAAATTAACTTGGCATCTCAGTTGACTCGAGCTTGCATTTCTTTAAGGCAACAAATATTTGTCAAATATCTTATGGATATTTTGCAGCAACTTGTGAACGTTTTCAAATCCCAAACTACTAGTATAGAAACTTCACAAAATATGAGTCTTAGCTCTGGTTGTGGAGCTCTTCTTTCATTTCAACGAGAATTATTGGCAGTAGAACTATAGCCTTAGGTTAATTGATACTATCAAGTTGCAATTTGATTCAAGACTGTCTGTTGAAAGGGGCATGTCAACATATTTTGTCTTAAAACCAACACAAACGTTAACATGGGACACTTCATGTAGACAAGATGATGTTGTAAGGGCATACTCCAAGAAAATTTGATTGTTTGGTAAATGTTGTGCTAGAATTTTACGTTACGAGTTGTTAAGAAATCAACAGATCAAGTAGTAGTGCAGATAAGCTATAGCACACATGTGCTAGACGGCACTTTTAGTCATTCGAAAGGGCTTGATTAATGCCCAAATCCTTTCGATGTGGCTCGAAAGACTTCGGTCAGGGGGCAAAATGTAGATGTACAAATTTGATTACAAAGGCCTTGAGCCTAATTCTTATTTGGATTTAACTCTTTGGGCTAATGTGACAGGGCTTAAAGAGTTAGGCTCAATTCAATTGGGATGATCATGGGAGAATTGGCATGAAAGGCTTGGAGTAGGGTCCGTTGGAATTGGCCTGCCTAATTCCAACCTTTCTCAAATTGGCTCACACACATTACAATGAAGGCCTTATGGGCCTGGGTCCATAAGGGAGCCCACATCCATATCCATAACGAGAGGGACTCATCCTAGCCATCGGTCGTCTGTCTCATCTGACGGACGACATCGATAGCTAGATTCTCTATAAATACCTTAGTCTTTACCTCATTTGTACAAGGTGAAATCTTGGACGAACGCCGTTGTGCTGCCGGATTTCCGTCCTGGTGAATCAAACACTTGATTTACTAAAGAACATACACGAATCCATAGTACTCAGCAAGGTTGATGCTATTTAGCTCCCTCACCTGTCACACGTGTGTTAGAGCCTATTGAGATTACCTACTCTTCCTCCCTACACGATAATCTCTTGATCATCCTATCACGTGTTGTTTCCCTAGGTCACGCGTAGCGTGATAGTCACGCGACACGCACGTGATCGTTGCATCTGGATTTATACTCACACAAATGTAATCAAAATGGTAGTTACCATCATATGCCAGTGTCCATTGCTGCTTAGGCAACGTGAATGATCCATCTGGCTTGATCATGTTAAACCATTCTATTGCTTCATCATTAATCTCCTTAACCAAATCCATGAATTTTTCAAACTTATATGGTTGTACTTGAGAGTTAGCATATGTAATCGAATTCCATATCCTCACATTCTTGTACACTTTGTTGAAATTGCTAGCAACATCTCTAAGCAGAACTAATGAACGATAAATGGATACAACTACCCATTGGATTGTTCTTTGCATGCTGAGATAATCCTGGTTTCCTTTTTGATATCAAGCATACTATCTCTTTACTATAGTGGCTAATGACATGTTGCTTCAATCGTATAAGGAACCAACTTCATGACTTCTTTGTTTTTATTGGAGCCAAACAAAATGCAAAGGGGACAATCTTATTATTGTCATCTGCCCCACATGTAACTAGCAACATATGTTTATATTTTCCATAAAAAATGTTCCATCTACATATACTATAGGTCAATAGTACTTGAAGATCGCCACACAAGGTCCAAATATCCATGATAGCCATTTAATGATTGATTTACCAGGCTCTGTGGATCTTGTCCATCTGTACTCTACTGGTGGCTTTCATTGCATATAATAGTTTCGAAAGCTCATTGTAAGCTTTATCCCAGTCTCCATATACCATGGCGATTGCTCTGCTCTTCCCCTGCTATACTCTCCGACGCAATATCTGGTATCTAAATAGATTGTGTGTGTGTGCCCCTATAATGATTTTGTTTTTACATATGCATCATCCTTAACCATTGTCAAGAACTCTTTGGCTAGGTGATTAGAATCCATCTGAGAATGGTCTTGACCCATCATAAGGTGAAGACATGTGTGAGTTCCTTCCAATTTAGTAATGACAAAGAGACCCTCTAGCCTCTTCTTGCAAGAACACAATCTCCATCTACACCCCTCATCTCGTTTGGTACAATGTGCCAACCATAGAGTTTCGGTCAATTCATCCACCTGTAAAGTTACAATGTTACTTCACATGGAACGTTTTCACATGGTAAATAAGATCAACTTTGGTGTTGAACACCGTACCTTTATTGAGATCATCTAATTTTGATATGTTTCTACTCACTATACTCAAGATTTCCTCGAAAGTTATGTATACATCACTACTACTGATATTGAAAAATGGTACTTTATCCCTATCACCACCCTAAGATGCATCATTAATTGGAGGAGTTTCCCTTGAATTTGGAGGGTTATTTTGTTGTCATCCCAATTACAACATTATCATGATACTCATTGGTTTGTTTGAAAGTGTCATCATCGTTACTATCACTTTGTTTGTCCTCTATTGATTCTCCATTCTCATCTATATAATACTGACCATCCCAATTTTCATCTACAACCTTGAAATTTAGAATTGGAGTAACTTCTAATTCAATTCTCCTTTCAAGTTCCACAATTCCTTCTTCCACAGGGGTTGGCTCATATTCTTCAGAGTTTATAGGAGAATGATGCACCGCACCTTGTTGGTGTGGAGTTTAGTTGATTCATCAACCCCACCAATAAGTGTGTTGATGTGCTCTATGATCTTCCAAGTGAGGAACCTTAATTGTTCCAAGTGAGATGGCATGGATTGGTTTGAACACTAGACTATCCTTACCTACTCATACAGCTCTTGCAATAGACTTGGACCAAGTTCATTAGCCTGGTCAATCAAGTCTTCATCACCCTCATCATCTACAACAGGGAGCACATGAATGATAGCCCATTTGGCATGTAATGGAGGTGTCTATGGACTATTTAGACACCTCTCATACTTAGATCTACGTAGGCACTACCACATATCTTGCTCAAGAAATGAGTATAGTCGGCAATAGTTCTTATCCAAACCTTCTTGATTGGAACTTGGTTATACTTTGGACCGTATTTTCCAGTCACAATATTCCCATAAGCATACATAATGAAGCGAACAAAATCCCCCATGAGCATATACAGACATCTTATCGAACATTTTTCAAGCATGTATACACATCAACGTATGTAAGCTTACAAAATCGTCAAAAAACAGCTCAACAAACACAAGTTAACACCAAAGAGCATGCACTATCAGCTAAATATATTAATCCACTCTATTTTTAATTTTAGAGTTTCATACTGAAATGTTTAAAAAACTGAGAAAATTAAATAACAACTAAAAAAAAAAGGCTTTGATTTTATCTAAAGATGATGTTATGAACTCCTTAAACAAATTAGGATGAATGATTGGGACAAAAATAAACTGCAAAATTCCTTAGATCGAAAGAACAAACGCAAGTGTGACTTAGTTAAGTAAGTGTGTGAATGGCAGTTTCGGTGTGTGAGTTGGTTAAGTATTATTCTCGGACGCATTTAGTAAATATACCAGTGCAGGTTCATTTAAAAGAAAATAAATAAAACATACATACTCATTGAATGCGTTCGAACGAATGAAAGTGCTTGTTGCAATTTAAAAAAATAAATTAAAATAAAATACAAACGAATGCATTCATTGAATGATCTGATTTTATTTTATAAAAAAATTAATCTCGATGAAAACGCATTCATTGGTGCGTTGTTGGTATGCAATGGATGCATTTTGGAATTATACACCGAATATTTTAAAAGATGAAGATATTTTATTAAGCTTAGAAAAGTACGGTAACCTGAAAAGTACACCCAAGGAGTTGCAGATAAAGAAGTAACCGAAGAGCCAAAACACGGACAGACAAAGATTACAACGTTGCTGAAGGCTGAAGCCGAGGGTAAGAGAGCATTTGATCCTCCAAACTCGGGAAAACCCAACACAGAAAAAATTAAAAGCAAAATGACAATTCGATTTCATATGTTACACTCGTCAGTCTCTCACCTCCACACGCCCACCAACCTCAATCTCAATCTCAATCTCAATCTCATCATTCCCAAACCTCATTATATCCTCCTCCTCGTCGTCCTTCTTCTTCTTCTACTTCATCACGCCTCTCTTTGTACCCATTTACCTCTCGTATCGCTTCCACCACCACCCGTCTCTATTCCACTTCTAACCCAACGTCCCAGGTTTGTTCTCTTTAAGAAAACTTGTTTCATAAAAATGAAGTTCGCATAAAGTTTTAATCTTTTAGTCCTTTTTTTTTTCCCCATTGAGGTGGTTTCAGGGTGCGTCTTCTTCTCCTTCAGCAAATGGGTCTATTGTTGGAGATTTGTTGGACTATCTTAATGAGTCTTGGACTCACTTTCATGCCACTGGTAAGTGATAAAACCATTTATTGCTCGTTTGAGTTATTCTAAGTTTTTGTTGTGAAAGTGTCAGTTTTAGGTGTTTGGTTTGAAAAATGTTGGACGACTGAAACATCCCTCTTTTCGAAATTTTTGTTATTAGATTGTGATTGGGTTGCTGTTGCTGAAGTTGTAATACTAAAGTTTGGATGATTCCTGATTTCCTGAAAAATCATTTTGTGTCACAGTGCAATATTGACAGCACATCATCTCATTAGACGTACCCTTAGAATAATTTAGAAGTTATTAGATGTCGCGGTGAAATTGCCAACTTGTGATTGTTAATGGTGAAAGGAAGGAAGTGGATAAGATGGTATGGGCAAAATTAGTAGCCCCATTTTTTATTCCGTCCAACCAATTAAATGCTTTCTTGTAAAATTAATGTTAACGTGGGCACCATTTTCTGTTTTTTGGTTTACACAAGTTGTTATTTTGATGTGGACAAGGATGCCAATGGGGAACTGGTAACATTGGCTAGACGTATGGTTGTTGGTATTTTAATGTGATAAAAAATGAGAGGGGTGCAAGCATGGATTAAATCTATCTGAATTCTTTGTATAAGCAGTGCAAGGTGGAGCAGATTAACCTCCCCCCATCATGCTGAGAATACGTGGCAGTACTCAAGGTTGTCTTTTATGTTAAATAAATGGGTCGCCGTAATCAGTTCAGTTGCATCTATGATATATAGAAAATGTAAGACAGGATCCTAGATGTTTGGTTGGAAGAGAGTGCACTATATCTCTTCATTGTGCTGCCCTGTTTGAGCAATAAAGGATCTGTTAAAAGATGACATCAGGCATGAGCATTATTTTTCCCAGATTTCTCATCACATAAATAATGTGCCTTCTATTGATAAATTGATCGCAGATATATACCACCAATCATAGTTTATCTTGCTTTTTGCAGCTGAAGCAAAAAGACAACTAATTGCTGCTGGATTCCATCTGCTGAATGAAAATGATGATTGGGACCTAAAGCCTGGAGGACGTTATTTCTTTACTCGGAACATGTCTTGCTTGGTTGCTTTTGCTGTAGGGGAAAAGTGAGAATACAACTTTGTTCTTTTCCTGTTATGGACGGGGGGGAACCTTGATTTTTGAGCTTATCATGTTATTGGTAGAAGATCATAACTTGGGTACTGCATAAAAAGTTGCTCTAGATGATCATATTTGTTGGGGAAAGTGTTCATTTAGCATGATTGCTGTTAAAAAAAAAAAAAAAAAAAACTTCCTTAAGTCAATATAGAAATCATTCCTGCAACTTGTATATTTATTGGAGCTTTTCTGCTCTTCATTTTTTCATACTATATATCCACAACAACCAATTGAACTCAAATTTATAATTACCATGTCAAAACAATTTATCAGTGTTAATGTTTTCAGTTTTAGTTTACATGCTTTTATTATGTCTGTAGAGGATGTTTTGATGTATACTTACTGTAAATTGCAAAATACTCAACTATAGCCTGACAGCAATATATGTCACACTGCAGATATGATGCTGGCAATGGTTTTCATGTCATTGCTGCTCACACAGACAGCCCATGTCTGAAACTAAAGCCAAAATCTGCATCGACTAAGTCAAACTATCTCATGGTCAATGTGCAGACATATGGTGGTGGCTTATGGCATACTTGGTTTGATAGAGATTTAAGTGTTGCAGGAAGGGTCATGGTGAGAGGTGGTGATGGTTCCTTTCTCCACAAGCTTGTCAAGGTGAAAAAACCTCTTCTGCGTGTGCCCACTTTAGCGATACATCTTAACCGGTAAGTTGGATTTGTGTAAGAGTTGTTTGTACAGAAATTTCGGTCCGCAATTGAGCACATTGTCCAGTCCCTTATGCACTTTTAGGGTTAAAGATCCAAGAATGGCTATAATCGATAATGTTTCAACCCATGGATGACTCCTATATTCTTCACCTCTATCGAACAGGATATTGCCCTTCAGAAATATGTAGCAGATAAAATGGTTGAGAAGTTTGTCAACATCTTATATTATGGGCTTTATTTCAAAAGTTGGCATCTTATTTTCCCATTCATAATTAGTTGCATCAATCTATTTATTGAATTAATATTTCTTTTCTTTGATCTCTTCTATTGCCATTGGATGAAGATTTCTGTGAAATCAAATGATGTTGTTCCATTTAACTTATTACTTGTCTTTACTTTTTGTTTGTTCAGCACAGTGAATACAGATGGATTTAAACCAAATTTGGAAACTCATCTCATCCCACTGCTAGCAACAAAGCCTGAAGAAACGGATCTTGAATCAAAAGAGAAAAGTACAACTAGTTCTTCGAAAGCTACTCACCATCCACTACTTATGCAGGCATGTTTATATTTCTTATACTTCTATAACATGGAAGCACTGGGATATGTTATAACTGATGGGTATATCAGCATCTCATTATGCGGTGCCTTCTTTGATTGAGGGGTTGAATCAATCTACTATATACTAGATGGTGTCTTAATGCTGGCCCTTTTTGGTAGTCTGTTTCAAGTACTTTCTATTCACTATATGCTTCGTTTTCTACACTATGGCATCTGTCAGAAAACATGATGGTGCTCTGGTCCTGGTTAGTTTTATGATACATCTATGTTCTTTTATTCAGGTTTTATCAGAAGAGCTTGGGTGCAGTGTAGAAGATATTGTTAATATTGAGTTGAATCTTTGTGATACTCAGCCCAGCTGCCTTGGAGGTGCAAATGATGAATTCATATTTTCAGGAAGACTGGACAATCTTGCTTCAAGTTACTGTGCATTGAGAGCTCTTGTTGATTCATGCAAATCACCTGAAGATCTATCTAAAGAACATGCTATCAGAATGGTTGCACTATTTGATAATGAAGAGGTAATTTTATGATTTTTCTTGTAATAGAGACTTTTTTCTTGGATCAAGTTTTCAGCGAATTACCAGAATAAAGAAAATGAGTGCGTGAAAGCTGGTGCTTTTGGAGGGTATCTATAGCTTGCATTCTTTTCATATTTATGGTTGATCATACTGCTTAAAATTGATGAAAAACAATAAAAGGAAAGATGTTATGCATATGGGCCATGTACTGATCCCGATGAAAAGGAGCTGCTCCAGCCTCATGATTTTCCTTTATCATCTGTATGACATTGGGCCATATACTGTAATTTGTTGGGCACTGGCACCCTTGCCTATTGGTCACTTCAGGTCATACCTCCAATGAATGTGCACATTGAGGGGAAAAATGAGGATTATGGCTTTTCTTGCTTGCATGACCTAGTTTATTGGTCGACTGTTGAGTGAATCCCAAGTAACTAGCTTGTCTATTATACATGGCTTGCTTTGCCTAGCTAAGCACAGATAAAGGAGTTTTTCTGGGGTTGTTATGGGGCTACATATTATTTTCTTCCAGGGAACTATAAGTTTAGTTGACCAGGTTTCCATGCATTACTTATTGCAAACTTTCCATTGTCATGTCCATGGGCAGAAAACCTCTAGAGAAAGCAAAATAAAATGCCTAGATGAAGCAGAGGAGAAAGAATCAGGAACTACTTATTAAATATTATCTGAAATCTTTCTACGATGGAACCATATTATTTATTCTTTTTGGTAATTAGTTTAGTGTAGACAGCCAAAGCCTGGTAGCATAATTGGTATGAGTATTGTTCTTCTGTAGGAATGTTACAAATTCAAATCTCCCTTCATTGTTTTTACCCAAAAAAAGGGGAAAAAAAGAAGTTTTATTATATATGAGACAGACATTAAATGACTCTTCAGATCTTGTTTCCTTGTGTGCTGGCTCTTTTTGTTTCTTGATTTATCACATCTAAATGCACTCATTCATGAATTAAATTATACTATTGAATTTTCAAAATAAACCTTTTTGCTAATCAATTAGCTGCAATGGACAATTTTGAAAGTTTAGTATTTGTTTATCAGGTTGGGTCAGATTCATATCAAGGAGCTGGTGCACCTACAATGTTTCAGGCTATCAGACGCATTACTGATTCTTTGGCTCATAAGTATGTTGGTGAGAGCACTTTTGACCGTGCCATTCGAAAATCGTTTCTTGGTATGCTTTCTTAACCTTGTGATATTGATGTTGCTTCTATCCATGTCCTATTTTTAGCCTTTCAGCCAGTCTAATTTCTTACTTTGTCATCCTATTTAAAACAGTTGTAGAAAATGGTGCATTGTATTTATAAGTGTCTGCTTTCTTTTTATCTTCAGTTATGAAGCTTCATAGTTCCAGCATTGAGTTAGGTATGCAGCTGGGTCATTAGTGCAACAATGGCTCATTACCTGAAATTAGACACATAATATAGTTTCTTGGTTCATTTGTGTGGCATAGTTATAGACATAAATAACAATGCAAAGATAAATAGTAGGAGGACAGGAAAACTACGAGGGTAGGAAGCTGGGAAGTGAAAGGACAACTGTGCACTTGGCCTATAAAGTAGTGCCCTGCATGTTGCTAGGCAGTGGTGTGCAATATGCTTTGTGTCGAATGCTTTGAGTTTGAGAATACATTAACAAGCTTAATATAATAGTAACATAAATTTGGGGATCATGGAGTAATTATTGACATATCTCAGTATGTATGTCCATTTGATATCTACTTTTAAATAGTTCTCCAACATATAGGGTCCTGCAGTGTCTGCAGACATGGCTCATGGAGTTCATCCGAATTTTATTGACAAGCATGAGGAACATCATCGACCAGAAATGCAGAAAGGATTAGTAATTAAGCATAATGCAAATCAGCGTTATGCAACCAGTGGAGTCACTGCTTTTCTTTTTAGAGAAGTTGGCAGACTGCATAACCTTCCAACACAGGTATTTTGTAATACTCATTTTGAGATTAAGAGAGCTGGTGGCATATAGCCTGCTCAAAGTTTCTGAAGATTAAGCATCGAGACAATAAGTAGCTTGCTTACATCGTTTTTAACACAGCCCATTGTATAATTGTAGGACTTTGTGGTTAGGAATGATATGGGATGTGGATCCACTATTGGTCCAATCCTGGCATCAGGAGTTGGTATTCGCACTGTTGACTGTGGTATTGCACAACTTTCCATGCACAGGTATTCTGTCAAACTTCTTTCATGGATTTGTGGGATGGCAAGTGTGTTTGTTGGTTGCATTGCATGTTTGTATTACAGTTTATGTGAAAAAGTCATTTTCTATTATGCTTTCACTATCTTGTGTGTACAGTCCTGACTGCTTTTTTGGCCAAAGTTCAGAAGGATAACCAGTAGCCTCCAACACCAGTGTTGTACCGCTCTGTTAAGTTTGCTTAGCAAGACCATACCACTATTTAGCTGTTAAGATTCATAATATGTTCACATGTTTTTGTATGCAAATACACCTTGCCCATGTGCAATGCTTGTGAATACATGCATGTGATAAGTGGACTTGATGCAATGTCATACCAACTTATATTGGATTCTTAATGATTGGTAAATTAGTCTTGGAGAGAAAAATAAAATACCAATAAGGGAAAGAAAACAAAAAAATTTGGAACACATGCAATTTTCTGGCTGGATTGATTAATGCGTTTCTTCAGTCTTGTATTTAGTTTGTGTTGATCGGGAGGTTGGCTTTCATTAATCCAAATGTTTTGGTTTAATTTTTGGGGGATAAGCTGTTAGGAAATTGTCCATGAATTTCTTAGAATACGACAGGGGATTGAACCAGTCTTAAGACTATCTGTACTGCACCTATTTGATGTCTACTTTTAGATGGAAATCTTTTCATTTGTACTATCAATTTTAAGCCTACTCACTTGCTATGATAAGGAAGTAAGCTTCCTCAAGAGCTAACTGCTGGTGTAAAAACACATCTACAGCTATGAGATCCTACTGAAAAAGTATATTCACTTATGCCTAATGCCTATGAAAGCATCATGCTTGGATAAACAAGTACCAAGTGTTGGTTGCTCTATAGAAAGGTTAAGTTTGTCCGTTTTTTTTCCCTCACTTTGTAACTGAAGATATTCTGGAGAATTCCTAAATGGCCTTAGTCAAATAATGGAGTGCTTGTCTGGATGATGCATCCTCTTTCACATCCAGGTATATGCTGATTATGGTTTTTGACTCGTGATGCTTTACCTCTAAAACATGCAGTGTTAGAGAGGTATGCGGGAAGGAAGATATCGACATTGCTTACCAGCATTTCAAGCTCTACAAAGCTTCTCAATATTGACGAAAAATTAATTGTTGATTAATCTGTATGTGTTTTCCAATCCAATGACGAATTCTACTTACATATATGTACTTTTCCAATGAAAAACAAGTAATGACCCGTGCTTTCTCGGGGATGAATCTGCAAATGATATGCACTCCACATCAATCTATAGGTACAGAAGAGGGAACTATTGCTATTGCGTGGAATTGGTTAGATCAATTGACAAAGCAAAGATGCAGATGAAGTTACCAACGGGTGTTTTTCTCAATTAACCATGTTTAGTTAGTCTAGAAAAACATCTGCTCTATGTTACTTTGTTTTTGAAGTTCTCATAGATGTTTTATCTGGTCTCTAGTTGTCTACATTCATTTCTTGCTTTTACCCCTGTGTATGCGCGTTTTAACTCATTTTAACTTCAGGAAAGCTTTCTGTTGTAGCAGGACCCTGGCTTAAGAGTGTGTGTGTGCAATGCTGAGCATTTAACATTCGTAGAGACAGTCAAATTTCCACATCTTACATCTTCTTGTCGTGCAGATAGGTGGGCTCTTAGACGAGAAAGTGTTCCCATGTATAGTTTCATCTATAGGAGGTAAATGAGTTAAGTTATTTGGAGGGTATTCAAGTTTATTTGATATTAATTTGAATTTAATGCAAGAATAGTGGATTTTAGTTTGAGCACGTGCTTAAAGTACTAAAATAGTTAATTGAATTGGGCTCAAGTTTTACAGTCTAGTCGGACACAAGTTGAATATAAATAGTAGTTTATTCTTAATATTGATATTATTATAATAAGAAGAATAAGTATTTTTAAATAAATTGAGCTTAATTGAGTCAGGTTGGACTTCAAATTGAGTTCGAATTCAACAATGTATTTTTCTTGATTTAAATCGATTCGAGTTGACTCAAGTTTGATAATGTGTAGCCTAGTTTTATGTATATAATTAAGATGCTGGAAGTCTTTTCCTCCCCCCACCTCACAGATGATCTTCCCTAGGCTGTTGAACAGCATTTCGAGAGTTGATATCCACACATTCTCCCCATTCTTACTTTTTAGGATTATAATTTTCAATCATCTGCTTGTTAATGTCGGCATTAAGACCAGGAATATTTTGAAAATTGACCTCCTTTGCCGCTGACAAATTAGGTGAGTCTGAGTTTTGACTTTTTTTTTTCTTTTTAAATTTGCTTTATGAGCCTAACCTACTAAATCAAATCAAGGAAGAACTCCTTAAAGGATTGATGGAAAATTAGGTTTAATGGTTGGAATGATCATAATTTCTAATTTTCAGCTATTGGTTTACATTTTTTTAAGATAAAATTTGAAAAAATCAAAAACTTTTATTCGGGGCTAAATTATACATACCTAAATGATTACTACAAGAATTTTACTGAAAAAGGGGAATTGAAAAAAGGCCTTACAATAAAACAAATTAAAAAAAGAAATCGTAATTCCTAATTTTTTTTAATTAAACACAAGTTCGTTGATGTATGTTACTTGAAGAAAGAAAGCTTTTTTTTTTTTTAAATTCCAATTCATTATTTTATCTAAATAGTATTTTTGTTGTTTTCTGGAAAAAAGAAACCTAGAAGAATCGAGAAAGGAAAACAATATTAAACTTTAAAAAAATTATAAAATTGTTACTGTGATCAAAATAATCACAGTTTAAGCAAATTGACTTCGCCTATTCAACAGATGAAGTTTTTATTTTTCGCATGTATTTTATCTCTTCAAGAGATGAGATCAGCACAACTTTCCTTTTACCCACATATATCTCATAAGTCACTCTCTTTTTATATTAGTTGTTATAACCTATCAAAATCATACACAATCAACTATATAAATCATTTATTAGCCATCCACCAACTTCCACACTTCATAACTCAACCATAATTGTTTTCCCATACCCAATCTATCCAAACACGGTTTCAAACCCAAATCACTCAGTCATAATAGTATTGTCAAACCTTTCGCCACAAACATAATAAAAAATTCATAAAACATTATATGAAATGACTACATTAATGTTTTCTTATTTACACTAGAAGTATGTAAAAATTCTACATACAACAAACATAAAAGATAATAATCTATATACAACAATCATAAAGATGAAAATTTATGTAAAAAGATGAAAATTTAAGTAATCTGTATTATTGGGTGCCCCACCTCCCTCGTTCCTGTGTAACAAAGGTCTGAGGGAATGGTGTATGTTGATGGACATCTTGATGGGATGCTCAATAGATGATTAACCGTGTGAGCGTGACATCTCCATCTCCACTACCAGCACTGTAAGAATGAAATGAGACTTGGTCTGGATCCATTTGGGTCAATCCCTCCCCTATATTATGTGCGGGACGGTCGTCTCTTTGTGAGAAAAGGGGTAGGGAGAGGGTATGAAACTCGATGTATGAGATGTTTGTCATTAGAGTTTCAGCCAGATGACATATGATGATGATGGATCAGGCTTAGCATGATGAAACTGTGGAAGGCCAAGCTCATTAGGTACTTGTACGTGAGTGCGAGGCTCGTCTTTAGTATCTATAGCTCAACTTGCCCTTGCTCCTGATCCCATCTCTGCCCATGCCTCTGTCTCTCTGGCCGTCGTCTCTGTATGGGATGAGGCTACGAGTTATCTAGTGTTAGTGCAGCGTTGGCGCTATATAATTCAATTAAGTCTTATGAACTCTTCCACTAACGAATGACATCTTGTGCAGTGGCAAGAGTGTTCTCTGTTGGTATGATAGGGACTCTGTAAATGAAGTCTGCTTGCAAGCGATAGCAAACATTTAGATCAGTAAAATAACTAACACATTACATATCCATATATAGCTTATGTAGTCATTAAAATTGTCATAATCATATAATGACCCCTGTGCGACTGATCTAACGTTTGATAATCGCATGGTACTAATCGAAATAATCTCCACACGTTCCAGTAGGGATATATGGCATCTCGACAATGCAATCACGCCTATCATCTCACTCTACTACCCACCTGGCGTGCTCTACCACCTAGTTCCACTTGGAATGCCCTCGTAAGTTTAGCTCATGCAAGGCTCTCATATTAGCTAGAGGGTCTGGGATCTCTTGAAAACTACCAAACTGTCTAAGCACCCTTTCTGGATAGTGGTGTTTGACAATGTGAAAGCAAACTAGGGGAACCCGTGTACGTATATATTACTACCAGCCCGGCAGTATACAGGTAGGGAATTCATAATAACAGAGTAGGGGTCCCAAACAATCTGTTCAAGAAAAAAAGTATATTATACATTAGTAAACACAATGAAATTATGCATATGCGAATATATAGAACATAGAAAACAATACTTGGTTAGGGATTTGTCTATCGAAACACCCGTCATACTCAAACAACAAATGTATGGGGGATCGAGTGACATCAAAAGTGGCACCCCAATAACTAATCAGTATGTGCCCTGCGGTAACTGCTGTGATCTATCAACGTAGCGGGACAATGTGTGAGAAGTGCTCCCATGCCCAGATCTGCAGGACTACTAGGGGTCCTGCTATGTCAATCGTCTTGATGTGGGAAGCCATGTATAGCTATATGTATAGCTATGCTAAGCAATCTGCTCCTCATGTGTACTACTACCCTACTCTCTCCAAGTCATCGAATAGCTGGAGGTACATCACATGAGCCAAATTGGACAATTTGTCCGCAATAATAAAGTCCACCGGTAGCAATAGAATATGCCCTAACATAGTGTCGAATCATCATATCATCTGCATGATTAGGTACCACTCTAAAGTGTGCATCAAATCATGACATCTTTAGGCAGCCACCGTCTATATCTACACCGACTTCGGGTTTAACTCCTAATAATTGGTGGTACAACCTTGGCCAATCCATCCGAGCTGTGCTAGCAACTGCCTAGCTATCAACGAGAAGGCTGGAGAGTGCTGTAATATCCTATAACGTCACAGTCCATTCTACCATCGGCAAGTGAAAAGTATGGGTCTCTGGACGCCACCTCTCTATTACAGCTGTAATCGGTTGTGCAAATGGTATATGTGCAGCACCTATGAAACCGATATATGACAGGAATGGAACAAGTAGATCATTTAAAACTGTAGGCATGTTGTCCTGTTGTCTCACTCCCGCCTCTCTCCGATGACAATGTAATATCACGTGCTCTTACATTTAAAAACAAATCAAACATTGTTTAAATTATCTAAGTAATTGGATGGGGAAATAATCTTTACATGTCCCTCCCATGTCAGTCTTGATCTATGAACATGCTACCCTGGAAGTATGGAGTTATCAAGCAGTCTTAGATCCATCTGTAAGGAAGAAAAAATGAATAGTATCAATAGAGACATATGTACAAAACGGAGCAACAACAGATAAAGTATGCTACGTAAGTGCAGTAAAACAAATCACATGAACAAAAAAAATAACACTACAACTCGACTAGCCAGTAACTATCCTACTAGCTGCTTGCCTATTTGGACAACTTCTAAAGTTGTGCTTTGTCTGCTTATACGAATCGCATGAATAACTTCGTGAGCCATTTGGAACATCCATCTCATTTTGAAAGTGTCTTTCCTTAGGTTTATCCTTTTTCCTAATAAGTGTTGGGATGAGGCCATTTTGGTATGTCAAGAGGAGTCCAATTAGCCTTATCTGCAGCAGGTATGAAGGAACGCCCATATACCCTTAGATGATTCTCCCATTTGTTCCATTGCCCTACTTGGGCAATACAATCCATGTATAGAGTACCAATTACTGGCATTGCATGGGAGCATGGAATTTTATATGTTTGCTACTTATTGCATGTGCATTTGCCTGGTTGCAACTCGACTTTCTGAATGTGATCTCCCTTTTGACTATACATTGTAGGGCGTAGAGCAGTTAGAATTTTAAATATACGTTCCTGATAGTCGAAACATGTTACCCATACATTGTTCCACCCCTCAAACTTCTTTGCAGCATACGTTGTCAGCAACTTACTTAAATTCATTGCTTGGCTCGCCTCTTGCTCTTTGCCCGTTGAATATTGAGTTGCAATCATAAAAATTTTTTTTTCACTAATGCTACCACAAGAAGCACTAAGCATATTTTAGAATGGAATTGTAACTTTCAGCCATGTTTGTTGTACCAATTTCAAACCTTACGCCTTTATCGTAAGGTAAAGTCCACATACATGGAGGCAACTTGCGAAAATATCGTGATGTCCATAGACTACTTTGATTTGCTGCATTGAAGCAACCATTGAACTTTCTCATCTGGGTTTGGTATGCTACTCTTTTAACTAATTCCTTACTTTTCGCCTTCAAGTTGAAGTTGCTGGCAACATGCTAGATACACTAGCGCTAAGGGCAACCTCTAGGCCACACAATATTCTCACCTTCAACTGCACTCTTAATATTGTAATGTCGGTTGAATATCGTGCAAATGTTGAAGTGGTCCTTGAGACCAGTGATTTTGCAAGGAATCAACTGTATGTGTCCTCTTTCTTATCATCGACAAGAGCATATGCTAGTGGAATGATATGATTTGCCCCATCTACTGCTATTGTGATAAGCAGCTTGTGCTTGTACTTGTACTTACCATACAATAAGGTACCATCAATTATGATCACGGGTCTGCAAAGAATTAATATATATAACTTAGTTCACTGATGTCAACATTTTATAACTAAATTGAAGTATGTATCCAAAATATAATTGCGGTATTGGAACATTTCAATGCAAGGAGAAAATGTCCAAAAGAGTTTATCGAGGAAGACATGTATTGATGTATATGAATCCACAAATGTAAGGGCGGAGGACCTCCAATTGACTATTTTAAAAGAGTTTAAGTATAATGTTCATACGAAGAGAATTCGTGAGGCGAAGCGAAAAGCTATTGAGCAGGTGTATAGAAGTTAGGAAATTTCATATATGGAGCTCCTGCATATACTTAATGCAATAACAGAGGAAAATCCAGGAACAAAGGTTAAGTGGAGAATTGTGGATTTAGATACAACAGGACACGTCTTCCTTGACAAACCCTTTTGGACATTTGCTCCTTGCATTAAAGCATTCCGGTACAGTAGGTCTATTTTAGATATATGCTTTAATTTAGTTATAAAAGATTGATATTAATGAACTAAGTTATATATGTTAATTCTTTGCAGACCCTTGGTCACAGTTGATGTTCTCTTCTTGTATGGCAAGTACAAGTACAAACTGCTCATACAGTAGCAGTAGATGGGACAAATCATATCGTTCCACTAGCGTGTGCTATTTTCGATGAAAAGAAAGAGGACACATGAGTTGGTTCTTTACAAAATTGTTGGAACAGGTTATCAATGATTGCTCCAACATTTGCTTGATATTTGATCGGCATGCCAGTATTAAGAGTGCAATTAAATGTGAGAATGTTGTGTGGCATAGACGTTGGCCTTGGCGCTAGTGTATCAGGCATATTGCTAGTAGCTTCAACTCGAAGGCGAAAGCAAGGACTGTAAGGATTTAGTTAAAAGAGTAGCATACCAAACCCAGATGAGAAAGTTCTATGGTTACTTTAATGCAGCAAATCAAAGTAGTCTATGGACATCGTGATGTTTTCGCTAGTTGCCTCCATGTATGTGGGCTTTATTTTATGATGAAGGCGTAAGGTTTAGAATTAGAACAACAAACATGGCTGAAAGTTAATTCCGTTCTAAAATGTGCTCAGTGCTTACCTGTGGCGGCATTAATGAAAAAAACTTTTTACAATTGTAACTCAATATTCAACAGGCAAAGGCACGAGGCAAGCAAAACAATGAATTTTGGTAAGTTGCTGATAATGTATGTTGCAAAGAAGTTTAAGAGGTGGAACAATGTATCAAGTGCCCATCGGATAACATGTGTCAACCATCAGGAACATATATTTGAGGCTTAATTGCTCCACGTCCTGCAATGTATGGTCAAAAGGGAGATCACATTTAAAAAGTCGAGTTGTGAGTAGGCAGATGTACATACAATCAGTGGTAGATATATAAAATTACGTACTCTCATGTAATGGCAGTAATGGATACTCTGCATGGATTGTGTTGCCCAAGTAAGGCATTGGTACAGATGGGAGAATCATCCAAGGGTATATAGGGATTCATTCATACCTGCAGCAGATAAGGCTAATTAGACTCTTCTTGACATACCAAAATGGCACCTCACCTCATCCCGAGACTTATTAGGAAAAGGGATAGGCCTACAGAAAGACGCTTCCAAAATGAGATGGATATTCCAAATGTCTCGCAAGGTTATTCATGTGATTCATGTGGACAGACAGTGCAAAACATCAGAAGCTGTCCAAATAGGCGAGCAGCTAGTAGGATAGTTACAAGCTACCCAAGTCGTAGCAGTAATTTTTTTTTTGTTCATGTGATGTGTTTTACTGTACTTAGTGGCATGCTTTATCTGTTGTTTCTCCGTTTTGTACCTATGCCAACACTGTTCATTACTTTCTTCCTTATAGATGGATCCAAAACCACTCAATTACTCTATACTTAGATGACAGCATGTTCATAGATCGAGATTAGCATGGAAGGAATATGTAAGATTATTTTCTCATCCAATTACTTGGATCATTAAGATAATGTTTGTGATAGATTTGTTTTCAAATGCAGGAGCACGTGATATTACATTGTCACTGGAGAGAGGCGAGGTTGAGATGGCAGGACACCATGCCTACAGTTCGACATGATTGACTTGTTCCATTCCTGTCATCTGTTGGTTTCATGGGTACTGCACATATAACATTTGCACAGCTAGATTGGCACTCGATTATAGCTGTAGTGGAGAGGTGGCATCCAGAGACTCATACCTTTCACCTGCTAATGGGGGAATAGACTGACGTTACAAGATGTTGTAGTACTCACAGACCTTCTCGTCAATAGCAAGGCAGTTACTGGCACAGCTCTAATGGATTGGCTAGGGTTGTGCCACCAGTTATTAGAAGTTAGTCCCGGGGTCGGTGTAAATATAGATGTTGGCCGCTTGAAGATGTCATGATTAGATGCACACTTTAGAGTGGTACTTGATCATGCAGATGATATGATGATTAGACGTTATGTTAGGGCATACATTCTAATGCTACCAAATCTTCATCTTTCATTGCAATCACTTAAATATGAATTTAATTCTTATAAATATATGTCAACTTTTAATAGGTTAATAATAATTACATTATAAAGCAAAATTATTCAAATAAAAAAAACCCAAAAGAATGTGGCTAATACACCAAGACTAAGGGCTAACACTCGAAAAGATGACACTTCACGAGTGGTGGCTGGCAACTTGTGTGGTAGCTATCATGACCAACTTAAACATGGGCATCGGATGAGTTTATACACTACTATAATTGGAACTTTCAGGCCAAATTCAAGACCTAGACCCAACCTAGCCAAACTAAGTGTCGATGATGGGGCTTGCCTTTTGGGTTGAAACGTGGTGGGTCCAAGAATACAATAAAAAATAAAAATAAGATAAGCTAAAAGAATAAACTCAATGGAAGAGACATGCCTATTGCCTGTAAAGACTTCGTTGGTCAAAGACCTGTGTTAAAATGGTCAATTGGATAGGTTAACTGGATCTTGATACTTAGTGGGTTTATCTAAGGAGGAAAGATTTAATGGGTATTACATGCCACGTGTAATACACATATGGTGTGTAACTTCTAATGATATTCTAATAGTGGATATGTGGGTAGTAGTTATTTTGAAAACCATCTACTATATTGTCCATTGTGTTAGTATATAGTTGGAAGTTACACACCATGTGTATATATACGTGACGTATAAGACCCACCCAATATTTTTCCCTATTCAAAGCTGGTTTGGTTAGAATGCTACGTCTTTTGTAGATTTACTCCGTGATAAATGGTCACTGACTATCTTTAAAAAAAAAAATCATTTTTCACTTATTTTTCCCTTAAAACTTTTTAGGAAGTCCCGAGTAGACAGACCATGCCCCTTGGGGATTTTTTCCTTTTCAAGTCCTTCTTTTCCTAATTTATTATTATTATTATTATGGGCACATCAAAAGTTCAACGTGTCCATTTTTAAGAATGATAAGGGTGATAAAGGACAATTATGTAAAGTATAGAAAACGAAAATACATCTATGCAAAATAACAGAGAGTAAATATAGGCATGTAAAGTGAAATTTAAGGAGTAAAATTTTCATTTCCCAATGAATTGATGGTTAGGGAAATGTTTTGTGACATGAATGTCCAACCCAACTCATACTTAGTTAAAATTGCAGAAACTATTGCTTGGATATAAAAAAATTCTTGGAATCCTAAAGCATATCTTATATCTATTCGCTCTAAGTATTCATCTAAAGTAGATGTTATAAAGATGAAGATAAAATTACATATATACACCTTTTCTTGAATTAAATACTCAATAGATTCCTAAGAAGTAGGACTTATTACTCTTTATTTTATTTAGTTTTATAAAAATATAAATTAAAATTTTATTTCCATTACATTGAATATATTTTTTAAAACCTTTTTTTATTAATATATATATATATATATATATTTTTTTTGCAGTCTATTTTTCATATCCAGTTACGATGTTTATTATAAAAATATAGATAAGATGGCTTTTCAAACGTTAAACTGTGTCATAAATATATAAGTAAATGTTTATCTTAAATGATAATTTGTGTTTCTCTTTAATTGCTTTTTCCACATGCGATGCAATTAGACAGCACCCTGCACATGCTATTACATTACAGGACGGCACTTTAAAAGGCACGTTTCCACAAAATATTACTCAAAACTGCAGACTTCCAATTTATTCACGAAACTCCACTTGACAATCTGTACAAGTTTTGGGTGCGAAACTTCCACGTGGTTCACGCGGTCTCATTGCACTCGTAAGTATTTGGCCATGCAACATGTTTTGTCCAATTTTGGCAAAAGAATTAAAGTGGGCAAAGGAAAAAGTTTGATCAATTCAAGATGCGAGTTTGTATTACTGATCATCCAGTTAATTATCTAATCGTTAAAATAATATAATAATATTAATTATTTTAATAATTCGATCACGATAAGATATGATATAAGTAATTACATGGCGATGGAATCGATTATGTCCAAACTAATGATGGGATTCTAGAATTTCCTTCCATTCTAACTGTTTAGAACCAATAAATCTATCCACTATATGTATGGCGCCACTTCTTATAATATATTACCGTGGAAAATTTATGATTCCTTTCAATAATGAATATGGCTCATCACTCAAAGACTCCATAAGAAGCAAAGCAAACCAATTTAACAATGTACAACTCTCAATTGACGGTTGCTAGAATATCCCTTTCAGATCTTGACATTGATGTAAGAGACCTCACTTTTTCAGGTCGTTGAGATGGAGCGTTCTATCAAAAGTCTCAAATGTAAAATCTTTTCAGTCTTTTTTATAATTTTTTTTTATTTTGTTAAGTGTATTATATAAAAGCACGTGAGACCTATAAAATATAAAAAAGATATAAAAGATTTCATCTAAAGATAGTGAGATTTCTTTTTATTTAACCTTTTTTTATTCAAATGATGATATGCTTAGAGGTAAGTGGATACATGATACGTAAGGTATGAAACATTACTTATACGCTCCTCTGCAGGATACATGGTATTGAATTTTATATCCGAAATCTATCCTATGACTCCTTGTATTCACTTTATATTCTGTAAAATCTACAAGATACAGACTACTCAATGAAACCTGTATTTATTTTTTTTTTTTTGACAAAATCTCTATATTTTTTCTTTCTTTTTAAAACATCAAGTATATAGTTTTTGATATGTTTTCATATAATATGTAACACTATCTTATTTTCATATATTCAATATAAACAACTTGCCAAAAGAATTTAAAAAGTAATTTGTTAATATCACAAGTTCTATAATATATATATATATATATATAATCTATTGATGTGTGTGAAACTTAAAACCAACAACAAATACTTGTGGAACCTATTTATGTGATATTAAATAAAATTATAAAACTTGCATAAAATTTCAAAATTAAAAACTTTGGAATTACTTTTATATATTAATTAGTATTATAATATAAACAATATCTCTATATAATTTGAGAGTTCAAGTATGTACATACAATCATAGTTCTTTTAAAATAAAAATAACAAGTCATTCTAAAATAGAATAGTACAAATCCTTCTATAATAAAACTTTTTAAAATGTAGTGTACAAATAATAATCTTGAATATAAGTGGTTGCAAAATAAAATATGGAATATCATTTTTTTATTTATTATATATTAATATTATTATATAATATTTAATAAAGTAGACACATGATACCCTCGAACCGATATCTTGTACGATACAGTATAGGTTCCAGGATGGGTGAAGGGCTTGAAGATCTCATACCTGTATCCTATCCTGTGAGAGTAGGTTTCAAAAAATTGATACCCGTATCTTATCTTGTGGCCCTTAATACCTATCCACACCCTATTCGTTCAAGTAGGATCCGGGTGGGTATCCCGTATAATAGGGTTATCTACTCATCCCTAGATATCACACTAAAAATCTCTTCAATAATCCTTAGAATGTGATGTTATTAGAGACTATAAGCCTGCAACCAATGAAAGAGTTGTAACCAATCAAAGAAGAATTCGTACAGATTTTTCGAAACCACAATTGGGCCTAGCTGATCGATACTTTCTAGAATTCATTCTTTAGCTCTCCATTTTTCTTTTTCCCATTATAACGAGAAGGAGGGAATCAAACCTGATACCTCTCATTTGAGAGATCAGAAGAGATATGACTGAGTTATAAGACCATTGGCACTTCAACTCTTCTCCGAAGGGATAGTTTTGGCTTTTATCTTCATACTATACCTGTAAAGACCCGACCCATTAAATCCTGAGATTTAGAGCACTAAGTCCCCAACCACATATAACATTTTCACATTATATATAAGGTTGTCCTAAAACTAACAGTTTATGAAAATTGATTGATTAAATCTACTAAAACTTTATAAACAACTATTAACAAAACAAGATTGCTAATAAAAGCAATCTATACATATATATATACATATATATACATCATATGTACAAAGTTTAGTGTCAATACAAGACATTACAAAAATTACAAGTTTTCTTAATACAAAAAGTAATCCTAAGAGATCTTAAGGTCTTTACATCTTAGACTATTCTATCAAGCCTTCTGTACAAAGACTTTTGCTTTAACAAAAGCTTCACCAAAATCCAGGGTGTTTGAGTCCTATTCGTCCCACTTATCCATGAATTTCTCAAAGTTTGACCCGTAACCCAAATCATCATATAACTCGTCTCCATTACCTGCAAAGTAACAAAAGCAAGCCAAAGGCCTAGTACACAATAATAAATACAAGAACAAGTTATCAAACCAAACTTAAATCAAATGGAATGCATCAATGGACAAGTGATTATCTTATTAAGTTTTCTTTTACAAAACAACATGAGGGTATTCAAACCCCGGGATCACGCTTTGGGAATTTAGTGATCCTGAGTAATAGTAGCTACTCAGGGGGTTGATATAAGCAGCCCAAATACTTATATCTCTTATATCTATTCCATAAAAAAATAGCTTCATTTAGGATTCAAAATTCGTTGCCCGACTCTACTTAAACTCAGTCCACAACATGAGCCTGGTTCACAAGTTCCCATAAACTTTGAACTAAATCATGGTATTTCCTCCTAAGTTTAAGTAAACGTTACTCGGATACTATTCCCCCTATTGGCTACCTACTTAACCAAAATGAATCGCTATTGCATCATAGCGTATCATTACATCATGGTAAAGTCATTGTATCATGACTTAGGTTAAGCACCTAACTAAGATGTTATTGCATCATGCCAGGTTTGTTGCTCCTCGGACCAGATTAAACAGCGTAATAGACATCCAGTTCATCAAAACATTAAGCCAAATTGAATTAAATCAAATTAGAGATGCCTAACCCTAGCAAACAACAAACAAGCTATTGCGTACCTGAACTCGATAGTATATCACTATATTCACTCGGAGAGGAACTAACTGAAGAATTTTTAACTGAAATAAGAATATCAAAACAATCAATAATTGAATGTAGAATTCACATCTATATATATATATATATATATATATCACAATCCTAGATTAATTATACAAGGAGATTCAATAAGCTTTGTATATAGTTTTAATATCTAATTCATGCATAAAACATGTTTATCTAGCTTATATATTCATTAGGAGATCATATATGAAGTAAATATTAAAGATTGAAGAAGTTTGAATTTGAAAACTCAAGGGATACGCGGCCTTCCTACGCAGGCAAAATTTGAATGAACGCCAGCAGCGTGGGAAATATATGCTGGTAGCTTTGTTCCCGGCGTTAAATATTTTGATTTTGTTCACATCCAACACCGCTTATACACCGGCGGTGTTGAAGCCTTAATGGCCAGCGTACATTTTGAAAAATAAAACGCTGGCAAAGTTTTCTTGCAAAAGCCAGCGGCGTTCGAAGCGGCTTTAAAAAAATAGATTTTGTTCACTTCCAACACCACCTCTACGTCGGCGGCATTGAAGTGCCAGATGCCGGCGTACGTTAAAAAACAGACATATTCGAAAAAGAGTTTAGTTCCCCTGTTTTAGACTTTGCAAATTCCTAACCTACAACACTTTTAATCCTTCTTCAAGTTCATTTTTAGCTTCATATACTATCCCCTATCGACACTAATCAATCCTAGCAACTTAGAACATTAAATCAACACATTAAATCACTTCAAATCCCATTTCACTCATCCTCAACTTTAACTACTCAATTCAACATTATTCCTTCCCAACACTTCATATAATTACTACAACACATAAACAAATTCACATAATAACAAAACATAATCCAACTCATATCAATGCATGAACCAAACAACTCAAAAGACATTAAACTCATTCTACCAAATATTTCACATAGATATTATAAGAAAGAAAATAAAACAAAAGCTATACTTTTATTAACTTACATGAGTAAGACTTAGCTTGGAGAGATTTTTGATTCAACAAGCTTGGTATTATTCTTTGGTTTAGGGCTTGTAACTTGGAGAGAAGGAATAGAGAAAAGGAAAGCAAGAAGATGAAATTCGTATGGAATTGGAGGGCTATCAAAAGAGAGCTTATTAGGCAAATTTTGGACTCATTATTATCTTAAGTTTGACTTTTAAGGCATAATAGACTTTGGGTTAATTTGGAGCTTATTTGGATGCAATTTAGGCATGAAAATTGGGCTTAATTTGAGTAAAATTTATGTCAACTATTTCTTAAACAATTTAAAAGTTGAATTTATAAATTTAAACATAACACAAACATATTAATGCATAAAAGACACAAATATTAATTATACTATACACACATTAATATATATAAAACAATGACATTAATTTCATTACACATGCAAAATAACACATTTGTAATATTCAAGATATACTAACTTAAACACATTTAGCCTATTACCAACTCATCTACTCCAATATTAATATTAATAAACATGACTCTCATAAATCAACATGCTCATATAGTTCAATAATTAAGACAAATAAAACATATACATGGAAGTTAAATAAAAATTAAAATTAGATCATTTCAATACCTGTGACAACCCTTATTTATCGAGAAACATTTAAATAAAAATAAAATGGCATAAGAATAATAATAATTTGATGAATAAAGTATTTGTAATCATTCATAAAATCATTTTTATTAGCTAGGACTTTATAAAAGAAATATTCGTAAATTACATCTATTAAGTGTGATTCATTTATAATATTTGTAAATTGTCAAATCATGTCTAGTAGACCAGTTTAGTAATTTGATAACTATTTCTATCTAGTTTGTTTTTGCATAATTTTTAATTACACGGATTAGTAATCATACAATTTTCTTGATTTCATAACATAAAAGTTACAATAAAAAAAAAAAAAAGAGAAGAAAAACACTCGAGCACCGAGTGTTTGATTTGCTCAATAGTTGATAGCAAATTTCATCACTTTTGAAGCACTCAATCTTACTAGTTCAAATTCTTCATTAGTTGCTTGGCGTCACCTATCAAGTACCTTTAATAAAAAGATTCTAATACTAATATAATAATAAGATGTTAAATTTTTATTAGATCTTACTTACCACACTGAATATTGTATATCACAATTTATTTTTATTCACTCAGGTAAAAATCACATGCTTGGACTTTTCCATTCCTTGTCTACTTAATCAAAATAGACAATGAGAATTAAGAAATGGCTTTCTTGTATAGCTGGAGATGAAAGATATGTCCTGGAACTTACTCAATAGGCCAAAACATATAAATATTAAATTATCAATAAATATATAAAAACTATCTATAAACAATAGGACAAATGGCAAATAAATATTTTTTATACTTGCTTCATATATATCTGACTCATTTCTTTAAAGTCATGGTTTTAGACTAAAAAATCTTTAAAAATTACGTGCTTCCACCTTCGGGATCTGAATCCTCATTTTTAAAGATTTTAGATTTAATTACATGATTCAAAGAATAAAAAAAGATAAAATACATTAAGCCTATATGTGTGTATATATAATATATATATATATCGCTTGCTCAAATCTGGTAAGAGATAGATTAATTGTAGATAGGCTCAGAGCGTGGTGTTATGGGATCTGTAAAATTAATGACTCAGTAGTGGCTCATTGGGCATGGGCCCAGTGCTGCCTGGTGTGCCACCCTGACACTTAAGTTAGTGTTTATCATGAAGAGCCCACAAATCAATTAGAGAATATGATTTTTCGTGACATTATCTTGATTGGTGGTGATTCAACTATATTTATAAGTGACTGACTCGATAGTTATGTTAGTCATGGGTGAGTGAGCGAGTAGATGGTTGGAAGGTCTGGCAGTTATGTTGGTGGCTAGTTGGCTAGTGGGGATCGTGGTGTCACAATCTCGTCCGCGCGAGTTGATCCTGATCGAGCTATAGCGTATCCAAGTGGAAGTGTTCTATCCAAACCATCCGAGTAATGTTCAAATTAATAGAGTGAAAGTCGACTAAGGCTTCATTGATTTCCTTTGATCCGACGCAGTGAGAGAATGGGCTTGGCTTGAGGCCTAAGGCTAAAGTTGGATCGTCAACAATATAATTTACCAAAATCGAATTTCAATTCCGTTCCAAGTTTTTATCCATTTTAAGTTAAAAGTTTAGTCTAATTATATGTATTTGCAATTTTTAAATTCAATTTTCCATCTTCCTTGCTCTAGTATTTTTTTTCATTTTATGATTACCCATGATTTTTTTGAATTTATTTTCCAAACTGTTACCATTATTAAAAGTGATTGTATAGAGAAAAGAACCAATTTAATGTGAATGGATGGTAAATAGAATTGAGAAGATGGATGGTTTTCTACCGAGAGCTAATTTTTTTCTTTTTAACAAGAGCTAATTATTAAATTAAAAAAAAATCTTCATTGCATGGATCCCAATTGTTTCAATGAAAATATTTTTCAACAAAATATCTTTTTATTTTTCCGTGTTTGATTAAGAAACAATAAGACAATTAATGAAAAATATTTTCACTTGTATTGAAAAACATAAAATTTTTATAGTTTATTTTTTGAAAAACGATTTATGGAATATAAATATATAAGTAATTTTTCCATTGATTCATAAGTTCATTATCAATCATTATTATCCAAAAACATTTATTATTCATTTTTTTAATTAAGTAATTTGTTCCACATTATAATGTATGTTTTTTTTTACACTTAAAATATATAAGTTATCTTGAAATTAAAAACAAAGAAAAATTATTTTCATCAAAGTACGCTAAATATTTAAAAATATATTACTTTTCTAAAAAACTTTAAAAAAACTATTTTCATTAATAAATACTTTTTCTCAAAACAAAGAAAGCTTATATAGTAACTGTTTTTGGCTAGTATTACATAAATAGCAAATATTAATACCCTATAAATTAAAAAAAATATTATATTATTATTAATAATTTTCTAACACATGTATATTTAGACGAGTATTATTTTAAAGCCTATCTATTATAATACTATACATTAGCATATAACCGACAGTTATACACCTCCTATGAATTTGCATCACCCGCTCAATATATCCTGTATCGTCCGATACGCCGTTTGGCGCGTTGCATTGCATCGCGGAACAGGCAAAACATAGAATATATCGCCAAAACTGCAAATCCAATATAGCAAGATCGCAGCACCAACATAGTATCTTACGACGATTAACGTGTCTGGTCTTTCTTCCTCTTCTCCTTCTCCGCCCTACATGCACTTCTCTCACACCATTTCTCTCTCTCTCTCTCTCACCCTATCTTCGCCATTCATCCATATATTCGTTCCTCTCTCTACCCCCCATTATTTTCTCCTCTCTTGAACAGTATTGCCTAACTTCCAATTATCACAAACCACACGTTCTCTCTGGATTCCTCTCTCCCTTCCACATTTTTAGCAACCCCTCTCTGTAGCTTATAAATTAGCTTCTTCTTCTTCTTTTCCTTTTCGCCTTCTTGTCTCTTTGTCTTTATAAGACTTATATGGCTGGTTCTGAAAACATGCAGGAGAAGAAAAGGGTCACTGTTGTGGGGAGTGGTAACTGGGGTAGTGTTGCTGCCAGGCTCATTGCTACCAACACTCGCAGGCTTCCTAACTTTCACGGTAATTCACATGCATTATATATATCATTGATATGGAAATGCTCTTATCTGAGTGTATTTAGGAAAATTAGAGATCATTTTACTAAATGAGGAGGGTGAAATGTACTTGGTTATTTTTGTCTGTTTATTACCTTGTGGTGTCTGTAAAATTTTTTTCTGCATCCACATAATCATCAAATGTTATTGGATTAAATGAAACAGTTATACATTTAATAGTGGTGGTTAGACAGTTAGTAGTTGCATTCACGGGTCAGCAGCAATTTTAAATTGATGTACTGAAAGCAACAAAGAAGAGAGAAAATTATCGTATTTTATTTTGCCTTTTTTTTTAATATGTTGATATTTAACGGAACCTTTTCATTCAAAGGATAAATGTTTGGTTTTGAAAATTATTTCTGCATCTTAGATTTTGTTTAACTATCGTGTGTTTCTATGAATGTTTTGTTTCATTGTGGAATTGCAATTAGGCCGTGACTTTTCTTAAAACGGGTTCTTAGGAATTCCCTTAGTTTAGTAATGTTTGCATTCATCGGTTCAATGATTGGCAATATGAGCATGGTTGATCTATTAACTTTCATGGAGTTCTTGCAATTCCAGAGACCTGAATCTAGGACTCATAATTTTCCCAAAAATCAGCTAGAAGCAACTGGGAAATCAATGTGACCGAGTATTGATTTAATGAAGCATGTTGTTGTTATGTACCCCCCTTGAATCATAAGTAATATGGTCATACCGGGTAGGAACAAACAGATGCTACATCAGCATTCACCCTTCCGGCAAATTAAAAAGCTTTTTTGTAATGTATTGATCATTCAAAGTTAGCTCTCTTCGGCCCGGAAAAAAAGAGTAAAGAGTCAGCTGTCCCTTTTTACATTTGCTACATATAGAGGGAGAAGAATTTAAAAGTTTCTGAAAAACTTATTGGGAAATTCTCTCTTTTCCAATTGAAATCAGAATTGTGCCCAAAGATGGCAGCAAATTCAACTCGGATTATCTATTGAGCATAAGATAGGCTGCGTACACTTTTCCTATTACTTTGTTCATTCTTTTGGAGAAATATCACAGCAGCTTTCCTTTATTTTATATTTATGAATAAATCTTTCAATTATGGATGAAAAGAGATAATAAGAAAAAAATTCACAATAAAATGGAAAGCTTATTTGGTGACTCTTAATCTATTTCACGTGAGTACTGAGTAATTGAGTTGGTGTATTGATAATGATAATTGTCTTGTTGCTAATCTTGACACGCTCTGAATTTGAGCTTGCAATGATGTCTAGATGAAGTGAGGATGTGGGTGTTTGAGGAGAAATTACATAGCGGAGAAACTTACGGACTACATCAACCAAACAAATGTAAGAAAAAGGACTTTAACACTTATGTTGACATAATTATTTTCTCAATCAAGATGAGCCAAACATTGTTGCCATCATATGTTTGACTTGGCATTTGATGATTCTAGTGAATGTGGCATCTTTCATTTGACAGGAAAATGTGAAGTATCTTCCCGGTATTAAATTGGGCAGAAATGTTGCAGCTGACCCAGACCTAGAACATGCAGGTATCAATGTCCTGATCTATTAGTAATTCTTGTTATGGATATGTCTATTGACTAATTTGATTCATGTATACATGTATACGAAACTATGTAGTGAAGGATGCAGATATGTTGGTCTTTGTGACTCCACATCAATTCATAGACGGCGTTTGCAAGCAGCTTGATGGAAAGACAAAAGAAGGTGCCAAGGCTATTCCCTTATAAAGGAATGGAGGTCAAAGCAGACGGCCCGCGAATGATCTCTAGTGTCATTTCTGATCATCTAGGTATTGATTGCTGTGTCCTCATGGGAGCTAACATTGCAAATGAGGTTGTTACTTCTAATTTTCCATCATTCCCAAGAATTCCAAAAACAAGTTATCGCTATAGCAACTTATAATTGTCATATCTGTAGATAGCTGTGGAGAAGTTTAGTGAAGCCACTGTCGGATACAGGCAGGACAAAGAAACTGCAGAGGAGTGGGTCCAACTCTTTTCCACACCATACTTCATGGTCACAGCTGTAAGTTTAGTGCATCTGTTATTTGATTAATATGATGATGCAAAAAATTTCTCAGTTAATAAGGACTCCGGATGTCCAGAATGTCAAAATTTGGCTTAGTAAATTTTGATTGAATGCTAAGATTAATTAGGCCGAGTTTTATGTTTAGCTGGTCTTTCCATTGATAATGTATATTATCTTCAGTCTTACTGATGTTTTGATACCATGTTTCTTTTATTGATTCTTGTTCCCTTGTTAAATTCAGGTCCAGGATGTAGAAGGTTTGAACTTTGTGGGACGCTAAAGAATGTTGTGGCTTTAGCAGCAGGTATAGTATAGGCAGCATTTATGTTCTTTCTCATATTTCTGTCAGCTAAAACAGCTTTAGTTAATTCTACTTTTTTGTTAACTGATGATAACTAATGAACACAATGGGGCAGGTTTTGTTGACGGATTGGAGATGGGAAATAACACAAAGGTAATGAGGATCACAATTGAGAACCACATTTCCTACTTTATTATGTAAAAGTCCCTTTTGGCCTAATCAACGACTGTTGATGCAAACTATTAGGCTGCAATAATGAGGATCGGTCTGAGAGAGATGAGAGTATTCTCTAAGCTTTTGTACCCATCCGTCAAGGACAACACCTTCTTTGAGAGCTGTGGTGTAGCTGATCTCATTACAACATGCTGTAAGAGCAAGCTCTAGCTCATGTATTCACCGTCTGCCATGACTTATTAGAGTGCTAACCGCATTTGTTTTTTCTTTTTCTGGTTTCACAGTAGGAGGAAGAAACAGGAAAGTGTCCGAGGCATTTGCAAAGAGTGGCGGGAAAAGGTAAGAACTCCTCCTTGGTGAATGTATATGATGAAGGCTTGCAGGTTTCTCACGTGTTTGTCCATCCGCAGATCTTTTGATGAACTTGAAGTCGAGATGCTCAGTGGGCAGAAATTACAGGTACTACAAATATCACCACTCAAAAAACATAACAGAATCAAATCATCAAAATTGAAAAGGACTATCCATTGGAGGTCATTTATCATTCTCATTAGTATCCAAATTGAGGAACTTCTGCAAATTAAAATAGCAGTATGTAGTCATGCTGGCAGAAGAAAAACTCGAAAGTGAAGTGGCTGCTAAATTTAATTTTTCTACACAACATAAGACTACAACAAAGCATCTACATGCTTAGAGGATATGTACCGGTTGTGCATTGATTCCTCAGATCAATGTCTTTATTTTTATCTAATCTTTGGTTTTTCTCTTTTAAGGTGTCTCAACAACAAAAGAAGTTTTGAGGTTTTATAAGCATCAGTTCAATTTTACACACATTAGTTATGATATCCCCATTTACACTAACATGCTCCTACCTGTGCTATTTAGGTGGTTGACAGCCCGAGAGCTCCATGAAGTTCTAAGCAGTAGAGGGTGGCTAGAATTGTTCCCATTATTTGGCACCGTCCACGAAATATGCATGGGCCGCATCCGTCCGCCGTCGGCTATTGTTGAATACAGTGAGCATAAGCCTAATTTATCCTTAGTAGAAGGCTCTGCTCAGTATTATTAGTTAGTTAGCTAGTTAAGTTAAGTTGCTACAGGGTGTAATGCTTGTTTTTTTAGAATGTAATGCAGATGAAACGCCCATGATCAGCAGCCGCCTGTAGAGAGCTTGAGTTCTTGAAGGCAAACAACATAAAATTGTTGCTGTTCAAAGTTACAAGTGTACCTTATTCTTTTGTTTACCACTTATTTACAAATTTTGTTATAGCCTACATAGAGAAACATATGAAAATAAAAGGGAACTTGAAATTTTTTGCATCTTCGATCTCCTTTTAACTACATATATATCATAACCATACAAACAGCTCTCTCTCTCTCTCTCTTTTTGTTTTTTAAATTTTAATCTGTGATTGAAATTACCTAAATTTTTGAAGTGATGTGATCTCCTTGCATAGCCAAAATAAATATTATAAATTATTAAATGATAAATTATTTAATTAAAATTTATAATGAATCGATTATAAAAAATATTTATTCACAGCAACTTTGAGAATGATAAAAATCAAAGAAAAAAAAATCCCTGAAGTAGATTTATTATTCCTTGTAAAAAAAGAGAGACTATGCAAAGAGAAAGACGTGGAAGAAAGAAAATGGGTATAGGTGTAAAATTACAATAATATCCATGAAACTTCTTCATTATATCATTCACAGATGCTTTAATGGTTACTAAAGATTTTAGTTATAGGGGATAAAAATGAAATTTGGAGGATAGAATTATATTAATGTTAAAAAGATTAATATTATTCCATATCATTGACTCATTGTGCTTATTTTTCAAAAAGTTAATAATAAATATAACATTGCCGTTATTAATTTTTTTTTTTTAATGTAAATATGTATTTTGCATATGGTATAAATAATTATGGGGTAAAGCCAGTTCTTAGTTATTTTTTTAATATAAATTTGTATTTTGTATATGGCATAAAGGCAATGTAGTTATTCAAACATTTTAAAATGTTTTTTTTTTAGTACCTGTTCTTTATATTTTTTTCATTTCAATACACAATTAGTACTAAAATTGAGAGACATTAAATTATGCCTATATGACCAATGAAAAAAAGGGTTCCTATGTGTATGTTAATTGAATGGAAGAAAAATATCTGTTTATCCTCGCAACAAATCGAGACCCCATATCTACATTCTCTTTTTTCGTCACTTCTCGCATGCTTTTACTTCACCCCCTCCACCTTCCCAATCCCAAACCAAAACCTATTCTACTACTATCAACTCAATCTATACATTAGTTTGTGAGTCTTACCACAAAAACTTTAGCTCTCTATGGACGCACCATCACCTTAATCTAGGAAAAATAAACCCTAATCAAGATCCCTATTTCACAATTCATTTGTGTAGCCTCAAATGCTGAAATCGACGTTGGGACATTGCAGTGATGAGGAAAAATACACCCCAAGCATCATCGTCATCCTCATTTCCTCTCTAACCCGCCGTAAACAACATAGGTAATGTATATTGCTTTTGTGATTTGAGATATGAGTTGAAAATGGCATGGACTTCGTAAAACTATGGAAGAAGGTTTTTGAGTTGCCCTTTGTATTATGAAAATCATAGATGTGGCTTCTTCAAATAGATTCATATTGTTGGTTATGCAAACACTATGGGTAAATGGAATGTTGAGGCATTGGATTTAATGGCTTTGCTACAAGAATTAGATTATCTGCAATAGGAGCTTGCTTTATCGAGGCATGATTTAATGAAGCACACAGAAGGCAAAAAAGTTGCAGGATTGAGAAGCTAATGAATTGAGTTTGGATATCTTGGGTTCTTATGCTATTGCTTATGTATTGGATGATTTGGGATATGGAAAAGGGTTTGTAGTCTTGAAATAGCTTGGTTGGTATGTCAATAAACATATATTTTTGACAAATCCTTAAAATAATGGATTAAATACTAAAAGTTTTTTAACGCCAACTTTTATTTCAACTTTTAATTTAACTTATTACAAACAGCTAGTGACATCGTCTTAGACTCTCGGCCCATATCAACCTTAGTTTTGCACTATTGATGACCCTGTAATCACAACAAAGATAGTTAGCACCTAACTACTAATCACTTCATTTGCAGCAATATTTGGATGCAACAAATAGTTAGGGTGCCTCTAAAATAAAAAAAAAAAAAAAGGGTCAACCAAGATGGTAAGTGGTGGACCATCGGTAAAAAATGATTCTAGTGGTTTCTTGGACTGATTTAGTTGGTGTTATCTCATTACTGTATTTTGATTAAGTCTTTGTCTCATCTAGGTTTAAGGTCAAAATATAATTATTATATCTATTTTTCTAGTTTTTACATTAAACTAAATCACCTAGTTTTCTTATAAATTTCGGGTTCTTAATCTTTTTTTTTTTATTTTAATTGATGAGAAAAATTAAAATTTTATTGATAGATGATTGACTTGATGGTTTTGAGAAAAATTATAGATCATGGCTTGTTGTGTATTAGTTAGTGAATATATTTTGTTGGTAGATCATTGATTGTGACTTAATGATCTTATGAAACACTTTAAGATATAAGTATGATGGATTTATAAAGTATTTTACTATGATTTACAATATAAACTTTATAAAGTGTTTTAAATATTTGAATATCCATACAAATGTTAAAAAAAAATAAAACAGATAAAATTTTAATTAGAATTTTGATTTAATCTATAATTCGAACCAAACCAAACCATTGTTGTGGTTTAGTTTAGTTTTTAGTGAAATCCAAACCACACCGATGCATACCTATTCTTAATTATAACATATAGATTGAGTTCAAGTGAGAAATGAAAATTTAATATAGATTCAAATAAAGATAAAATATATCAAAACTTAAATCACGTAAAATCCTAAGACAAAAATAATTTAAAAAGAAGATAATTGCGTTTTATATCGAAATTAATAAAATTGTTCCCCACTGATCCATCCAAATTTCCAACTTACTTAGATGGATCCCTGAAGGATTAAAATAAACTAAATTGTACAATACGGTCCGGTTCGTCCGAACGGGCTACCCGCCCCATTTTAAGACTAGGCAACCACACCCAGATTTTTCTGAATGGACACTGGCGGGAAGGCAAAGCAAGGAGGGAAATGGCGGGAATGAGTTGGTTCCAAGGGAAAACCCTAACATCACTTGACTCATAACCCCTCTATAATTAACACGAACCCATTTTTTATATTTGAATTTTGTTCCGCGTCTTCGAATCAAGATTCAATTTTGACTAACATCCATAACATGGGGAAGAGGAAGAAATCTAGGGTTTCCAAAGAAGAAGAAGAAGAAGAAACAGAGCCCCAGGTTGAAAATTCTAATCCGTCATCATCAAGTAAAGAGAAGAGCTTGTACGAGGTACTCTATGGTCTATCGAGATAAAGGATATCTGAAACCCTAGCTATCTGCTTTTGTTATTGCTTGTCGCATATACTGATTTTACGAGATTTGCCTGCCCTAATTAGGGTTTTAGAGGTCCGTTGAAAGTTAGGGTTTTGTTTTATTTTCCTCTCCTTCTTTTAGATGGTGAGAATTAGGGGATAATCTTTAATGTGTGCCGTGAGAATTTAGATGATCCTAGTGGATAGACCAGTGTAAATTTTCGAAATGGAGTGATGTGGTATGCAGTATATCTATTTATCCAGCATCTTAGTGAACATAAATCTTGGATTAACATGTTTCGTGTTCCCTTTATCATCATGATGGCTGGTTTCTAATGTATTGGACAGCATGGAAGCAATTTAGCTTCTATGAAAGGAACTTAGGGCTCTTCACTGTGCTTGATTGGGTTGAATTCATCTTGGAAAAAATCTCTATAAGATAACTGACTATAGGTATATGTAGACTGAATTCCATGAATAGGGCTCTCGCCAACCTGGAATACTATTAGCCTGCATTGATTTAGCTGGTATTAAGAAGGAAGATGCTTTCTGCTAGACTGCAGCATTTTAGGGGCAATTTTTGAAAAATATTTGTGAATCTTAGGGGTGGCATCAGCCAAGGTCCCTTCCCCTAGGTATGCCATTGTTAGTCATGATTGTTTTGGTAATGCAGTTTATTTCCCCTATTAGTATAAACTGTCGGGGGTAATATGGTATGCAGTAAGTTATCCAAAAAAGTGGTATATAGTGTAGAAGTAATGTGTTAGTTGGATTCGAATATCTATATCTATATCTCATTTTAGTTAATGTAAATCTTGGGTTTTAAACGTGATATGTACCCTTGATCATCACATTGTTTAATTCATAGGGTATTGATGCTTATAGAGAAGGAACTTGCCATTTGAAAGGTAAGCCAGGGCTTGGGACTAATTATTGTGTAGGATCTCTTATAACTTGTCCATCTTAGAGAGCTCTACCATAAGACATTGGAATATATGCATATATAAAGAATATTCTGTTAGGACTGAGGATTGAGGTGGACTAGGGGCTGAGGTGAATGAGGCTGGGGCTGTGGGCTCAGAGGCCCTGTATACTGGAGAAAGAAAAAAGCACGATGAAAGCAGGAAGGAAGTTGAGGAAAGAGAGTTGAGTGGTGAGAATAAAGGTAATTATGATTCTGTTATGTTGTCTGGTTTGTAAGTGGGACACATGTAAAGGAACAAGAGAGAGTTTATAGATTGATAGTGCATGTTGTGGGTGTGCAGGTATTTGATTTTCTTTCAAATTACTGTTTCGTTACTTGTAGAAGGAGCTGCAGCTCTGTGGAGTTCTAATTTCTTGCTCTGATGAGTGATCTCTGTGCTATCATTATATCTTAATTCAAACTATTTAACGTCTATCCTAGCTAATTTCATAAGTGGGACCTCTCAACCTGGATCACTTACGAGCACTAAATGAATCCCGTCGTGCTCCCAGTATGATCTAGATGTTTATTTAAGCTGAGGAGGAGGGAAGGAAAAAAAAAAGACTTCACTCAAGACCATATTTTCCATGATTCAGGGGGCTTCTTTAAATTGGAGCAGTGGAAGAATGAATATACTCCTGTGGCCGATTACACTTTTTCAACTGAGCTAGTTTACTAGAAAATGAAAACCCTCAAGTGCTTTGATAAGCACTATATATCTTCTGAAATATCTTCACATTGTAAATAAATCATTGAAATGATAGTTTAGGTCGTGCGCAAAGCTACTAAGCATGATAACATTATAAGCCAATTTTATTTAAAAATACCAACTATGTATTCATAAGCTCATTGTTAGGGTTTACCCACAAAGCAATTGAAAGCAGTCTGGAGTTTGACGCATTTTGATATCAATTATAATTTATAATTTCGTTTTTATGCTTGTTTTATCATTTTCTTCTTGACCATGGAGATAGGAGGTGATGATGGGAAATGTTTCTGACAGATTCTTGGAGTGGAGAAGACAGCAAGTCAGCAAGAGATAAAAAAGGCTTATTATAAATTGGCATTGCGGCTGCATCCAGATAAGAATCCGGATGATGAGGTGAACATTAACTAATGTCCATCTTATCTCTTTCAAGGTCATTTTTCTTCTTAATTGTCTTCTCTTTTCTCATATTTATCTTTCTTTTGCAACAGGAAGCCAAAGAGAAATTCAGCAACTTCAAAAGGTGATCTCCATTCTAGGTGATGAGGAGAAGAGAGCCCTTTATGATCAGACTGGCTGTGTGGATGATGCTGTGAGTATTGATTTATTTACTATGATATGGGATGGAGATTGCATTCTGTGTTGTAGTCCTGTGACCATGATCATTGGTATACATGTGAAGGAATTTTTTTTCACTTATCCTCTGTAATTTAGGACCTTGCAGGGGAAGCTTTCCAAAATTTGCAGGAATACTTCAGGGCTATGTACAAGAAGGTTGGTTGTATTCCTTCAGGCCTTGTTGTAATTTGATCCCTCAAAATTCTTCCATTTTTATGAAGTACCACCATATTTCAGGTTACTGAGGCTGATATTGAAGAGTTTGAAGCAAATTATAGGGGATCAGATACAGAAAAGAATGATCTGATTGATCTCTACCAGAAATGCAAGGGTGACATGGACAAGTGAGGGTTTCGATGCTTTCTTTAGGGCTTTTTTTTTTGAATTGATGATGTTTCTAATTTTTCTGGAGTTTGTATTTTGATATATAATGTGCTATTGCAGGCTCTTCTGTTCAATGATTTGTTCGGATCCCCAGCTTGATTCTCACCGTTTTAAGGATATTCTTGATGAGGAAATAGAAGCAGGTGCATGTTTTTAACAGATTTAACAAATCTTTGGTGTTAGAAGCTACCTAAGCAGTCTCTAGGACGTGAATGTTAAGGTTGAAGAGTATTTTTTCTTCGAATTTTAACAGACATAGGTGAATGTATTTTCTCTGGATTTTTGATTTTTGATAGAATTATTTACTTCATATTCCTCGACATTCCAAAGTAAATAATGAAAATAAAAGTTCTTTAGGGATTACCAAATATGCTCTTAACTATGAACAGCACTTCTCCCTTGCTTGGGCCCCTTAATATTCCTAGGTGTACCGAAGTTCTGTTCCTTGGTTTTACACATGGTCAGACTTATCATGCAGACAAATCTTGTTTCATTTTTTCTCTTAGGTTTTTTATTGGAGAAACGCTTTTTACTTGAGTAGGTTCTTTGGTTATTGAGTGTGCTGGCCTTTACAGGAAAATTGAAGTCAACCAAGGCCTACAAGAAGTGGTCGAAGAAAATTTCAGAAATGAAACCACCACAGATCCATTAAGGAGGAAGAAGTAAGTCCTTTTCTACTGCACTGTTTTCAGTATATATTGAACTCATTAGGTTGCTGTTTCATTTTCATACGATTCTTGTCTTAGCATATGTTTTTGGCTATTTACAGGTCAGATAAAAATAAAAAGTCAGAAGATCTTTATGCGATTATTTCTCAGCGCCGAAATGAGAGGAAAGGCCAGTTTGAGTCGATGTTTGCATCTTTTGCAAAAAAATACGCTGATGGGGAGAGTGCTTCCGAACCCACTGAGGAAGAATTTGATGCTGCAAGGAAGAAACTGGAGAGTCGGAAGTCTTCAAAAAAAGCGAGGCATAAGTGACTTGATTGCTCAGTTGGTAATTTAGCAATGTATATGTTCTGCTTGTATGAGCTGTCTCTTTTGCAATCATGTGATTGATTTCAGTTTACTAGCTACCTATTTTCTGGATAATATTAATGGCTTTTGATGCATGTGTCAATTGTTTGTTGCTTCCCATTCAATGTTCATGTTAGAATCACAGATCTAAGCTTCGACGCAATCACTCCTTTTGTGTACTAAGGTTGTTGCCATTTGGGAATGCTTGATTCTTATCTCTGGCTTTGAGCATTAAGATATATGCTTCTAAAGGAGTGTCAACTTGCCTAAAAGGGGTACAGAAATTTTCGATGAGACAAGGATGCATGGTTCGTTCTCTGTTATTCCTATATCTTCTGGAGGATGTCCTTCATTTACATCATAACAATGAATGGAAGTATGTTTACGTTTGTTGTCTTATGGGAAAACTCTTATGGTTCTGCCACACTGCATTATTTCGATAATTGACATGATTATAAGAATTAATGTAATAGATAATTATCCCTAAGGGGTTGGCCTAGTGGAAAAGGCCTAGGACATATCATGACATATTACATGAGGTTCGGGGTTCAACACTAACTAGGACTGCCACATGGGATATCTACATAGCGTATGCTATACTGAACTTGGTGTACAGATCTTGTAAGGTGGTTCGTGTGCTCGGAGATAGTTGGCTTTACAGCTGTTATTCTTAAGGGTTGGCCCGCTGCGCCCCTTCATCATAACAAAAGAAAGTGTAATAGATCATTAAACTTTTGTATATAATAATGTATTTATTGCTATTAACACTTTTTTTCCCTGTATGTTGCCATATCCTCATCCCATTATGAAGCCATCTCTATTTTAAATTTGTTAAATGCAGGGTAAATTTACCATACGATTTTCTTAATAAATTTTATCCTTTAAATAAAGTCCTTCCATCTAAATTTGTAGAAAAGGCCGAGACCATTATGAGTCAATTAGTTACCGGAACTTACTTTAACGTATTTTGAATTGTAATGCAGTAGGATCAAGAATATCGTGATATAATATTGGTTAGATAAAATTTCTTGTTTTATTCTAGATAATTCTAAGCTGGACTGTACTTCTATTTCTATATGTTTTAATCCTTTTGTACAATACATTTAGTACTATAGGGCGATATTGGCAAATAAAAGAAATGCAAAGGGGCCCTCATTCGCTTATCGGTTTAATAATTTAGATACAAATAAATATAAATATATCAAAAACACCTTTCTAGCTTTATATTATGGAATAAATTGCTTCAAGATATCACTTATTACATGTATTTCCAATTGCTTTTTGAAGTTAGACTACGCTGGTATATATGCATTTGTTGTCTAATTTGTATTAATTGACAATATTGGGGTCCTTGTCGATTTTGAAGGAGAAGACTTTAATAAATAAAATTTTCAACTCCATTATTGTAGTGGCTACCTTCAAAACATAGGACCAAATATAATCAAATCATAAATAAGTGTCATACCAACTTGATTATAGTGATTTATTCCATAATATGAAAAATTGTTAAATAAATCATGTAACAAAACTTGGAACAAAAGGAACCCATAATTATAAAAAAAAATAAAAAAATTAAACAACTTAAGGATTAAACGTTTGAACTTATGACGGAGGAAAGTTTAGATTAAGCTATGTATGATTAGTATTTCTTCAAAACTAACCCTGGTCTTTTTAGGAAACGAGTGTGAAATTTGAAAAATCTCATATGGGAAATATGTGGATCATGTGATGGACTTACAAGAGGAAATACCAATTAACCCAATATTTTAAGGTTTTGAGATATATATGATGTCAAATTCATTAGTGTCTTCATTCATAAGATCCATTGGTTTAATTTCTCCAATAGTTTGATAGGAAACCTTTCATAGTTGGCCTCTCCATGTGAAAAGAAAAGCTATCTAGTGGTGATCCGTGAATGAAACCCATAATGATGTTCAAGCTTTGCAGAGTTAATTTAACAAATACTTAAAAAGATCACAAGGTTTATACTCGAGGCGAATGAGGCCTAAGCCCATTCTAGGGATCCATAGTTGAGAAAGAGATTGTTATGATACAAGTGTGAGATTTGAAAAGTCTCATATATGTGGATCATGTGATGGATTTATAAGAAGGAAGACTTATTAGTATCTTTCTTTACAAAAATCCATTGAGACTAATTGAATTTCTTCTCGTGAACACTCCTCTCCTACCATATCGTGGGTTTTAATTAAATATACAATGGCTCATATACTATCTTTTCTATATGGAAAATATTGCTAAAGTCATAAATGTTAGATGAAGATACAAATAAGGAATAAAATATCATCCTTTAGCGTTTCCATTCAAAAATGAAAAAGAACAGGTAAATAGTGGTATCAAAGAAAGAGAGGCAATCCACTAAAAAGAGATAATAATGGATTAATAAAAAAGATATAAATTTTACATGGTGATTGATAAAAACAAAGCGTCACTTTGGTGGTTTATTACAAAATATAATATGCAATAAAAAAAATGTAAACTCAAGTTCAATTCCTAGTAAATTCACATGGAACCAAAAACGACCAATAAAAGTAAAGTGAAAAGTTAAAAAACGAATTAAAAAATAGAGATTTCTAAAATGGAGGGAATATGTTTAAAAATAAAAAAAAACCTTTATGATTTTCTTTGCTTTTTATCTTCTTTCTTGAAAATATAAATGAAGTAATAAATACAATGTCAGTGAAAAAGAAAATAATAGATAGATATCATCACAACATACCCTTGAGATTATTAAGATATTATAATTTCATATGCTTTAATATATTTTTAGAATATTTGAGGACTAAAAACTAAATAAATAGATAAATAAAACCTCCCTTGTTTAATATGTCATGTTTGGTATCTCGAAGTCATTTGAAATGAAATGTTGAATCTTTTGTTTAGATACATCATTAAATGAAATTGACTTGATAATAGTTCAAAATGTCTTTAGTAAAAAATGTGTTAAAAGATAAAAATATGGTTATTACATAATTATTTATTAGGATGAAATGGAATCGCCATTCATCTAAAAAAACAAAATCAAATTCCCATAATGCTCTTGAAAATGTATCGAAATATTGAAGCAAGGTTGGGTTCATTCTCCAATAGCAAACGTTACACAGTAGAGATATAACTTGCTTTTTACACTTTCATGATGATTTTGATCATAAGATCTCTTCCCAATAACGTGCTCCGCTCCTTTATTCTTTACCATTATTCTCTTCCATGAAATGGTAATAATTGCAGCTTCCAGCAGATGCTTTTTTAGCTTTTTATAAATGATTGCAAAGGTATATAAGATGCAACAAGTAGTTGGATTTCCACCAAATTGACCAACAGTTATGGACTAGTAGCTGCAAGATACTTTTTTATTTTTTAAACCAGCAAACAACATATTTCGATGAGCCACAACGTCAACCAGTATATGCGACCTTTGACAGCACTTTCAGAAGTCATCTCAAAGGTGTCTCCTTAATCATGTCAGAAGGGTGCAGGTGCCAAAAATTTACTTACCCTTTCTCATTTGTGGAGCGTCAGTAGCCAGCATTGATGCTGATTTCCTCGAATTCAATAACCGAAATACCAAACCGAGTTCAATGCTATTTAGTTTTGATTGATCAAAAGAAGAAATTGCAAGAGAATTTGCAAATAGGGATGTGGATAATTCGACTCCAACAAAACCGAGCTAAAAAATATATATATATATATATATATATAAACTAAAACTCAAGTTGTTTAATAAACTGTCCACCTCAACTGGGACCAAGCTTTTAATTAGCGTAAACACTGTCAGCTTTGCTCATTAAATTAAATAAGTTTTAATTTTGTGTCCGAATCTCATTTATACACAAATTGATCTCAAATTGAATTAATTTAATGTGGGCTGTAGCTCTAAGATAGGAGATAAATTTAAAACTATTAAAGGAAATATATAAATATATAGATTAATAAATAATTCATAAATATAAAATTATAACTATTGCACAACTTATTTTTAGTCTTTATTAAATATATTTAATATGCATAATTCATGATGCTACTTGTAAACCTACTTTCAGGAGTTCAAATGAATCAAAAGGTTAAATGAGTAAATTTAATGATTTAAATAGAAGTTTGAGTTTAACTCATTCATATAAGCGGGCTTTATTTTCAAGTTCAAAATTAACTCATTTTAAATCAAATTTAAAACGAACTGAAATTAATTAGAATTGGGTTTAAATAGAATGAACCCTTGGTAATTTTGCGATCCTATTCACAAATCACAATTAGAGGCTGTGCTACATCATTTCGGAAGCTGATTGGACACACCATTTCTTACTGTTTGACATTTTCTTATTTGATTTAATTCTCTTTTTAATCTAAAAGACAAACTTTTACGGCTTTCTTTCAAATAAAATCCTAAATCTATTGCTAATGCTATACTCCAAAATATAGATTGATAATTTTTATTTATGTTAAAATCAAGAAAGAAAAGGTAAAACGAATCTCTACTGAATAGCTACTACATTTCGCGTTCATGTCATACTCTTGGACGGCACAATAGTTTTTGTTTGGTTGGTTGATTTGGAATTGATTTAATATTTTTTTTAGCTTATTTCAATTAGATTATTTATAAAAAGTAAATATGAATAAAAAATAGATTTTTTAACTCATAAATAGATCTTATAGGCTAGATATGATTAAATATATATAAAATATAGGTGAAGATCAATACAGATGAAAATTGAAACTATTTGGATAGTCAGATTTTCATCTATATCTTACTTATATCTGATTTGCATTTGTATCTTATCAGTATTTAATTTGTCTAATTTGTTTATAGGTAAAAATGTCTGTTTTTCATTTGCATCTATTTCATATCAAGTATCTATTTAAAAACGATAAAAATAAAATATCAAAATGACTATAATAAGATGAAACAAAGATGATAGTCAACAAGAATACAGAAAATAGAGATAAATGCTATAAGAGTTCCAAGCTTTTTTTAATTTGATTGATTCCGTATAATTGTTTTATTAATTTTCGCTTACATTTAAAAAATCTCTCTTTCATCGATTGGATTGTAAAGACTTCATATATTAGTTAACCTGAAAGATTTAGCTTTTATTTCTACGTGGAGTTTCAAATTAATTAGAGGTTAAAATGAATTTGGTTTGTTTGTTAATTTCTGTTCAGTTAACCCTTAAACTTACGAAAATGTCAATTTATATTCTTCCGTTTAAATTGATATAGTTTCTTTCCTTCTTTTTTTTTTTTTTTTTTTTTATTTTAAAGAATGAATTTCAGTAAAAAATTATGTCAGCCAAATCCGCATATAAGAGAAATGAAAGACTAAAGAGTTACAATTCTGCAAGTCCAACCGAATAGGCATATAAATCTTTTCTAGAGTTAAAATCTCTCCTTTTGTTTCTCCTAAAAGAATTTAACTAGAAGGTGTAAGAAATTTTATAAAAGAATCAAATAATTTGACATAGGGGTTGAAACATATATAAAAGTAAAACTAATAAATACATATAAAAACACTTCCAGATATTGCTAACAAACTAATATTACCTTAATCGCTGTAATCATTAAATTATCCTTATCGATATATAGACCTATAGTTCGATTATAGTTGTCATTAGGGGTGCAAATAAATCTAACCAGTTTATAGACTAATAGAACTTAATTTAATGGTTTCTTGAGTTTGGTTTAACAATACTTGAGTCCAGCTCAAATTTGAGCCACTAGAGTAGTTACAAAGATGAACTTGAACTTCGTATAGTTAGCTTGATTGGCTTGATTGGCTTGATTAGGCTTGTGAGCTAATCAAGCTTGAATTGAGTGTAAATCTTAATTAAATTTGAAAGGAGTTTAGGTATTAAAATTATTTTCTAATAAATTGAGTTTAAACAAGTTGAGCTTGGATTTATATAATATTACATTGAGTTTGAATTGAGCTTAGAATTTTAAGTTCGATTGAGCTTGAGATAAACTCGCATTTTGATATTCCAAGTCAAGCTTGAACTCAAGTTCAGTATTAGACCATCTTGATGCGACTCGATTACAATATATATAAGAAAAAATATCCATATATAAATTTAGTAAAGACAAATAAGTCATTTTCTTTCTTAAAGTCAATACATGAGATTAATAATTATAGACCAATAGTTTCAACCTATTTCTCTAGTGGGCTCAGATATCTTTTAAATTTAAAGTTTAAATTATTATAAAATATCTTTTGGAAATGGTAAATTAGGGCCATGAACCAGAATCGACCTCGGCCGGACCATTCCGGTTTTATAATTTTTAAATCGGGAACTGCCGACTAGAACCATCCCCAGGTGTATTGATACCAGTAAAGCCACAGTCTATTTGGTTTTAATATTATAACATTATAATTTTATAATATCGAAATTCGTTGACTGTAAATTAAAAATTAACAGGACACAAATAAAATCATGAGTTTGGGTCAAAATCCATCGTTGCATTGCCTATGCCATGTCGGAACTGGAAGTGCGTGCATATGTTCCAAGAAATGTGCGGGAGCGTGTAGCGTATGTGGAGCTTCTCTGCTTTGAATTTAGCAAGTGTGTGCGCCTTATGGAAATATGGATACAAGTGTCCTAAAACATTTATTGATATAAGTTCTATGAAATGATGCACATGAAGATGACCTTAATTGAATTGGATATTGACAAAAAACACCCTGGCATTATTGGACTTGGAAAATTTTACCATTTTCTAATAAAGCTATCCAATCCATTATTTAACTGTTGAATTAATTACAAACATTAATATAAAAAAATTTTTAATGGGCCAATCATAATTGGATATTAATTTGACTTATTTAATAACTTATAGGACTATTCTATGAAAAAGGTTTTGAATTATATAAATTTTCTGCACTATTTAATAGTTTTTATACAAGCAAATTGTGTGGAAAAGGAGAAAAAAAAAAGAGAAAGAACATATGAAATCAAAATAGAATTATAATTTTATTGTTTAAGAATTGGAAATATAGCAAAGACATGAAAGGAATTACAAAATTAGAAACCTCATTATGTGTATACTCTTTGCTTTTTCTTAGCACATTATCAAGTGCAATCTAAGGAGATAATTAAAATACTAGCTTAAGAAAAGAAACCAATGTGGTGTTTTTGTTTCGTCATCCTTTTATTGTTTTGATTTTATATTTTTTTATTGTTTTTAAATAGAATATTTATCAAAAATAGATACCAATAAAAAAATATGTATTTTTATTTATAAACGGATCAAACAAACTAGATATTAATATGAATAGATATGATATAAATATAATACAAATAAAATATAAATCGATAAAAAATAAACCATCTAATCAGACGCAAACGAGTAGAAATTCTAGGTCGAGTGACACCAGATTATTTTCGTTCCACCAATCTAAGGAAAGGCGTTTTAGTGTTCATTATTGACTTGTAAACGTACCTTTCTATGATATGACACTACATCATATCCACAAACTAGATTAGATGGATTCCCTAAAGCCCAATTTCAACATTTGCAATTAATCAGGCATGCATTTACCCGCTCTTTGTTATCTTTTTTCCAACCAACAAAGCAATTACGGCACTTCAACGACTAGTCAATGGGCAACATCTTCTTCACCCGATGTAACTCCTTTCCCTATCTATCTATATACATGTATGTATAAATTACATTTATAAGAGTATCAAACACAAGAGACAGCAACTTAAAGTAGTACTTTTATGGTATAGACAAGTGACTATCCTAAACACAAACAACAAGTGTTTTGGAGCACTTGAAAAATAATAAACAACATGGCTTTGTTAGCGAGAAGATTAGTGGGTTCAGAGAATTGAGGCCATTGGTGCACTTGCTTATACCACTATGTGTTCATTGGATTGCAGAGGAAATGACTGTTTCTCTTCTTGTTGATGTCACCATTGATGCTCTTTGTCCTACTGATACAACCTGTTCAGAAGTCATTTACATTAATGGTCTCCAACAGACGGTACTCACTACTCCATCCACATGTTTTGAATTTCATCTGATATGGTTTTTTTTTTTTTTTTTTTTATCCTTAATTATCTTTATCTCCTCTTTGATCATAGAATTATGTAACTAATTCATTGTTTCTTTCTAATGTAAAATGACTCCTACGTGTTAAATTCGAATACCAATTTGTTATATTCTGGAAAGAAAGCTGGTTATTGAAGTGGGAGAGTCCAAATTCGTATGATCCTTATTCCAGAATCCCATACTTCCGATGTAGGACTCAGATATCATGCGTTTTGATTAGGATCATGACATAAGTTTTGTTTAATGGAACTGGATAGACTTCATTTGTAAACTATATCCGAATCAGAGTGCTGGCTTGGCTATTCGCATTCTACCATGGCATTTATATGATTGAATTGTGTGAAATTTAGAAGCCATTCTGAGATGAGTGGTTCACAGCAACAAGTTACTTTAGTAATTGCAGCCAATGATTGGCAAATGCCCAAAAATGGTGCAATGGTTTCTTTAAAGGTTGAGAACTTGGACATGACCAAAAATGCTAATTCCATTAGATTGAGGTTTCTGATAACAAAATATTTCGCACAAAAGAAATGGTAGGACAAAGTTTGAACTACTTAGAGGGATTAAACAGGCCTTAGAATTGAGCAGGGAACTTCGGTAAGCATCTTCATCGAAATATAAACTTAATCATGCTAATGAAGTAAACTGATACAAGCTGCAGTCGATATTTGAACTCAATATGATGGATTAGGATTCACTCAACCTCCTTAGACTCATATGTGCCATCCCACTAAGTCAAATTTGTAGGATCACTGAAGCAGGTTTATTGTAAGGCCAAGGGATAATCTATTCTGCTTTTCCCTTCATCTGGAAACCCTGCTCCTTTCTCCTCTTCTCCGAGTCAGTACATTAGCAATATCTGAGGTCAGTTACCCCTGAAAGATGGATTTCCCTTCTCTTCTTTGATAGCTATTTCCCCCAGCTATAGCTTTTAGGCACACAAATCAAGGAAGTCCCTCTCAAATCTATGTAGTAATATCATAGACTGAACTCAGGATTCTACAATTTGTGTCCTGTAATATGTGCGGAAATGGGTTATGATGAGGATATGCTAAAAAGGTACTTAATTGTACGGCAATTCACAAAAAAGAAAAAGCCACAGCTTTGTGAAACTACTCTAAGTAATGGATAACAACCAGTTTTCTTTTTCTTCAAACTCTCATGAAGACTAAAGTATTTGTTGTTTTACTTATGTATCCGAATTAGGTTGTTGGAGTGTTCAAGATGGTTGTACTTCCTCTCCTAGGTCAGCTTGCTGATGAGTATGGACGCAAACCTTTGCTTTTCCTAACCCTATCAACAAGCATTTTCCCATTTGGTGAGAATTGCATGATCATATTATATATTTCTTTGCATAAATAAGAATGAAGCAACATGAGAATTCATTTATGTTTGTTGTGTAATAAATAAAATAGCCCACACCATATCTGCGGTTTAAGCTTTTAGATTAGATGGTTGTGGCATCAACCTTAACAATATTGGTAGTAGAATGAAAGAGAACTCTGCCAGCCTAGATCTATGTAAACTATATCCATTTCTTTGAATAAGCATTATGTTAGTTGAAGAAAATTCTATGAAGAGTCTTGTACTCACATGAGTATCACTGCAGGGCTCTGATGGCCTTAAGAGTCTAATAAGATTTTGAACTTAATATCTTTACTTTCTTAGAGTTTTTGGGTGGATGGAGCAGTCCACTCTATATTGATCACAAATCAGGTACCAGGTTAATGGCTTTAAAAAAAGTACCAGGTTCCATAGCATGTTGGTTAATGAAGAAAGTTGGTTACCGTTCTTTTGCTCACGAAACAAGCACACAGATGTATCGGAGAATTTTATAACATGCAATATCAATGCGTACAGAGAAAAAGATAATGCAAATATAAACAATATCTTCTTTTAATCTATCTACCTCGTTAGTAAGAAAATGAGCTGATTTGTCACAATGAACTAATTTTTGGCCTGAAGGAACTTTTTTCCAGATGGTGCCCATAATTGAGATTATTGTTCTTATTTTGCCCAAAATTTTGTTTCAGCCGTTCTTGCTGTGAACCAGTCCAGGGGAGCTGTTTATGCTTATTATGTGCTCCGTGCAATATCATACATTCTAAGTCAAGGGAGCATATTCTGCATTTCTGTTGCATATGCGGTAAGAATCTCTCTTGGGTTAATCTATATGTTTCTATCTGACTGAAGGACCTGCAATTAAGGCTTTGCCCTTTGATGGACATATTTTATCAACATTTTTACCTTGTTTCAAAGAGATTCTCAATGTGAGCTTTTAGTTCTTACAAGAGCTAAGCTCTGCCACCACATAAGACATCCCCTGATATGAACTCTAAGTTTGGCATTAAGGCTTTGCCCTTTGATGGACATATTGCATCAACATTTTTACCTTGGTTCCTATTAGGATGAGGTTTCCCATCGGTCAATCTTAAAGTCCTTGAAGCTGTTAAATCATTCATTTCTTTCACCCTTTGCTCATTAGAGGACATGAAACTACCATATTTTCTAATCTTGGATCTTTCTTATCTATCTCAACCCACGAAATCTTGATATTTAACCATAATTAAGCCTTTGTCCTCATTGTACTGTTAGTCACCTCTCAGAGCTGCAGCCTACTATTTTACATCATGAACACTCTTGGGATTTTTTCAAGGTAAGGATTGGTCCTTTCCCTTTTCAACTTCTATTCAAACTCAGACTGGGTGGTAAAAAATCTGAGATCATCTGTCATTTCCTATTTGTTTGAGACTCTAGAAGGTTCAAGACTAAAAAATGGACTTCCATTATGATCTTAAATAAGAAATGTAGGCATGGAAGATCGTTCAGTGGATGTTAGACCAGCGGAAAGCATTTTAATCAATGACCTGAGGAGACCAGGATATAAATTGAGTATTACATTTATAGCAAGTTCTTTTTATCTAGTAGGCAGATGTAATTGAGGAAAGTAAGAGGGCACCTGCATTTAGCTGGATCACTGGGCTTTTTTCTGCTTCTCATGTCTCTGGCAATATCCTAGCACGCTTTCTCCCTGACAATTACATTTTCCCTGTAAGTTGGTGGCATGTCTTCAGCATTATTGCTCATTTTCTCATGATCTCATTGCTTGCAACACATTGCCAATGATGTTTCTTATGGCAGGTATCGATAATTCTCTTAGCCTTTAGCCCAATCTATATGCAAGTGTTCTTACGTGAGACTGTTGTGCGAAGTCAAAGTGGCAGCCAAGAATCATCATGTATAGCTAGGATTAGGAATGTTTTGTATAAAAGATACATAACAATGAGAGATGCTGCAACAATAGTTTCTCGGAGGTAAACAAGTTTTATCCACATCTTTTTTGCATAGCATATTTAGTTTTCACTATGTTATTTCATTAGTTTTTCACAACGTATTTGATCAATCCAGCTAATAAGTGGCCTTTGAATTTTTCAGTCCTACGCTAAGGGGCATTTCTATTGTTTCTTTCTTCTACGAGCTGGGAATGTCAGGCATTAGCTCAGTTCTACTGGTATGCCTTAAGAAGATTGGCCAAACAGAAATAGAATGATCTTTTCCTTTTCATCATTTACAAAGCAATGAAATCAATAATTTGGATTTTGATACCTTTGACATGTTGCATAAATATACATCAGCACTTCTCTGCCTGTTTCATTTAACATGTATATTGATATACATGTAGAGCATGGATAAGTGATGCAATAGAAATTCTTATTCTGGAATGACAGGATAAAGAAATTCTTATGCTTTTCCTTTTGCATTCCTGAAAGAAAGTAGCTTCTGTCATAGAACTACAGGCAGTAATTTCATGGACCTGCTTCCTCAAATTGTTTGACTGAATAGAATAGCTACTTTCTACTTATTTGATTAGTGAAAGCACAAAAAATAAGTTGGTGGAATTATTATTACCAAAATGTAGCGTGTTATTCATTAATTCTTGATGATGGTCTTATAATCATCTTTCCAGTATTATCTTGAGGCAGCCTTTGGTTTCAAAAAGAAGCGATTATCGCAAGTTCTAATCGTGGTTGGTGCAGGATCTATAGTATCACAGGTTTGTTTCTCTCTCTAGTCTCTCTCTTTTACTTGGTTAGGTATTTTGATCATTTCAATGTAATGGTGGAGCTTCTCTGAAAGAAATGGCTGTTTTACGATGAATTGCTTTTTCTTGTAGAGTTTTTCCAATATAATTCATCCTAATGTCTTGCTCTAAATTTTCCTTTCTCTTCTCTTCTTTTCCTTTCTTTCCAGCTGGTAGTGCTTCCTCTACTTAATCCCTTTGTTGGAGAGAAAGTAATACTTTGTCTAGGATTACTTGCATCAATTGCTTATGTAAGTCATGTCTACCTGATCAATTTACAAGCGTTACGCAGAAGACTGATTGATATAATACCATTTGATTCTGCTCTTACTCATACAGGGCTTGTTTTATGGACTTGCATGGGCATCTTGGGTAAGCATCTAAATCATTTCACATTCAAGATGACACTTTATTTTAGGAAATAAATTTCATGTTATGACATAATTTTATCTCAACTGAGGCTGTTTACTCAAGTTTGTTATAATTCTTGCTGAACTGCAGGTGCCATACTTAAGTGCCTCCTTTGGAGTAATTTACGTTCTTGTCAAACCTTCGGTAAACACAAATTTCTTTGAGAATTTTTCTTCATTTTTCAGAGGAATGGGGTCATTTTCTTTTTATTGACAATGTTTCTTCATTGTACTTCTCCATATGCAAAGACTTATGCCATCATTTCTAAAGGATCAAGCTCAGAGAATCAGGTTAGAACAGATTTCAGTTAATTCATTGTCACTTCATACTTTCTCAACTTCCACGACGCTTTAAGTGGTTTAGAAGAAATTTTTGTGTTCGATTCTTGTTGAGATTAACTTCAGGGAAGAGCACAAGGCTTTGTAGCTGGTGTTGAGGCTGTTGCAAGTTTGCTCTCACCTATTGCAATGAGTCCCCTGACCGGTAAGATTTCTGTTTCCAGTTAATTCTAAACATTCAATATCTACATAGACTTTGTTCTTAACTTTGTTTTATCAGCATTGTTCATATCCAGTAGTGCCCCTTTCAACTGCAAAGGATTTAGCATTATTTGTGCATCGGTATGCATGGTAAAAGAAGAACTTCCTATTTCTTCCTTCAACCTTGTGATCTGTCTCAAAACGTACTTCTAAAACATAAATGAACATGTGCAGGTTATAGCTTTTGGTTTCGCGTGTTTCCTAAAACCAGAAGATCACTCAAGAAGGAACTTACATGACAACTTAGAAGACAACGAAGCACCATTGCTACATACAAGCACCAACTAACGTTGGAGAAACTAATTATTGAGTTTCAACTCATAATCAACAAATCAAGTAGATATGTCAAGTTTTAGGGTTTCTTCCACACAAACGGGGTAGCTTTCCACAGCATATAGCGTAATCCGGCAGGCATATTTACGATGGTGAAGAAAAAATTCCAGGCATAGTGTATGAGAAATATGTTCTTCTCTACTTGTATTTTCGCCCCTTCCTTGTGCTATGTAATGATATAATTGATGTTATCCTTCTCATCCTTTTATTAGTAAGTGGTACATAGCCAGGAAAAGTTGAAAGGAAACCTAAAAATGACTCCAAAATTACTAGTGTAATGGCTCAATTTTGACTTAATATTTACTCAAGTTTAAGACTTAACTTAAGTCCGACTCAAGAATGGAGAATAGGAAATTTAAGTTTAAGTTTTATAAAGTTCAGCTTAATTAGCCTGCGGGTTTGATTAAATTTGAATTAGGTTTTAATGTTAATTCCGTATGTAAAATATTCTTCAATTAGAAAAAAAAAAAACTTTTTTAAAAAAATATAGCTTAAATAAATGAGTTTCGAATTTAATTATTTAGTATCTCTTCAAATCGGTCTTGGGTTTAAGATTTTAAACTCGATGCAATAAATAATATCTTGACTTGGCTTGACCGCATCCATATCTTGGGGTCACCATGGATGGTGCCTCCCTGTTTCTAGCCTCCGAGCATCTTGTTTTTCCTAAACACAAGTAGGAGCAAAACCAACGAAAATATGACTTGAAAAAGAAAATGCAATCAAATACAAGATCCATAAGTGACCTATATGACTCGATCTACTTGCATCTCAGTCTACAAGGAGAACCAACTGAACAAGTCCTGCAAAGATTCCAAAACTCGCAACCAAATCTATTTTGTTTGCATCAATTAGCCATAGTCAACAAAAGAAGATATGTGCAAATGTAATTGCTTTCAATTTTCTAGGCAAAGTTCTAGAATTCTTAAGTTGGTTATCCTATATTTAACATATGATATAGTCATGGGTTATCGAATATGGTTATAAATCTACTTGATACTTACATGATTAGTGATCTTAACTCCAACTTTCATTCAGTATTCTTTTCCCAATTATGATATTAATTATAATTATAATTTTATTTTGTAATGGGGCTTTAAAATATAAATATTCTTATTTATTTATTGGGCTTGACTTGTGGGTGAGTGACGGGGCCCAGTGAGTCTGTCTCAATTATATTAGAATGGCTTGAGGAGATTTGGCTTGGTAGGCTTGGAATAGGAATCGTTGGACCAATCCGTCGCATCCAACCTTTCTCAGGCAGGCTCATGCATATAGGAAATAACTACTGGCCTTGACCCATGATGAGCTCATTTAGGATAAACATAAATTGAGCTTACTCCATTGCATTCGTCAATCACTAATGTGATCTGATGGTCGTCATCCATGCCAAGTGCCTATAAATATTTAGTCACTCCTTCTCATTTGTAAAGGAGGTTTTATTCAGAAAGATCAAATAAGGTAACTCAAGTGATTTCTACTCTAATTGCTCAAGAATTGTAAAGTTGATGCGCGAGGTCTACTCAAGCACTCTTACCTATCATTTGTGCATTCGAGGTACTGAGATTACCTGTTCCTCCTCCCTTATCATTCTCTCAAAGCCATCCCGCCATCAAGTGTCATTTCCTCAGCAGTACTCCAAAATCACGTGTTAGGCAAAAGATTCACGCGACGCATACGTGACCACTACCAGCAAGGACCTTGCATCTACACATTCAACCTTTGTTTTTGGATACACAAATGCAATTTCTAGAATCTTATATTCAAAGCTATCAGATTAATGATTCTTTCTTTTTTTGGCCCAATATCAGATTAATAATTCGAATGACTGTAAATTGCTCATTGACTGAATTATATCTTCCAAGATGAAAGGCTATGCATTTTAACAATTTGACTTTTTAAATATAATTTAGTGCTTTCTGCATTTTTGTGTACAAAGTAGAACTACTGACCCATGATTCCTCCTTTTCCTTATGCATTTCCAAAAGACACCACGTACATATTTTACCAATATTCCCCAAAGTGGCAGTTGCACGCAAGATTAAAGATTGCAATTGACAGTAATAAATATCATGATAACATAAATTTTTGTATTACTTTAGATGTAAATATTACAAAAAGATGTAAGATACAGTCAAGCGTCAGTCATGTTAATATTTTATCTTTATACTGAAATCAATTTGAAGCTGGTCGACTATAAGGTTTAGATGTGGGTGTTTCCTTTTTTTTTTTTTTTTTTTTTTTTTTTTTCCCTAAGTATTTTCAATAGTAATTTCCTAATATATAAGCTACGATATGTACATCGGTTCCACTGCATTTATGTAAGGTAAGTTTACTCATCTTCTTTTACAAACACACTTTCAATGAAAATGATTCAAAATAGTAATTTTTTGAAAGTCTTAAAAATAAGAGGCACACGCATAATTTCTTTTATGTATAATTTTGGATTCCAATTTATTCCGTTTGTTTTATTTTTTATTTTTTAAAAGTAACCATTTCACATTGATTTATTTTTAGGATAAATTATATTAAAAAAAACTATATGTAATATATATATCTGATGCGTGCTAGGCACGGATCTTGAATTTCCCGGACTCTAAGAATCAAGAAAGCGGACCTTGACCCAATGAAATATTCAGATCTGTATCTGAAACTCCATGAACGTTGGTATGATTGACCAAGAACCTTGGTATAATCTTATTTGTCTATATCCCATAGTAGCCTTAATATATAGGCTATTACAAGGCAGTTACATAACTGAAAAATCATAATTGCAGTAGTTACGTAATTGATAACGTAACTGAAGAAAAAAACATAATTGTGGCAATTGTGTAACTAATAATGTAATTGAAAAAAACCATAATTGTGGCAGTTGCGTAACTAATAACGTAACTAAAAAAAACCATAATTGTGGCAGTTACGTAACTAATAACGTAACTGAAAACATAATTATAATTAATCCCTACATTATTAAAAAAATAGAAATTCGAAAAGACAAAAATTAAATGAAGGTCGACGACGTTGGGTCTGCTTACAATCTCTTATAGCTTCAATTCTTCAAGTTTTTTAATCCTTCGTATCCCAAACTATATTATAGGTTTGCTTGACTCGTCTTTTTATCATTAAAATTATAATCAATGGGTCTCCAACTCTTTGAAATTGATTGTTGGACTTGGAGTTGATCAGTTCTAATATTGATGCTATTAGATCCTCATCAATATCCATGATGCATGTTAACTGAAAGTAAAAATAAAATAAAATAAAAATAATACGATGTAATCCTATAGTCTTTTGGACAAAACAAAAACATGAAAAAATCCTATAGTTTACCATATTTGAATTGTTTTTGCAATATCTTTTTTATAAGATCCTGTAGATAATGTCATATCTTTGCTACATCCAGAAAGATTTTTTTTTTTATGAGTATTTCTACTATTTGAAGTGTTAGGATGCAAGTGTGAGAATTCCACATGAGAAATATGGGACTTGTGTGAAGAGTTTAGAAAAGGGAAGACCCATTAACCCATTGTCTTAAGGTTTTATTATAGATGGTGTCAAAAGCCCAGTTGTATTATTCTTCACAAAGCCCATTGGATTTTCTCCCCATTGAAGGTATACTCCAGATCCTCAACAATTGGTATCAGAGCTGATGGTTCGGCTAAGAATCTCTTATGGTTGGCCTACCATGTGGAAAGAAGAGTTTTGTGGTATGACTGGTCTGTGAAACCCATGGTGGCCACTCGCAAATTGCGTTTAGTGGAGTCAGTTTGACAAACTCTTGTTGAAGGAGAGTATGGCTTACCACATTGTGGAAACTCACACTTGAGGGGGAGATTGTTAGGGTGCAAGTGTGAGAATCTCACATGGAAAATATGAGACTTGTGTGAAGAGTTTATAAGAGGGAAGATCCATTAACTCATTGCCTTAAGGTTTTGGGTTATAGATGGTGTCAAAAGCCTAATTATGTAACCCTTCACAAAACCCATTGAATTTCTCCCTATTGAAGGCATATTCCAGATCCTAACATTACTTATGGTTAGTATCTATCTATCTCTTTCTACTATTGGATTGAAGCCTAGCTTAAGGTGGGTTATGGTATTCTATCAAATCAATAACATTATAGTCTAGTGGCAGTATTAACTATATTTCAAGTGAGATGTATTGAGTTCGAATCTTTTTTTCTTATTGTAATGGGAAAAAAAACCATATCCCATCATAATAATTCACTGATACTCTAGCTATTTTTATTCCTCCCACTAATGTACTAATGAATACGCTTCTTATATAGTTTTAATTTCTCTAGATATTTTTTAAACTTTTAATTATATTGCTGTGTTTAATTTTTGTACAGGCATAACTTCCACTTTGCTAGTAGAAAATTGAAGGAGAATTAACTTTCTAACTCCAATAGTACATTCCTATAGGATTGTTTTAATAGGTATGATATGATTCTTCATGCCAACTTTCAAATATTATCTTAACAAAATCCCATCAAGTTAATATCTAGGTAACTAAACAATGAACAAAAACTCCACCACTGAAGTGATGAGCGTGATTAAAGATTTACAAAGAAATTGTAAGAATATCTTTATTTCTGGGTACTTGGTGAAAAGTCTAAGAAATATGAGTGATATGATAGTTGCTTGTTTAAGTAGGTGGCTTGTTAGGTTATGGTAAACAACTCTCTCACTCCTCGTCCCATTGATCCTTTTATACCTATTTAATTTTTTTTTTTTTAAAATCTGTCTCACTCCTTCTTCCATTAATCTTTTTACACGTATTTAATCTTTATAAATAAATAAATATATATACAAACACATTATTTTAAGGTAATAAAATAAAATGAACCCCACAAAATTTTATTAAAAAGTAGATAACTATGTTAAAATAACCAAGAATAAAGTAGATAGCTGCTTAATAGTGAGAGTTGCTTCAAATGCTGACATGACTCTTTAAGTAATTTCTTAAACAACTTAGGGATAAAGATAATATAAAAGAATTGAAACTCAAATTATTTATACTTATTATTGATAGAAAGTTTTGTATTCTTAAAAAGAGGAAAAACAAAAAGAAAAAATACATGTAAAAGAATCTTACAAAATATCAAGTCTTGTTTAATTTCCTAATAAAAATCTAAAGAACATCTTTTTTAAAAAGACATCAAATTTACATCAAATACCTTTTTTTCCTAATAAAAATCTAAAGAACGTCTTTTTCGAAAAGATATCAAATTTACATCAAATACCCTTTTGCTAATATATATATATATATATATATATATATATAGAGGCAAAGATCTCACTATCCCATTGTGAGAACAAAACTAATTAGAGGGTACACAATCTATATGTACGAAGTATAAATAATGGAATCAACGAAATCCGATTGGTCATTGTTGGATTTGGATCTCCTTACTTTGGTTGTCAAGAAGTTGCCTTTGCATCTAGACTATCTCCACTTTAGTGTGGTCTGCAAGTCATGGCATGACGTTTCTAAAAGGCAAATTGATCAACGGATAAAATCTCGAGTTCATAATATACCCTTTCTACTAGTTCCAATCCGAGATGGAAGTGAAAAAAATCATGGTTTTTACAACGTTGCCAGCAACAAATACTTGAATTTTCCAGTAAGTTTGCCTTACAATCTAAGATGTGTGGGTTCTTCTCATGGCTGGTTAATCTTTAGTACTAGAACAAGTTTTATCATGCTGAATCCATTTATAAATGGTGAGATCATTAGTCTTCCACCTGTCGATTCTTCTTATGCTTCTTCTGTGAGTAAAGCCGTCTTATCGTGTGACCCATCTTTATATCCTAACAATTATGAAGTGCTAGTAATATGTGGCCCTAACCCTAAGTACGATTTTGCAATTTTTAAGGCGGAAGATAAGTGTTAGACATGGATTGAAGATTATCCATATCATCAGCACTTGGATGATTTGATTTATTACAAAGGGGCTTTTTATGTGATAGATTGGCTTATGAGTGTGTGGAAGATTATGGTTACGAAACGTCCCAAGAGAAAGATGGAATTCATTGAGAATAATGAAACTGTTGAAAAGGCTGTCTTTGTTAAGTCATACAAAACAAGTATAGTTATTCCAAAATATAAATTAATGGATGGCTTTAAGTATATTGTAGAATTATCAAATGGAGATTTAGTTTGCGTTGTAAGGATCTTATGGAAAGACATAAATGGTTGGGTTACCTCAAGTTTTCAGGTGTTCAAGAAGGTTAATATAGGTGAAAATGAGACACGATCGAAGACGTGGACTGAGATCGATACAATAGGTAGTGATGCTTTATTTTTGGGTGGTAGTAATCATTCAATCGCAATTGATGTTAGTGAGATCGTTGGATACAAAGGAAATAGTATCTATTATACAGATCATGGAGGAGTCCCTCCTCCGCATGGAGCATGTGGATCTCACGACGTTGGTGTTTTTCATCTTGAAAATAAAAGTTTTGGGCGTCGTTACAAGCTTGATTCTTCTCATAGACACATGCCACAAGCAATTTGGATTGTGCCTTCTCTTTCACGGATATAACGTGCATCAGATCATGTTTCCTATTTCCTTAGTTATTATGAGATGTACGTTTGAGGTGAAACATCACATGGGAATATATTATTGGACGCACAACATATTGTTATATTTCATATTTATTTTCTTAGATTGTTTTGAGTGTAAAATTCATGGCAACACTTGAAGTGATCGAAATCTTTATGAATTCTTTTCTTTATCACACAAAATTAAATTTTGATGTTGGGGGAAAGCACTGATGGGTAGAACAACGATAACAATGATGAAAATTCCTGTCTTTGTTAATGTTCATGTAATTTATCGAAAACTGATTGGACTTTTACGATTCCATTGATTAAATATTGTTGGTCATATAATTGATTTTGATTGCTTCTATTAAAAAGTTTTCTGAGTAATTATGTTTCGACAACTAATCTTTGGATTAACAATTCCTTATACAACAAATATATATGTATATATATATATTATATACACATATCAGTCTTGCAATATCTCTCCATGTCTTAGAGGGAGAATTTTTGCTTCGGGGTTATTGCACTTGTTCTGATGCGGGAAGGGAAAAGCATCATGAAGGGCTTTATTTCCCACTACACTTTGAAGTTGAGTTGAACCGGTTTTGACGTGGGACTAGGGTTTTATTGTCATTTTTATGTTTTGACATCCTTCTTAAAATTGGAATGACGATTTCGGGTTTGAATAGGAAGCCTTGTGAATGCAGTTACGTTTCTCCCTCATCAATATTAATTAATATAATTACATTTTTATCTCTTACATATTTATTATCCCATTTATTAATTAGGATATTTTTAGTAAACACCCTGTCTATTCCACTCTAATTCCATGAGTATATGGTTATGTTTGGTAGGCATGTATCATTCCAAATGAAATAAAATAGAATGGGATGAATGGAACGAAGGGATGTTGGTGGAATAATAAATTTATTTATTTATTTAGATACATTACAAAATGGAATGAAATTGATAGAATAGTAATTGTGATCATTATCATTAATGAGTATGAAATTGCAATAGTATATACAAATATGTAAGGATTGCTACCTTTTTCGTTAATAAAGATACAGTAAGTTGCAAAAATAAATAAATAAATAAATAAAACACTAAATTATTAAAATTTAAAAAATTTAAGTTTCACATATTTCTATTAAAATCTCTCATAGTGTTTTGATGATAACAACATCATTGTCAAGTATATAGGAATTACAAAGTATAAACGAAAACAAAATGCTAAATATATTCAAGTCCCAAAAATATTCACAATTTTTAAAGGTTAAAAAGCAGAGACGAAAGTCAAAATGTTAAATGACGTTCTGGTCTAAATGAATAGACTTTATATGTATATATATAGATATGTTCTCAGCCTCCTTAAATGAAAACCTTAATTTGTCGGTTAAATAAATTTGGGAAATTTATTTAATGTTTTATTGGACAAATATGTAAAGGGCATTAAATTTTATTAAATTTTTGACATAATCGAGTTGATTAATTTTTGAAGAATCTTCAAAATTTTAATCATATTGGATATGTTCGAATGACAGAGATAATTTCCAAAAAAAAAAAAAATTTTTTTGATGTTCTTTGAAGATACTTTCCAAGCCCGGATGCGAATTTGAAAGATACTGCAACATGTAACAACTCATATATTTTCTATTTATGAAAATATATCTCTTGAATTTGATATGTTATCTTTTGATGTTGATCATATTTAGTAGATATCGCTCTACACAAGACAACTGATATTACAAGGATATTATTATGATTTATAATGGCTAAAGGATTTCATTTTCTTGAGAGTGAAATCAAATTCTCTCTTAAAGTCATAATGATCCATCTTGGAAATCATGACTTCAATTTTTAAAAATGCATCCAAATATAAAAATAAAAATAGAATCCGAATCGCAATTTTATTCCATGTTGAACACGTCAAAGGAAATGAATCAATCACTCATTCTATTCCGCTATATTCTGCCCAGTCTATTCATATTTGTCCACCAGTTATATGAAGTATGGCGGATTACGAATGAGATTTGCTTCGATTACAGCGTAAGGAATTTGTCAAATACAGCAACTAGATTGGAATTTGAATGCAGGATCTAAAAATATCAAATTGGGGATAATATTTTTCTTCTATTTTTTTCATTGATGATAGAGTAAATATACAAAAATATGTGAGCCTCTCCAAAGCCCAAAAATACTAGAAAGTTCTAGAAGTTTATAACATGTGTTAGCAAAATACAAATTTTTCTATTTTTTTCTTATAATATTTCTAAATACTAATTAACTAATTACAAAATGTAAATTCTATAATATTTACCCCACAATGTTTTCTATCCCTTCAAAAACTCTTGTCCTCAAGGGTAAATTAATGAGGTTAGATATAAAACTCATCCTTAACCACAGTAAACCTTTATGAATGACTATTGTTTCTATCCACCATAGCTCTCCTTGTTGCGGTAGGTAAGGATAACATAGGGGTCAAAATTGTCTTTATTTTCAATTGAAAATCCTGCATGTATTACTATAAGAATTGACTCAAGTCTGGTGAAATTTTAAATGATGTTATGGTCTAAATGAATAGACTTTATATGTATATATATAGATATGTTCTCAACCTCCGTAAATGAAAACCTTATTCTGTCGGTTAAATAAATTTGGGCAATATATTTAATGTTTTATTGGACAAAAATGTAAAGGGCATTAAATTTTATTAATTTTTTATAAAATCGAGTTGATTAATTTTTGAAGAATCTTTAAATTTTAATCCTATTGGATATGTTTGAATGATAGAGATATTTTCGGAAAAAAAACATTTTTTTTGAAGTTCTTTGAAGATACTTTCCAAGCCTGGATGCGAATTTGAAAGATGCTGCAACATGTAACAACTCATATATCTTCTATTTATGAAAATATATCTCTTGAATTTGATATGTTATCTTTTGATTTTTGACATATTTGATAGATAACGCTCTACACAAGGCAACAGATATTATGAGGATATTACTATGATTTACAATGGCTAAAACTCTATATGACCAATTGTGATTTCATTTTCTTGAGAGTAGAATCAAATTCCCCCTTAAAGCTAGAATGATCCATTTTTGAGAATCATGATTTTAGTTTTTAAAAATGCATCCAAATATATAAATAAAAATAGTACCCAAATCACAATTTCATTATATGATGCATATGTCATAGGAAATGAATCCATCACTCATTCCATTCTATTATATTCTATCCATTCTATTCATATTTTTTCACTAGTTATATGAAGTATGGTGGATTACGAATGAGGTTTGCCTGAATATAGAGTAAGGAATTTGTCGAATATAGCAACAAGATTGGAATCTGAATGCAGAACCTAATAATATCAAAATTGAGAATAATATTTTTCTTCTATTTTTTCATTGATGATAGAGTATATATGCAAAAATATGTGAGCCTCCCAAAGCCCCAAAATACTAGAAGTTCTAGAAGTTTGTAACATATGCTAGCACATACTATTTTTTCCATTTTCTTTTTCTTTTATATTTTTTTTTCTTATAATATTTCTAAATACTAATTAACTAATTACAAAATATAAATTCTATAATATTTATCCTACAACAATTTCCATCCCTTCAAAAAACCTTTTCGTCAAGGGTAAATCAATAAGGTTGAATATAAAACACATCCTTTACCACCAGTAAACCTTTTTGGATGACAATTGTTTCTATCCACGATAGCTCGCCTTGTTGCGGTAGGTAAGGATAACATAAGGATTCATATTGTCTTTATTTTCAATTGAAAATCCTATACGTATGACTATAAGAATTGACTTAAGTCTAGTGAACTTGCCTTTATTACATAGACAACTCAATGCCTTGAGCCCTTCAACATGCTCATGTGTCAATTCATACAATATATTGATGTGTCCTTTGTCTATTCCATTTTTGCAAATAGAATAACGAAAGGCATTAATGTTTGAAGTTAAGTTCGTTTAAAGTATTAATGTTTGCAAAGGTTAAAAAAAGGCACAAATGTTTAAATAAATGAATCGTATAAAGCATTATAATTAATGGTGACCAACTCTGTTAATTTTTTCCATCTAATATCATATGCAATGAACATGATCTTCTCATACCTTTTTAACATCCACCATAAATGTATATGAGAAGAGGGATGCTGGCATTGTGGTGGTGTATTAGAAATGGCGATAGTTAAAGTAGTGGTGTTTAGTGAAGGATGATTTGGGCGAAATGTGGGTCTATGTTAGTTGATGTCATCATGGTGGTCGATGAAGGTGGTTTTTGCTTGGGTAATTTTCTATTTTCGGTGATTGGCATTTTCTATTTTTTATTTTTGGTGAAGGTGATTTCTGCTTGGGTTGCTTTGTGTGTTTTGGTTTGAAGTGTTAGGTTGAGTCCAAAGAGGATGATGGCTAGAGCTTAAAGTGAGAAAGAAAGGGGTTTGAGGGGAAAAGGACTATTTTAAAAGTTTTGAAAAGAGGCGATTGATCATACCAACAAAGGGAAAAAAGAGGTGATTTTAGACACCATGAGCAACCTTTTTGAAGGCTTGCCAGCCTAGTCTCCGGCAGCAGCTTGAGAGAAGTTTGCAGCTAATTATTCGTTAATGTCATTTATTTGATTAATTCAATCAATCGCATTCTTGGTCTTCTACAAGCTTGTTAAAATCGTAGTTTGTTCTTAAAAAAAAAAAAGGTGGAAAAGGTTTCGAGGAGGAAAAAGATGAAGTCCCTTTGTGTTTTTAGGTTTGATGCATTAGGTTGAGTTCGAAGAGGACAATGGCTGGAACTTGGAGAGAGAAAGAGAAGGGTCAGAGGAGAAAGTGGAAAAGGTCTAAAAAGGAAGAAGATGAAGCTCGACCATTGATGGAAAAAGTTAACAGAGTTGTTTAGCGTTAGTTATAATGCCTTATTTGAGTCACTTATTTAAACATTTGTTCCTTTTTTTAGCTTTTGTAACTGTTGATGCTTTAAATAAACTTATCCTCAAACGTTAATGCCTTTTAATACAATTTTTCCTTTGCAAATAACTCCCTTGATAAATTTCACGCAAAAATTCCATTTATCTTCCAAACACCCTCTCTTCTAGACATTGGCACGGTTCGGGTCAATTCCGGACCCGAACCGAAAACCACTGGTTCACGGTTCCACATTTTATGGAACAGGAACCGCCAGAGCCAGAGTGGTTCACGATTCCACGAAACCGCTGGTTCTGACGGTTCCGATTTTGGTTCCACGTGAATCATGAACCAAGTTTTTCTTTTTTTTTTTTTTTAATAAAACAGACCGGCTCCCTTACCCCACCCCCTCATCTCCTCTCTCCTCAAACCCCCCCCCCCCCCCAACACCAAAATCATTCTGTGTTCTCTGTGTGTGTGTGTGTTTTTTTTTTTTTTTTTTTAATATGGCGGGTCGGAACGATGGAACTCAGTTCTGCGTAGACGAACTACTAAGACCTGCTGGTTCCGGCGGGTCTTTCGGCGGTTCATAACCATTCCCAACGAGGCGGTTTCCGGGTACGAAACTGCCGAGGACGGTTCGTGGTTTGGAATCGCCCTATGGTGATGTTACTCTCTTCCTTTGTTCATCATCTATCTGACATGAAAATAACCTATGCCTGTCTTTTCTCCATCCACAGACCCTTGAATGTCATTGAGGTCACCTTCTATTTCTTCGCTCTCTACCACCTTGAATTGGAACTTGAGGCTTTGTTGGTTCACTCCATCGTGAGTGATTGGAAAAACTGCATTAAGGACTTCATTGGAGGGTTCTAGAATACATAGGAGTGATTTTTCATTGGCATAACAACATTAAACCCATTTGCGCTCATGAAATGTTTGAAGAAATGCTTCCTAGGGTTATTTCTAATGTCCTTACGAATGGCATACCATTGCAACTCTTTATAGCTGTTGAAGCATTTTCATGGTTGGATGTCTACCATATGTTTAACGAAAGGCTGGAATAGATAAAATCTAAAGTTAAGGACAGTGAGAACCCTATCGTTTGAGAGTTTGATTCTTCCAAATTTGTTACATTGTGACTTGCATTGTTTGGTTTGGTTAACCTCACCTCCATATCAACACATTTCGAGGTCAACTTGTATACAATCCACATTCGCTCTTCACCCATCACCCATTTCACATCCTTAATCTTTTCTACCCCTAGGTCAATTTAGATAACCATTATTAAGAATCACTATATGATTTTGTGGGAAAGTAGCACTACAAGTATCTACTCTAAGTATTAATATAATGCTTTAAAGCTACACCATCATCATCCTTGAATTTACTCTTCTAAGTGGAACATTTCAAGATGTGCTCTCCTCCTCGATCGAGTCGTATTGACCTCAATTCATTCTTCTTCATTTCCCCAACTTTTTGGTGCTTTTCTCTATGAATTAAGAGGCAATTGTGTGAATTTGCTGTTAGTATAGCTTTTGTTGAGATGATGGGTTTGGGTAAAAGGGGTCTTGTCAAGTGGTGGTTTGGCTGAGGTAAGACTGTATGGGTTCACTAGAATTGTGAAGCAATGTGATTGTATGGGTTTGAAGCAGAGTGAGTTTTTGTTGTTTTTGAGATGGTGCCAAAGTCTGTGATGGTTTTGGATAGTGTATTTGGATTGATAGGGTCGAAGTTGGTGTTGCCAATAAATAAGGATGGATATGGTGTAGCATTGGTTGTAGTGTTTTAGGATAATGGCATCGATGTAGGCAGGTGTTCTATTTAATCCATGCTAGGTTTCTATGAAAATAAATGGGTTTGTGCTGTTTCTATTACTAATTTTGATTGTTTATGGTTTTGAATGAATGGGTTGTTGGGTTCTTGTATATCAAAGTGGTTTATAATTTCTCTTAATTGCTCTTGCTACTTCTCCATCTTTTCTTGCAAGGGCTTCATGATCAATTTTAACTTTTCCTTATTCTTTCCAGTGCTCCTTGAAGACTCGATGAAAAAAGTTAATCGTCTCTTTGAAATCCAGATCTATGTCAACCATAGGGTGGATTGTGGCTCTGATACCAATTGAAGTGTGGTGGATTATGAATGAGGTTTGCTCTGAATATAAAGCAAGGAATTTGTCGAATACAGTAACTAGATTGGAATCTGAATGCAAAACCCAACAATATCAAAATTGGGGATCATATTTTTCTTCTATTTTTCTCATTGATGATAGAGTACATGTATACAAAAATGCGTTAGCCTCCAAAAGCTAAAAAATACTAGAATGTTCTACAAGTTTCTAACATGTGCTAGCACATATTATTTTTTCTATTTTATGTTTTTTTTCTATTTTATTATTTCTTATAATATTTCTAAATACTATTTAACTAGTTAGAAAATATAAATTCTATAATATTTACCCTACAACATTGTAAGATGGAACTTCAAATATTTCAATACACAAGTCTTTTTAGCGACCTTAAATCCAACTTTCATTATGTATTCTTTTCCTAATTTTGATATTATTATTATTCTAATTTCATTCTATTCAACCTTTGCTTTTCATATTTAAATGCAATTTGTAAAATCTTATATCTAGAGTCTTTAGATTAATAATTTGAAAGACTAAAAATTGCTTGTTAGCTAAATTATATCTTCGAAGATGAAGGGTTAAGCATTTTAACATTTCAACTTTTTAATGTAATATATTATTATCTTCATTTTTTTCCCTATAAATTAGAACTATTGAAACCATGATTCATTTTATGCCAAAATATAGGTTCAAGCAAGATTTAATTCTTTAGAACACTTTCCTTTTGCATTTCCAAAAGACACCACATAAATATTTTTACCAATATTCGTCAAACTGGAAAGTTGCATGCAAGATTAGAGATTGCAAATGATGGTGAAAAATATCATGAAAAAATAAATTCTTCTATTACTTTAGATGTAAATATTACAAAAAGATGTAAGATACAGTAAAGTGTTAGTCATTTTAATATTACAGATTTTACATCAATTATCTTTATAATTGTAAGTCATAACACAAGGTGTTGTTAGGTAAGATCCACTGCACTGAAATCAAATTGAAGCTAGTGTAACTACTAGGTTTAGATGTGGATGCTTGCTTTTCTTCTTCTTCTTCTTTTTTAATATTTTTAGCAATAATTTTCTAATTTATAAACTACAATATGTACAGCAGTTCCATTATATTATGTGAGGTAAGGTTACACATCTTCCTTTATTGGTTTAAGTCGCATTTACCATAATAAGACAAACATATCATAATACAATGAATTTCTCTACCACAATAATGATGAAGGTACTATAATCCAACAAACTACTCATTAAGAATAGAACTACATATATACATCATCAGTACCACCCATGTTGGTACTTTCAAAGATTATAAAGGTCTTGGTGTCTCCAAACATTAAAATAAGCTTCATACTCTATGTTGAGCCTGGATTTTTCGTTTCTGGTTTAAGTCGGGTTTAGGTTTGGATCAGGTTGCGCAGGGGATGATCGGCGGTGACTTCTGGTCATGATTAGGGCGTTGTTGACAATGAAGGATGTGTCGGAAAAAATAAATGAAAGGTGAAGAATGTATTGATGATGGTGGTTCAGCTTGAAAGTGGTGGAGGACGGCGATTCAAGCTCCAACAATGTGGTTGATGGTGGTTTTTGATCGAAGATGGTGGCCGAGCTTCTAGGATCGATTTAAAGCTTCCAATAAGTAGATCAAACACTTGCAAAGCTTCCTATCCACTTAAATCGTTCGAAAAACACCCTAGTGTGTCAATTTCAAAAATTTCGAATTTCACAGGAAAAAACCTAGATCTCAATTTAAACTCGATTTTTTTTTTATGTGTTCTTGATGGCGATGAATGCTATGGATGGTTTGATGTGTTTGATGGATCGAAACAGTGATTAAGAAGTCCTATTTATAGAAATTGGTGTTGGGGTGGTTGTGGCCGTAGTTGGTGGTCGTGGTGATTCGAGCGAAAATCCAAACTTCTAGAAGGCATTTTGTAATCAACAAATAGATTATGTTTCTAGAATGAAGATAAAATTGATAGAGAACATGTTTTAGAAGCTCGAATTGAATTTCTAAATTTTTTTTTTGCGCAAAAACTGAGTTTTTTGTGAACTTCAGATCCAAAAATGATTGCCAATTCATGATCATTAGGTCTGAATTTTGATTCAAAATTGTAATATCCTGTGTCTTCTTCAATATCCCTCCATCAATTTCACGAAAAATTGATCGAGAACGAGTGAAAAATGAGCTGCATACAAGTGATCGCATGGATGAGATAAGGTCAGAAGAGGAAGACAACACACGTGAGTGACACACGCATCCCTTACGCACGCTACGCGCTGACGAGTGTAGCCCATGCGCCAATTTCAAAAAAAAAAAAAAAAAACTCTGATGGTCATGTGGATCGATCTTAAGTATTGTGTGTCTGTGTTTGTGTCCTTTACCAACAGGCCATTGACCTGTGCCTCAAATTTTTTGTGCATTTAAGTTGTATATAAGGTTTTCAAAAAAAAGAAAGGGTTTAATTAAATAAACTTGTTTTTGATAAATTTTTTAATTAAACCCATAATTAATTTATAAAGAAAATTAGTATTTTATTAAGCTTAAAAAAGTAATAATTCATATGATTTTTTTTTATTTTGTGGGCTTAATATAATGTTAATTTTCATTATAAGTTAAACTTTAAATGGGCAAAAATTGGGTGTCTACACTTTATATTACAAACCAAAGGCTTATGAATAAGCCTTTAACAAAAATATTACATCAAAATTTAAAAGTCTTGAGAAGGCTTCTATAAAAAAACAAATAACTTATGGTCAAAGTTCCTAGTCCCTCCATTCTTCAAGAAACTCTTCCCAATCAGTACCATAACTTATTTGGTCATAAAAGTCATCTTCATCCACACCTGTAATAGAAAACATGAGCTAGAGGCCCATTATACAGTAATAGAAACAAATACAAGTGGCATATACTCTTAGTCTAATGCAATACAACAACCATTAATTTGAATTCCAATAATTAGGTGAAACAATCAACATTAGAGTATTTAAACTCCGATAACAAGCCAATGGGAAGCTAGGAATCCAGAGTAATAATAGCTGCTTAGGGATTTGATATAAGCATCATGAATACCTATACCTCCTATAGGAACATTTACAAAGATAATAGTTTCATCTAAGGTTCACAATTGTTTGTCATTTTTACTTAACTTAATTCGTAATATCACCTAAATTAACTTGTCTTATAAAGGTGAACTAAATTGTATTACCTTTTAAGAATAAGTAAATATTATACTGATACCGTTAATCCTATCGACTTCGACTGGTCCACTTATAGATTGTCATTGCATTATGATAAGGGTGGCTTACACACCTAACGACCATGTTGGCATCGCTAAACGAGGTTGCCGCTCCTCGAACCAAATTAAATGGCATACACACAAACAATTTAAACATTTTAAGGCATCTTTATTTATAGTTGCTTTAGAGAAAGCCTATCCTAGCAATCAATATTTAAGTCATTGTGTACCTGAATGATTTGATATATTTGACAAAGGATTTGTACATAAACACAACTGAGTAGAAGTATCTGTTAAAAAGAAAATCATTTCATACAAGAGATCATCAATTTATAATTAGGTATCAAGTCTTCAATCACTTATTAAAATGAAATCTCATAGCATTTATAACTTAGTGTATATTTTTACATCTATTTAACTTATTTATTTATTACGATTTTATTTTGTTTTATTTTATTTACTATTATTTTTTGCAAGAGCACGGGTAGGCCTTGTTTACGCCATGTTTCCTTTGGGTGAGAAACATGATATAAACCAACTCATCATGTTCTCATAGTGTTTTGTTCATAGGTCAGTACTTAGAGAGAAGCATGGTGTGATACGACATGTCGTATTTTGGTCATACTTGTCCTTGTGTTGGAAATAGATGAGAAACACGATGCGATAGAAGGAATCATGTTTATCTTGTATTTCGTTGGTGTGCTAAGTGCTTCGAAGGTTAGAGAGAAGTACAATGAGAAAGAAGTGGCTGTATTTTGGCCATGCTATCCTAAAGTTGCATTTGCTAAACAAAATAGAGAGAAGACGACTGAATAGGACATCTCGTGTACAAATCGTGTTCCCTCTCGAGTAAAGCAAAGTTTATGTGTTTTAAGCATCAGAAAGGAGTACAGCTTGATAGGGTACCCTGTGTTCCCCTCATATACCCCTTCGAAAAATAAAGTATGCTAAAACCTTACACTTCAACATCAAATTTTACTTCAACTAACTTACATACACTTACTACACATACTTAACAACATCACACATGTATAAACTCAGCATTTACTTCATTCACAGCATCCGCAATTTCCATGTCAACATTGGAGTATCACATAAACCATACTAATTCACTTATTGACCAAATCAACTACAACAGCTTCCATTACTCTATCTTTACAAGTTCTAAAGATTCATTTAAACCTAAGGATCAACTTAGTTTATTAACTCTATCCTCAATTCATTAAGATGTCAATAATGTAAAAGTTGTCTTAATGCAAGAAACACGAGGATAAAAGCTTAGAAAAGTAAACAACACTTTACTTTAATTAAACTTAACTTGAAAATGGAAGTTTGAAGAGACTGTGGTGAATTGTTTGTAGAAAGGCTAATGAAAATTTGTGTGTTCTCCTTCTTCTTTAGGAAGGCCTAGTTTACAATTTTTTTTGGAATAATTTGTTTTGGTAAAAATTACTTAGTGATTATCTCTAAGAAAATTTGCCTTTGACAAATCTATGTTAAGAAACTTAGATTTGTTGGCTTGTTTTAGATTATATGGCTTGGATTTCATTTGCATGAAGATAAGCTTGGATAAAAAAAAATTGTAGATAATTGAACTTCTTTTTACAACTTAAGAAAATCAATTTAGCCCAAACTTAATTAAATTATAACTAAGGATGTTGCAACAAACTGAACAAATACATATATGAGACAAATAATTTATCTATGCTCTAACGGTTAATTATACCAACATATGAATTTTTATCATCTAAATTATTGCAACCAAAATCATACACCAATCAACACATATGTATGCAAATTAATTTAGCATAAATAGTTTGAGATATTTCAAACGTTGCATCCAGGTCAAGCCGATATTGGACTGATATTAGAGCACACTTAGCCAAATTGTTTATTAACTTGATTCAATAATTAGTATCAAACATGGGTTTAATGCAAGAAGAATAGATTGATTCAAAACAAGCTAATTCAAAGTCTATTTTGACCCTTTTTGGCAGCTTTTTAATCATTTAAGTACCATTGTCAAAAATTGAACTTACACTTTTCTTTTTTAAAATCTATTCCATAGCATAAAACTACGGGCCAATCCATTAGGTGCATGTGCAGTAACAAAACCAGTGATAACCAAATCATGATCCACAGGGAGTTAATTGATCAAATACTAGAATGTAGTGACCTCATTTAAGCTAAGCAAGATGATATTAGATTTTGAATCTAATCTAATTGATCTACTTCTAAGGTCTACTACTAAAACTATAACTAGATTAACACTAAGTTCTACTATAAATTACTTTTGAAGTCCTTCAATTCACAACTATGAGATTATGCGATGGTAAAAGTAGGATTTCTCTTCATTGCCTTGTAATTATAATCGGGTTTGTCCAATTGAGTTTTGATTGAATCACAAGAATTTGCTTCCCTCTTAAGTTGAAAAATTCTAATTATAGAATATATATTCCTTTCGAGTAATCTATCTACAATCACCAACTAACACATTTCTCTCACAAGTAATATGATTCTAATTGAAATTGTAATTCCAATATGTGTCCATGTCCTAAACCACAACTTTAATTGTATCAATAACATTATAGTCTAGTGACAATCAACTATATTCCTGTTGTAATAGAAAAAAAAAAAAAAACTATATCCCATCATAATAATCCACTAATACTCTAGCTATTTTTTTTCCTCCCACTAATGTACTAATGAATACGCCTCTTATATAATTTTATTTTCTATAGATATTTTTTAAACTATTAATTATATTGCTATGTTTAATTTCTGTACAAGCATAACTTGCACTTTGCTGGCAGAAAATTGAAGCAAAATTGATTTTCTAACTACGATAGCTCGTTCCCCTTGGATTGTTTTAATAGGTATGTATGATACGATTCTTCATGCCAACGTTGAAATATTGTCTCAACAAAATCCCATCAAATTAATCTCTACATAACTAAACGACAACAAAAACGCCAACACTAAAGTAACGGGCGTGATTAAAGATTTACAAAGAAATTGTAAGAGTATCTTTATTTTTTGGTACTTGTTGAAAACTTTAAGGAATATGAGTGATGTGACAGTTGTTTATTTAAATAGGTGACTCTTTAGGTTGCTTAGTAACCAAAGTTGTTATGACAAGCAACTCTCTCACTCTTTTTCTCATTGGTCATTTCATACTCATTCTTTTTTTTTCAAAAAATTAAAAAAAAAAACTCTCTCACTCTTTCTTCCATTAATCTTTTCACACTTATTTAATCTTTATTAAAAAATATATAAACACGTTATTTTAGAGTAATAAAATAAAATGGAACCCCACAAAATTTTTTAAAACAGTATATATGTAACTATGTTAAAGTAACCGAAAATAAGGTAGATAGTTGCTTAATAGTGAGAGTTGCTTCAAATACTTACAAGACCCTTTAAGTAATTTCTTAAACAACTTAGGGATAAAGATGCTCTAAAAGAATTGAAACTCAAATTATTTATGCTTATTATTGATAGAAAGTTTTGAATTCTTAAAAAGAGGGAAAAAAAGAAAAAAATATATGTAAAAGAATTTTCAAAATATCAAGTCTTGTTTAATTTCCTAATAAAAATCTAAACAACATCCTTTTTAAAAAGATATCAAATTTACATCAGATACCTTTTTGCTAATATATACATACATATACATATATATATATATAGAAAGAGGAGGCAGAGATCTCACTATCCAATTGTGAGAAGAGAACTAATTAGAGGGTACACAATCTACATAATATAATAAGATGTTGAAAAAGGAAAAGGGAAAAAAAAAAAGGACACGCGAGGGATGAGATTAATGTTAGTAACAAATGAAGATAAAAAAAATAAAAAAGAATATGCTAAAGCAATATTAAATTTATAATACATATGATAAATAAATGAGGATATATACATATACGCCTACATATTACTAGATTTTAGTAAAGTAAAAATTGCGATAAGAAGTAAATAAAAATGGTGAATATCAATATAAATATATTATATTCTTAATATATTTTCCTTCTCTTGAAATAACGTGGATAAAATTGGAATTACATTACAATATATGGAAACTAAACAACCCAACAAATAAATTGCAACACAGCTCAATAATGTAACCCGACCCATTCCAATGTCTTCAGGCCGATGATGTGGATATGGAAATGGGAAACATATTTCCTTCTTTCCTTATTTGCTCACACGTAAGGCTATAAACGAATTGAGTCGAATCAAGTTTTTTATCGAGCCTAATAAGTTTTTATTGAACCTAAAATTTAAGTTTAAGCTCGATTCATTTAGATATCTCGTTTTTCATTTTTTTAAAATTTAAAATAATATATAAGTGTTGCTATAATATATATAATTATTAAATACAAGTTAGTTTTTGTTGTTTTTACTATGTAGTTATACATTATATATCACATAAAAAAATTCATAAATCTGCTAACAAGCATACTAATAAGCCTGTTAATGAACATAGTTGCAAGCTTGTCGAAAAGCTTAAACGAGTTTATTTACGAGTTGGCTCGTAAGTCTAAATCAAAATTCGAGCTCGGTTCATTTAGATAAATGAGCTTTACTTTAGGCTTGGGCTCAATTCATTTATTCTTGAGCCGAGACGACCCTGAAGAGAGCCGAGCTTGAGTAGCTCATAAATAGCTCTACTCTTGCAGCCCTACAGTCAGGCATCACGAGAAAGAAAATGGAAACAGGTGGAAATATTAATAAAATTCTAATATGCATAAATGAATGTACAAATCAAATATTAATAAGTGTGTGATAAGTTGCTTTCTCAAAGATTTTGCCATTTGCCGGCATATTGAGCTTCATGTTGTTATCTTATTTAATCATTACTGTAGTCACACTATCTTTAAAGTGAAAAAAATTGCTTCATTACCAAATAATCTTAAAAAGTGCAAATAGTTTTTTAGGTAATCGAGGGATTGAACTTGTGGATATTGATGAAATAGCAATTGTTATACCACATTAAACTTAAGAATACGGATAAATAAAATGTCTCGAAATGTGTTAATAATATTATTGGATTAATTTTGAAACCTCTCTCCCTTAGCTTGTATATGAAACTTTTTATGGTAATCTATTAAGAATCATGTGGTTGTGGAGTTAAATAATTGGTGTGACCTTTATATAATAATAGAATCAATATTTCCTAAATATGCGTTTTCAAAATATACAACACAATTTGACCTATAGTAAAAAGCCATCCAATTGAAATAGAAAGTAACAATCAAAATGCATAAAGGAAAAAAAAAAAAGCATGAACCCGTTGTAAAATATTATTTGATCCTAAAATTAACAAATAATAATGTGATAGGTAGGGTTGTAAACAATATTTGTGAGATACTTGGATTCGTTAGTGTCGAGCCTGGTTTTCGATTTCTTTTAATCCGAGTCGTACTAAACCCTAACCCATTTAATACGAATCCTCGACTAAGAATTAAAAGGAAATTTTTAATTTTAAAAATATTTGGAGTCGCTACTCGACTAAAGTCGAGAAAAAAAATAAACCAAAACCAATGGGTAGGTTGATTTTGGTTTTGCTACTGATCTGCAAAAGAAATCATTTTTGAAAATGAGAACCAGAAATTAACTTGAGTTCGGGGGCTAACTTATTAAAACCTAAACGGTTACCATTTTAAATTTTCATATTTAAATTGCTTTCTTTTAAACCCTAATTTCAACATCTAAACTATTTTCCAAGATCTAATTAACTAAACATATGTCTAATATGCACAAAAATACTAATCAAATTCCATCAATAATCATATATAATCTAAAAACTCGAAATATTCAAATTAATCAAATCTTATCAAATTCTATCAATATTCATATATTCTAAATCAAAATAAATTCACAAAAATAAATTTTTTACATATTTCAAGTCGCCCATTTAGGTGCCTACGTACCCGCTAATCGAGATCAGACCACACGTAGTTCTTTTAGAAAAATTTAATTTGTTGGTTAATTTTAGAATTTTTTTTAATCTTTTCGCTTTAAGTTTATTGATTTTTATTAATTTTAACAAAATTAATTTTTCGATATGGATCCTAAATCTATCAATTTAGGTTTTTTTTTTTATTTATAAAAATTGGATTTTTCTATGTGATAAAAAAATTTTGAACAAGAAATCATAACCACATGTCACGCATATCCATTGATCATACATATCATCAAGAATAAAAATATTATAAGGAATATCAATATTTAACAAGTTAATTTTAACCAAACAATATCATGGCATAATCAATATTTATATCATTGAAATTACATTATGAAAGGTAAGATTTCAATGTGGTTTCATATATGGTGAAATCATAAAATTCAATCAAGATCATCATTATATTATAATAAGACGAAATCATAGCATAAAAGGAATTTTACTAACTATCATTATACATGATCACACAATTTCAAATATTGTAAACCTAAAACTCTAAAAAATTTCATATATTCTTTATGATTATGGCATGGTTATAATTATATTATCAATAACAAGATCTTAATATAATTCTACGAACAAGTACTTAACATGATTCAATTTTATCACAAAAACAAGATCATTACCATATTAATGCAAAATGATAGAACATTCAAAAACTATATCATGAAAAATTAGATCCTAAATTTCAAATTAATATTTTTAGAACAAATTTATGAGACAAACATTCATTTTTTTTTTAAATGACTATACTATCATGATTCAAACTAATACTAATTTTACATATTTTGAAATTAAAAAAAACATAATATATTCATAACAGATTTTGAAAATATAATCATATACTAATTATTTTCATTTTTCTTTTTTTTATTCCTATTATTATTATTATATTATTATTATTATTATTATTATTATTATTATATTATTATTATTAAATAAAAGAAAAGAAAAAAGAAACAGAGGAATGTGACTTACCTGGGAGAAGAACGAATTCACGTGCAGGGGGACGCGCAGTGGGAAATCGAATCGAACAATCGGCAGCGGGGATTTGAAAAGAAGACGCGCGCTGGGAACGTCTAGACTACAACGATGGGGCTCCGGTCGATTCGGCCACCGCGCACAGGGGGACGAAAACGGCCGAAGTTCCAACGGCCAATTTAAAAAAACAACAGATTCCGATCAAGTCGGGTCGGGCAGCGACCAGAGTCTTTCCGTACCAATTAACTCGAGCTTCACTAAAAAGCTTAAAATCGAAATTTCTAAAAAGCTTCAAAAACCTAAATCATAAGAATGGGATTTTTTTGTGCTCTTTTTTTTTTTTTTTTGTTTTCGTGTCTCTCCCTTTCTTTTCTATTTTTTCCTCCATTTAGATCTAGGGTTTCATATCTTATTTTGATTTTTATCCGAAAAAATCAGACTAAAACAGTTGTAAATTGCATTAGCTGTCATTAACGTTATAATGTTAACGTTTAAACACATTTTGAGCGAAAAAATCGGAGATTTGAGCTTTTTTCGGAAATGAAAAAACGAATTTTTTTCAAACTTCAAGTCCGGATTTGAAATAGTTATGTTTATGAAAATATGCAAATTATATATCAAAATGAAGTTCTCCGTGTCTAGTTTCAAAATATGTATTTGTTTTGTAAAAAACGGTTTAGAAACGGGTCAAAAATGGACTTGAAAACACCCCATCGGGCAGCAGGAGGTAGGAGACGATAAGCAGTATTTTTTTTTTTTACGAATTTTGAAATTATATTATTCTATATTAATTATCCATATTACATCCATTATATTTATTTCTAATAAATTGATTTATTTTTTCTAATTTTTATTCTTAGTTTTAACATTTATAATTTACGAAAATTCAATTATTTTAATTATGGATATACTAAGATTAGTACTTATTTTGACAAAATAAATGTTAAAATGAGGTGTTTACAGTTAGCTTTAAGTTTGACTCAGGTCATCTCAAATTAATTTTATAAACGAGCTTATCTTGAGTTTAAAGTAAAGCTCATATTATTTAAATGAGCCAAATTTAAACTTCAATCTAGGCTGATGAATAGGCTTAATAAACAAACTTATTATCTAAATAAAAAACTAATTTCAAAATAATATATAAAGTCATACATAACTTATTATTTATTTTATCTATTTCATTATTGGATTCGGATCTCCTTACTTTGGTTGTCAAGAAGTTGCCTCTGCATCTAAACTATCTCCACTTTAGTGTGGTCTGCAAGTCATGCATGACGTTTCAAAAAGGCAGATTAATCAACGAATAAAATCTCTGATTCATAACGTACCATTTCAACTAGTTCCAATCCAAGATGGAAGTAAAAAAAAAAAAAAAAATCATGGTTTTTAAAACGTTGCCAGCAACAAATACTTGAATTTTCGAGTAAGTTTGCCTTGCAATTTAAGATGTGTGGGTTCTTCTCATGGCTGGTTATTCTTTAGTACTAGAACAAGTTTTATCACGATGAATCCATTTATAAATGGTGAGATTATTAGTCTTCCACCTGTCGAACCTAGCTATGATGTTGGTGCTATACAATGCATTGATTCTTCTTATGCTTCTTCTTGAGTAAAGCCGTCTTATCGTGCAACCCATCTTTATATCCTAATAATTATGAGGTGCTAGTAATATGTGGCCTTAACCTAAGTACCATTTAGTAATTTTTAAGGTGGGAGATAAATGTTGGACATGGATCGAAGATTATCCATATTATCAGTACTTCAATGATTTTATTTATTATAAAAGGGCTTTTTATGTGATAATTGGTTTATGGGTGTGTGGAAGATTATGGTTACGACACATCTCAGAGAAAGATGGAATTCACTGAGAAAATTACCAATGGTGTGAATACTGAAACTGTTGAAAAGATTGTCTTTGTTAAGTCATACAAAACAAGTATGGTTATTCCAAAATATAGATTAATGGATGGCTTTAAGTATCTTGTAGAATTATCAAATGGAGATTTAGTTTGCATTACAAGGATCTTAAGGAAAGATAAATGGTTGGGTTACCTCAAGTTTTCAAGTGTTCAAGCAGTTATATTGGTTAACATGAACACAATCGAACACGTGGATTGAAATCGATACAATAGGTAGGGATGCTTTATTTTTGGGAGATGGTAATCATTCTATGACAATTGATGTTAGTGAGATTGTTGGATACAAAGAAAATAGTATCTATTATACAGATCATAGAGGGCTCCCTCCTTCGCATAGAGCATGTGGATCTTACGACGTTGGTGTTTTTCATCTTGAAAATCAAAGTTTTGGGCGTCATTACGAGCTTGATTCTTCTCATAGACACATGCCACTAGCAATTTGGATTGTGCCTTCTCTTTCAAGGATATGCCATGCGTCAGATCATGCCACGGCAGGTCCGCTTTGGAGGGTCAAACCCTCCCCACTGGGTTGGTTCATGGCTGGATCCGCCGTGGCCTGTTTGGGTTGGGTTGCAGTTCGGATCCACTCTGAGAGATGTCTACTGAAGGAGCCTCTAACTTGTATTTTTTTTTCTTTTTATTGCGAAGAAGTATGTAAGGGTTCGGATTTATAAGTTTTTTTCTCATTCTGGGGCATTCATTTACGTGCAATTGCTGGATGTGTCACGTATTGCAATTAGCATGCGGACATGGTATGAAGTTCAACTTACCTAAGCCCTCAAATACATGCTTCACAAATTTAGTTCTTTCTTTCCATAAAAGGTCCAGAGTTTCTACGGATATTATCTAACCCTTAAATATTAATAGCGAGTATATTAAGTATTTTAACCTGCGATTATAGTTAAAAAAAAAAAAAAAACTGCATGAATTGACTTATTAAATAGCTTCTGCTATGGTAAAAAAAAAAAAAAAAAAGAGAAAAAAAAAGGGAAGAGGGAGTATAAAAAATTTTAATAAGCACGCACAAATACATGTACTTAAACGCATATTTGGCAAATTTAATTAGTTTCTTCTTTGCGTAAGAAGTAAAAAATTAGACCCCTTGTATAATTTTTTAAACAAGGTTTAGAATTCTTAAGTTGGTTATTCCATATTTACGTCTGACATATAGTTATGGGTTGTCAATTATGCTTATAAATCTACTTGATACTTACATGATTAGATGTAAATAAACACCACCTGATCACACTCGAGAATCTATTCAAACAACATGCCTGCGACTTTAATATAAGAAGAAACACACATTAGGATAACAATTTACAAATTCAAATTATATGTTATATGTTTTCTATTGTAAAAATTGATAAAATAACTTACACTTTTATTACCAAATACCAATTATAAAAATTTTAAAAATTAATAACAAAAATAATTATAGCAAGAACAACAATAACAATGATGAAGATTCCTGTTTTTGTTATAATAACTATCACGTTGTTATTGCTGTTTGTGTAATTTATCGAATACATTATGATGATGGGGATTTTTACGATTCCATTGATTACAATATTGTTGTTCATGTAATTGATCTTTGATTGCTTTTATTAAAAAGTTTTCTGGGTAATTTTGTTTCGAAACCTAATCTCTGGATTAACAATTCCTTATAAAACAAATATATATGCAGTCTTTCAATATCTCTCCATGTCTTAGAGAGAGAATTTTTGCTTCGGGGTTATTGCACTTGTTCTGGTGCGGGAAGGGAAACGCATTATAAGGGGCTTTATTTCCCAGTACACTGGAAGTTGAACCATTTTTGACGTGGGACTGGAGTTTTATTCTCATTTTTATGTTTTGACATACTTTTAAAAATTGGAATGGCATTTCGGGTTTGAATGGGAAGCCTTGGGAGTGCAGTTACTTTTCTCCCTCATCAATATTAATTAATATAATTACATTTTTATCTCTTACATATTTATTATCCCATTTATTAATTAGGATATTTTTAGTAAACATCTAGTCTATTCCATTCTAATTCCATGAGTATAGGTTATGTTTGATAGGCATGTATCATTCGAAATGAAATAAGATAGAATGGGATGGATGGAATGGAATGAAAGAATGCTTGTGGAATAATAAATTTATTCATTTATTTAGATACAGTATAAAATAGAATAGAATTGATATTATATTTTTCAAGGACAGAAAAGTAATTGTGATCATTATCATTAATGAAGATGAAATTGAATCATATATACAAATATGTAACGATTGTTACCTTTTTTGTTAATGAAGATACACTAAGTTGCAAAGATCAATAAATAAATAAATAAAATACTAAATTATTAAAATTTAAAAAAATCTAAGCTTCACAGATTTCTATTAGAATCTCTCAATGTGTTTTGATGATAACAAAAATATAAAATATATTTTCTCCTATGATTGTCAAGTATATAGGAATTACAAAGTATAAATGGGAACAAAATGCTAAATATATTTAAGTCTGAAAAAAGTTCACAATTTTTAAATGTTAAAAAGTAGAGACGAAAGTCAAAATGTTAAATCACGTTCTGGCCTGAACGAATAGACTTTATGTATGTCTATATGTGTGTGTGCATGTATGTTCGTTCTCAAGCTCCTTAATGGAGACCTTATTCTATTGGTTAAATATATTTGGGAAATAAATTTAATGTTTTATTGGATAAATATTTAAAGGGTATTAAATTTTATTACATTTTTTATAAAATCGAGTTAATTAATTTTTAAGAATCTTTAAATTTTAATCATATTGGATATGTTCGAATGATAGAGATGTTTTCGAAAAAAAAATTTGAAGTTCTTTGCAGATACTTTCCAAGCCTGGACGTGAATTTGAAAGATGCTAACAACTCAGAAATCTTCTATTTATGAAAATATATCTCTTGAATTTGATATGTTATCTTCTGATCATATTTGATAGATATCGCTCCACACAAGACAACTGATATTACAATGATATTATTATGATTTACAACGGCTAAAACTCTATATGACCAATTGTGATTTCATTTTCTTGAGAAGCGGAATCAAATTCTCCCTAAAAGCCGGAATGATTCATTCTTGAATTACGATTTCAGTTTTTAAAAATGCATCTCATTACAAAAATAAAAATAGAACCCGAATCGCAATTTCATTCCATGTTGAATACGTCATAGGAAATGAATCAATTACTCATTCCATTCCATTATATTCTACCCATTCTATTCATATATGTTCACTGATTATATGAAGAGTGGTGGATTACGAATGAGGTTTTCTTTGAATACAAAGCAAGGAATTTATCGAATACAACAACTAGATTGCAATATGAATGCATAACCTAACAATATCAAAATTGGGGATAATATTTTCCTTCTATATTTTTCATTGATGATAGTGTATATATACAAAAATATGTGAGCCTCCCCATGCCCAAAAATACTAGAAAGTGCTAGAAGTTTATAACATGTGCTAGCACATACTATTTTTTCTATTTTTTTTTTCTTATATAATATTTTTAAATACTAATTAACTAATTACAAAATATAAATTTTATAATATTTACCCTACAACATTTTCCATCCCTTCAAAAACCCTTGTCCTCAAGGGTAAATTAATAAGGTTGGATCTAAAACACATCCTTAACCACCAATAAACCTTCTTGAATGACGATTGTTTCTATCCACCATAGCTCTCCTTGTTGCAGTAGGTAAGGATAACATAGGGATACATATTGTCTTTATTTTCAATTGAAAATCCTGCACATATTACTATAAGAATTGACTCAAGTCTGTGAAATTACCTTTATTACATAGACAACTCAATGCCTTGAGCCCTTCAACATGCTCATGTGTCAATTCATACAATACCTCGATGTGTCTTTTGTTTTTTTCATTTTGCAAATTGGAAAAATTACAATAGAAGGCACTAACATTTGAAGCTAAGTTCATTTCAGGCATCAACTTTTGCAAAAGTTAAAAAAAGGTACAAACGTTTAAATAAGTGAGTCACATAAAGCATTAGAACTAAAGATGACCAACCCAGTTAATTTTTTCCATATGCACATGATCTTCTCCTATGTTTGTAACTTCTACCATAAACGTATGGGAGAAGAGGTATGTTGGCATTATGGTGATGTACTAGAAATAGATATGATTAAAGTAGTGGTGTTTAGTGAAGGATGGTTTGGGTAAAATGTGGGTCCGTGTTAGTTGATGTCATCATGGGCTAGTGAAGGTGGTTTTGCTTAGGTAATCTTCTATTTTTGATGATTGGCATTTTCTATTTTTTATTTTTGGTGAAGGTGGTTTTACTTGGGTTGCTTTGTGTGTTTGGGTTTGAAGTGTTAGGTTGAGTCCAAAAGGACAACGGTAGGAGCTTAGAGTGAGAAGGAGAGTAGTTAGAGAGAGAAAGGACTATTTTAAAAGTTTTGAAAAAAAGAGGGGATTTATTGTACCAGCAAAGAGAAAAAAGAGGTGATTTTAGATGCCAAGAGCAACCTTTCTAGAGGCTTGCTAGCCTACTATAGCAAGATAGAAATTAAATGATAGGAAGGGACGTGCTTCTCTCTAGCAGCAGCTTGTCTTAGCTTTTATAAATGGGGAGTGAAGTCTTCACTTGAGAAAATTTCTTTGAAACCTATACTCAATTGAGGGGGAGTATGCTGAATCTAAGTTAATCGTGCATAAATTGTCCTCATAAAAAGGGAGAGATTGTTGAACTTGAGTGTTCAATATGGATTTTGATGAGACAATATAATACGTGAATAACTATTTTAATTGTTGTAAACTACATTAATTAGTTTAGTCATATGTGTGTGTGTATGCTTTTGGTGCATCTTTGTGGTGTTTGCTGTAGTTTTTAGCAGGAACAATACCTGTCAAAGAACAAGGCGTGACCAAAAGCTTGACAAATTCAAAAGTGACAAATTAGAGGTCAAAGGATTAGTCGAGGGCTAAACAAGTCAAGAGTTAAGGCACAACAAAGCTAAGGCCAAAGCTCAACAAGCTCAAATATGAAGAATTAATGGTCGAGGGGTTGGTCAAGGCCTAGACAAGCCAAGTAAGCAAGGCAAGTTGACAAGTTTAAGTCTGATGCGTGACAAGTTAAAGAAGTAAACAGACTTGTCAAGGGTTACGTCGAAGGCTCGATAGGCTGAAGAGTTAGGGTGCGACCAGCTCAAAACCAAGGCTCGACAAAGATAAAAGTCTCACAATTTGGTCGAGGGTTGCATCGAAGCCTCAATGTATCCAAGTTTAGGGCACGATAGTTCAAATTTAAAGTTCAATGAAGTGCTCGTGTAAGAAGGCTGTTGAGGGCAAACTTGAGGCGTGACAATATTTAGGGTGTGACGCTTAAAGACTGAAGCTGATGTGGCAAGAAAGAGCCATTGAAACACATTAAATGTTTGACAAATTATAAACGTTGTTTCTAATGGACTTCTAAATTCAAATGTTGTTTATATACCTAGTACTGAGATCAAAATGTGAAGAGAATAAAGAAGTGCCAAAATCATTAATGAGCTCTTTATTGCTGTCAAACAGATTATTTATTTTTCTTGTTCTCTTGTATAAAAATTTGCAAATCAAGAGAGAGAAAATACACTCTAGTAATCTGTTCTTGTTTATTGCTATTCATTTAAGAGTATCTATAGAGAGAGGAAATATTTTATTTTTAGAGTGGTGTAATTGCTCATCTTGAGCTAATTTTTGAAATTAATACAAGTGGTGGTGAAGACCTGGATTGAGGAACCTGGTAGACCGTAGAGAGTAGAAAGAGGGTCGAACTCCACTTTAAAAATTAGCTTGATTTTTGCTATCCCTATCTCTTTAATTTACATATCATATATGTTGATTATTGATCTGCTGCAAATTAATTTATTCTTAATCTGTTATAATTAATTTTTTGGGCATTTAGACAAATACTCATTCACCCATCCCCCTCTTCAGTATTCCTAGTGTATTTTTAGAGATTCGCCCTAATAGAAAAGATTTGGTAAACCCCATTCTAGTATGACCATGAACTATAAATGGCCCTTCCCTCTAGGGGGAAGGAGAGGGAATTTTCAGGGCTTAAGTGAATACTCCCTTAACATCAGAGTGGCTAGGCCAAGCACCACCAGCCGGCCCCCCTCTTTGGTTTCTAGGGAGCTAACCTCTACCGATGGAATCAGCTTATGCAAAAAGATATTTGAAGTTTCATTTTGAACAATCTGATAACTGAAAATTGTTTTTACGAACTTTTTTCATACCTTATATTTGGTTTTGCTAATTTTGATACCTTAATATAGTTTTCATGAATTTTTTTCATACCTAAAGCAAGTTCAATTAGGTGTGAAAAAGTTTGCGGAAACTTTATTCAAGTGCTTGATTGAACTCTGTATGTACGTAATTGAATATTTTGTAAAAGTTTGGATATCATTTTTGACATTAACCCTAATATTTATAATCTACCTTATCTATTTTAATACGTGCAAACCAAATATGATATTTTCATTTGTTTTGTTATGTGAGGCATATAAAATTTAAAAGAATAAGTTAACAATAGTTCGTATTATATCTATATTTATGTATCTTCTATCGGATTTAACACTTGTCTACCATTTCTATACAGAGAAATTACTAAGTTAGATGAAATTAACTATCAAAATTCCATAATAAAATTGTGTTTGTGTAACAGAAAATAAATTTTTGTATAAAAATTACATGTTAAACCCGCGATATCATGTTTTAGTACTGTAGCTATATTGTAGGTGTGAAATGTGATATATGCATATTACCATTTACAATTGCGATATGTATATGGTAATAAAGTATATATCTTGATTTAAACACGTGATTTTATAACTATATTTTGTTAATTATCTTCATTTCGACCTTATTTGAGAATTAATTTTAAATAATGTACTAAACAAGAAATTATTTCATCTTCTATTTATATATATTACTAAATGAATATTCTAGACTGCACAATTTTATTGTAAGGACTCAGCTTGCCTAATACCACTATTAGACATGCCAAATCCCCAAACCATGATAATGCCTAAGTATTATAAAATACTCAAGTATTATATGTAAGGTTATCCATAAAGAAGATAAATGTATTGACTATTTGTTCAAACCTGCGATAACATGATATAACATTAACATAATACCACTCAATATGTGAGTAGGTTAACTTTACAAACTTAGAATAACTTTAGTGCCAAACTAATGACACTACAAATGATACAAGACTTATTCATAATTAAAGCATAAGAAACAAATTAAAAATCTTATTATACACACTAAGGCTTTTACAACAAGCCTATAACAAAATACATTTCTTCCTGAAAGTCTTTAAGATAATTAAACAAAACATCTTGGCTTGCATCCAAGTTTCCTAACCATCCCACTCGTCCAAAAAGGCTTCCCAATCGATCCCCTAACCCATATCATCATAGCAATCATCATCATTATCACTTGTAAGGTAGTATCACGAGCCAAAGGCCCGGTATGCAATAACACAAACAAATACGAAATGCCAAGCAGGCTAAATGTAATGCAACAAACAATAATTTGATTATCTTTATTATATAAGTCAATCATCATTGGAGTATTCAAACTCCGATTTCAATCTTAGGAGTCTGGGGTCCTGAGTAATAGCAACTGCTTAGAGGGTTTATAAGCTGTCTATAGAACTATAACTCCTATACCTATAGAAATAGAGTAATAATCTCATCTAAGGTTAATAGTCGTTACACAACTTGACTTAACATAATCCATAATATCATCTAGTTCAACCGATCCCATAAACGTGAACTAAATCATATTATTTCCTCTTAAGAATAAGCAAATGTTACACGATACTATCCGCCCTATCGATTACTCACTTAGCCACTCATAAATCACCATTGCATCATGGTAAGAGAAAATTCATTCCATCATGACAATATGGTTTAAGCACCTATCTACGGTATCATTGCATCATGACAAGAATGTCGCTCCTTGGACTAGATTCAACGACGAAAAGCATAGCCAATTCCAATCCATTTTAGCTCATCTTTGATCAAGTACATTTAGTATGTCTAACTTAAAAATAATCAAATAAACTATTACGTACCTGAATAATCTGATCTATAAGACAATAGACCTAAGCTCAAACCAACTAAGTGTGCGAGTCTATCAAGAAAATCATTTTATATAAAATTTATTGTTCCCAACAACATATTAACTCCTTAAATAATCATTTTACTTAAACAAGACTCTAATGATCTCGCATTTAACTCATACAAGCACAATTCACATTTCCTATTATTATTATTTTTTAAACAGTACCGGAGGGTTTATCATGCCCCGTGACTTAGGCCATGATAAGGATTACGAGCATCATTACACTCGTTAGCTTGGGTTGTGATACACATAATTAGCCTCATCACTCCATATTAGGACATCCATATTATGGTCGTGGTATAGACCATGATGTTCGTTACGCCCGTATTAACCTTGAAAAGAATCTTTTTAAAAAGAATCCAAGAAGATAACAAGCCTTATTATAGCCTCAATCAAGCTTTTGAAAACACTCAGAGGAGATCACTGGCTTTGTAATGGCCGTGATCAACCTTTGAAATTTTATCCAATAAGATAACGACCTCAATAACGACCATGATCAATAGGTAAATTTAACTCCGAGAGAATAATGGCCTCGATTATGCCCATGATGAACAAGGTATTTATCTTATAGTACTTGTTTAAAAAATTTTGAAATCCTATATCCTCTAATTCTTTACTAAACTCTTATGTACTTCTAAAAACATACCAAACTAAGCTATACACATATATCAAGTATCATCAGACTCATTTGTTCACACAATTTCCTTCCTCACACAAATACACAACAAACTTAACCTTAATACATATTCTCATCATTTAAGCTTGTTGACCTCTTCTAATCATCCAATTTCTACTTGCTTATCACTAATAACATTCATACCTACATTATATCATCATAACTCCATACTTCTTTTCATCAAACACTTAGAATACATACACCTATTTGCATACTAGTTCAACATACACAATAACATGCCTTTAATTCCACATAAAACATCAAAGTTCTACTCTTTTATAACATTAACACCAATCAAAATCATGAATAAACAAAACAAATAAGAAATCAACTTTTACTTACTTTTAGAGATATATCTAGAGATCAAGTTGTTTTTCCTTACTTTCTTAACTTGATTCTCACTTCTTTTACTCTGGTATCTTACTTCCTAACTTTGTATTAGTTTGTGATGGCTTAGAAGGAAATTAAATGGAGAAAATTTGGTTTTGTTTTGGGCTTGAGAGATAGAGATAATGGAGAAAGAGACATGGAAAGAGAGAGGTCTGTTTGGATTGTGATATTTTACTTAGTTTGTTAACTTTTGAGGCATTATAGAAACTTATGGAAGATGCTATAACATGGGCTTGGGCTTAGGTTATTTGGGCTTAAATTAATTAATTAAATTGAACTTGGGCTAAGTTTTTGGGACTTAAAATATGATAAGCTTACAATTAATCACACATACAACTTAATTTTATAAAATTTAACAAACTAATATATTTCTATAATTTTTACTAACACACATATAATTCAATTACAAAAATTTTCATACGAAGAATTTGTCATACAATCAAATTGAATGATGCTAACTTAACTACAACAATTTAACTCACAATCATCAATTTAAACATATAAGAGCAAATTAATTTAGTATTTTAGATTTTTGATTATTTCATTTATCATCTCTAAACAAATTCTATACTAAAATTTATTAGAACGAACTAATAAAGATTTCATCAAAGGATATTATTAGAATTTAACCAAAAGATGCAGTTTTTATATAAATTTAACCTTTTCTCTATGAGTTGATAAAGAATAATAAGAGATTATAATAGGATATAGACTTATGATTATCTTAATTCACAATCATCATCTTGCATTATTGACAATAATATTCCTTTTCAGCTTATTTATATAATATTGTGTGCACGCGTTGGGTGTTTAGGTCATGGTGAAAATTTTACGTAGCCATATAAAAATTTAATAATTAAATTTTATAAAATATTTTTATAAGTACATGATATTTCCTTAATGAAACAAATAAGAAATGATTAGCTTACTTGTTTAATTTATCAAGCACATTCACTTCGTACTATTGCTGTTGTATATATGTCCTCTTCCTTATGCATTTTAATGTCGCTTATACATAAATTTTTCCCAAATCATTCATCCTCTCGTTTATCGTAAGTGCTACTTACTAGTCTATATTATATATGTTTGAATTGTCTCATTTTTTATTTGTACTTGTATCTGATCTGTATATGTATTTTATTTGTACCCGATCTATAACTATTCTGCTTTATTTGTTTATGAATAAAAAAATATTTATCTTTTATTTATATTTATTTCTTAAAAACAATCCGAACCGAAACGAGAAAATATCAGCAGCTTGTTGATGAACCAAGGGTAACCTAAATATCTATATCTTCAATAATCTACTAAAACTATATGCTTCCGCAGCCATCCAAAAGTTTATTAATGTAACTAAACACAACACCCTCTCATTAAACTAAAAGGAAAAAAGAAGTAATTTTATCTTATATTGTCACCTAACTAAAAGCATTCGGTATGGACATAAGTTACCAATACATTACACTTTTATATAATTGGGTAATGGTATTATCTTATGGCAAAAAAAAAAAAAAAAAATTGTGTTATCTATTTAACACAATTTATAAACATGTATTAATAATATATTAATCGCAGTAATTTTATGTAAATTTATTATTTTTACTAAAAATATTCTCTAAACAAATATCCATTAAACCGAGCATTAACTATTATGTCAGTAATTAATTCTATTAAATTGATACCTGCACATTATGTCAGTGATAATTCTATTAAACCCGTACCTTCACATTAAAATTGATATTACATTGGGTATCTGAACATTAATGCGTAGTTACCTATCCGGCATCACCTATTATGGCAGTGATTAATTCGGGCTTTAACTATTAGATCAGTATGTTGGCCAAAAAAAGAAAACTATTATATCAATAATTAGTTCTATTAAACCCGGGCGTTAACTATTATGTTAGTGATTAACTCTATTAAACTGATACCTTCACATTAAAATTGATAAAATATCCATTAAACATGGGGGTTAACTATTATGTCAATATTTAATTCTATTAAATTGATACCTTCACATTAAAATTGATATGTACTAAATATTTTTCGAAATGCATAATTACCTATGCGGCATTTTAAAGTAATTAATTGAATATTCAATTAAAATTTTTATGTTTGTGTTAGTTAAGCTGACACACCAATAAAAATCTAAAGAACATCTTTTTTAAAAAGACATCAAATTTACATCAAATACCTTTTTTTCCTAATAAAAATCTAAAGAACATCTTTTTTGAAAAATATCAAATTTACACCAAATACCTTTTTGCTAATATATATATATATATATATATATATATAGAGGCAAAGATGTCACTATCCCATTGTGAGAAGAGAACTAATTAGAGGGTACACAATCTATATGTACGAAGTATAAGTAATGGAATCAAAGAAATCCGATTGGTCATTGTTGGATTTGGATCTCCTTACGTTGGTTGTCAAGAAGTTGCCTCTGCATCTAGACTATCTCCACTTTAGTGTGGTCTGCAAGTCATGGCATGACGTTTCGAAAAGGCAAATTGATCAAAGGATAAAATCTCAGGTTCATAATATACCCTTTCTACTAGTTCCAATCCGAGATGGAAGAGAAAAAAATCATGGTTTTTACAACGTTGCCAGCAACAAATACATGAATTTTCCAGTAAGTTTGCCTTACAATCTAAGATGTGTGGGTTCTTCTCATGGCTGGTTACTCTTTAGTACTAGAACAAGTTTTATCATGCTGAATCCATTTATAAATGGTGAGATTATTAGTCTTCCACCTGTCGAACGTAGCTATGATGTTGGTGCTATACAATTTGGAGATTCTTCTTATGCTTCTGTGAGTAAAGCCGTCTTATCGTGTGACCCATCTTTAAATCCTAACAATTATGAGGTGCTAGTAATATGTGGCCCTAACACTAAGCACGATTTAGCAATTTTTAAGGTGGAAGATAAATGTTGGACATGGATTGAAGATTATGCATATTATCAGCTCTTAGATGATTTGATTTATTATAAAGGGGCTTTTTATGTGATAGATAGGCTTATGGGTGTGTGGAAGATTATGGTTACGACACGTCCCAAGAGAAAGATGGAATTCACTGAGAATAATGAAACTGTTGAAAAGGCTGTCTTTGTTAAGTCATACAAAACAAGTATGGTTATTCCAAAATATAGATTAATGGATGGCTTTAAGTATCTTGTAGAATTATCAAATGGAGATTTAGTTTGCGTTGTAAGGATCTTTTGGGGAGACATAAATGGTTGGGTTACCTCAAGTTTTCAGGTGTTCAAGAAGGTTAATATAGGTGAAAATGAGACACAATCGAAGACGTGGATTGAGATCGATACAATAGGTAATGATGCTTTATTTTTGGGTGGTAGTAATCATTCTATCGCAATTGATGTTAGTGAGATCGTTGGATACAAAGGAAATAGTATCTATTATACAGATCATGAAGAGTCCCTCCTCCGCATGGAGCATGTGGATCTCACGACGTTGGTGTTTTTCATCTTGAAAATAAAAGTTTTGGGCGTCGTTACAAGCTTGATTCTTCTCATAGACACATGCCACAAGCAATTTGGATTGTGCCTTCTCTTTCACGGATATAACGTGCATCAGATCATGTTTCCTATTTCCTTAGTTATGAGATGTACGTTTGAGGTGAAACATCACATGGGAATATATTATTGGAGGCACAATATATTGTTATATTTCATATTTATTTTCTTAGATTGTTTTGAGTGTAAAATTCATGGAAACACTTGAAGTGATCGAAATCTTTATGAATTCTTTTCTTTATCACACAAAATTAAATTTTGATGTCGAGGAAAAGCACTGCTGGGTAGAACAACGATAACAATGATGAAAATTCCTGTCTTTGTTATGTTCATGTAATTTATCGAAAACATTATGATGATGGGGACTTTTACGATTCCATTGATTAAATATTGTTGGTCATGTAATTGATCTTGATAGCTTCTATTAAAAAGTTTTTTGAGTAATTATCCTTATACAACAAATATATGTATATTTGCTTCGGGGTTATTGCACTTGTTCTGATGCGGGAAGGGAAAAGCATCATGAAGGGCTTTATTTCCCACTACACTTTGAAGTTGAGTTGAACCGGTTTTGACGTGGGACTAGGGTTTTATTGTCATTTTTATGTTTTGACTGACGATTTCGGGTTTGAATAGGAAGCCTTGTGAATGCAGTTACGTTTCTCCCTCATCAATATTAATTAATATAATTACATTTTTATCTCTTACATATTTATTATCCCATTTATTAATTAGGATATTTTTAGTAAACACCCTGTCCATTCCACTCTAATTCCATGAGTATATGGTTATGTTTGGTAGGCAGGTATCATTCCAAATGAAATAAAATAGAATGGGATGAATGGAAGGAAGGGATGTTGGGAATAATAAATTTATTTATTTATTTAGATACATTACAAAATGGAATGAAATTGATATATTAGTAATTGTGATCATTATCATTAATGAGTATGAAATTGCAATAGTATATACAAATATGTAAGGATCGCTTTCGTTAATAAAGATACAGTATGTTGCAACAATAAATAAATAAATAAATAAATAAAACACTAAATTATTAAAATTTAAAAAATCTAAGTTTCACATATTTCTATTAAAATCTCTCATAGTGTTTTGATGATAACAACATCATTGTCAAGTATATAGGAATTACAAAGTATAAACGAAAACAAAATGCCAAATATATTTAAGTCCCAAAAATATTCACAATTTTTAAAGGTTAAAAAGCAGAGACGAAAGTCAAAATGTTAAATGACGTTCTGGTCTAAATGAATAGACTTTATATGTATATATATAGATATGTTCTCAGCCTCCTTAAATGAAAACCTTAATTTGTCGGTTAAATAAATTTTGGAAATTTATTTAATGTTTTATTGGACAAATATGTAAAGGGCATTAAATTTTATTGAATTTTTGACATAATCGAGTTGATTAATTTTTGAAGAATCTTCAAAATTTTAATCATATTGGATATGTTTGAATGACAGAGATAATTCCAAAAAAAAAAAAATTTTTTTTGATTCTTTGAAGATACTTTCCAAGCCTGGATGCGAATTTGAAAGATGCTGCAACATGTAACAACTCATATATCTTCTATTTATGAAAATATATCTCTTGAATTTGATATGTTATCTTTCTGATGTTGATCATATTTAGTAGATATCGCTCTACACAAGACAACTGATATTACAAGGATATTATTATGATTTATAATGGCTAAAGGATTTCATTTTCTTGAGAGTGAAATCAAATTCTCTCTTAATGTCATAATGATCCATTCTTGGAAATCATGACTTCAATTTTTAAAAATGCATCCAAATATAAAAATAAAAATAGAATCCGAATCGCAATTTTATTCCATGTTGAACACGTCAAAGGAAATGAATCAATCACTCATTCTATTCCGTTATATTCTGCCCAGTCTATTCATATCTGTCCACCAGTTATATGAAGTATGGTGGATTACGAATGAGATTTGCTTCGATTACAGCGTAAGGAATTTGTCAAATACAGCAACTAGATTGGAATTTGAATGCAGGATCTAAAAATATCAAATTGGGGATAATATTTTTCTTCTATTTTTTTCATTGATGATAGAGTAAATATACAAAAATATGTGAGCCTCTCCAAAGCCCAAAAATACTAGAAAGTTCTAGAAGTTTATAACATGTGTTAGCAAAATACAAATTTTTCTATTTTTTTCTTATAATATTTCTAAATACTAATTAACTAATTACAAAATGTAAATTCTATAATATTTACCCCACAATGTTTTCTATCCCTTCAAAAACTCTTGTCCTCAAGGGTAAATTAATAGGTTAGATAAAACTCATCCTTAACCACAGTAAACCTTTATGAATGACTATTGTTTCTATCCACCATAGCTCTCCTTGTTGCGGTAGGTAAGGATAACATAGGGGTCAAAATTGTCTTTATTTTCAATTGAAAATCCTGCATGTATTACTATAAGAATTGACTCAAGTCTGGTGAAATTTTAAATGATGTTATGGTCTAAATGAATAGACTTTATATGTATATTATAGATATGTTCTCAACCTCCGTAAATGAAAACCTTATTCTGTCGGTTAAATAAATTTGGGCAATATATTTAATGTTTTATTGGACAAAAATGTAAAGGGCATTAAATTTTATTACATTTTTTATAAAATCGAGTTGATTAATTTTTGAAGAATCTTTAAATTTTAATCCTATTGGATATGTTTGAATGATAGAGATATTTTCGGAAAAAAAAAATTTTTTTTGAAGTTCTTTGAAGATACTTTCCAAGCCTGGATGCGAATTTGAAAGATGCTGCAACATGTAACAACTCATATATCTTCTATTTATGAAAATATATCTCTTGAATTTGATATGTTATCTTCTGATTTTTGTCATATTTGATAGATAACGCTCTACACAAGGCAACAGATATTACGAGGATATTACTATGATTTACAATGGCTAAAACTCTATATGACCAATTGTGATTTCATTTTCTTGAGAGTAGAATCAAATTCCCCCTTAAAGCTAGAATGATCCATTTTTGAGAATCATGATTTTAGTTTTTAAAAATGCATCCAAATATATAAATAAAAATAGTACCCAAATCACAATTTCATTCTATGTTGCATATGTCATAGGAAATGAATCCATCACTCATTCCATTCTATTATATTCTATCCATTCTATTCATATTTTTTCACTAGTTATATGAAGTGTGGTGGATTACGAATGAGGTTTGCCCGAATATAGAGTAAGGAATTTGTCGAATATAGCAACAAGATTGGAATCTGAATGCAGAACCTAATAATATCAAAATTGAGAATAATATTTTTCTTCTATTTTTTTCATTGATGATAGAGTATATATGCAAAAATATGTGAGCCTCCCAAAGCCCCAAAATACTAGAAGTTCTAGAAGTTTGTAACATATGCTAGCACATACTATTTTTTCCATTTTCTTTTTCTTTTCTATTTTTTTCTTATAATATTTCTAAATACTAATTAACTAATTACAAAATATAAATTCTATAATATTTATCCTACAACAATTTCCATCCCTTCAAAAAACCTTTTCGTCAAGGGTAAATCAATAAGGTTGAATATAAAACACATCCTTTACCACCAGTAAACCTTTTTGGATGACAATTGTTTCTATCCACGATAGCTCGCCTTGTTGCGGTAGGTAAGGATAACATAAGGATTCATATTGTCTTTATTTTCAATTGAAAATCCTATACGTATGACTATAAGAATTGACTTAAGTCTAGTGAACTTGCCTTTATTACATAGACAACTCAATGCCTTGAGCCCTTCAACATGCTCATGTGTCAATTCATACAATATATTGATGTGTCCTTTGTCTATTCCATTTTTGCAAATAGAATAACGAAAGGCATTAATGTTTGAAGTTAAGTTCGTTTAAAGTATTAACGTTTGCAAAGGTTAAAAAAAAGGCACAAATGTTTAAATAAATGAATCATATAAAGCATTATAATTAACGGTGACCAACTCTGTTAATTTTTTCCATCTAATATCATATGCAATGAACATGATCTTCTCATACCTTTTTAACATCCACCATAAATGTATATGAGAAGAGGGATGCTGGCATTGTGGTGGTGTATTAGAAATGGCGATAGTTAAAGTAGTGGTGTTTAGTGAAGGATGATTTGGGCGAAATGTGGGTCTATGTTAGTTGATGTCATCATGGTGGTCGGTGAAGGTGGTTTTTGCTTGGGTAATTTTCTATTTTCGGTGATTGGCATTTTCTATTTTTTATTTTTGGTGAAGGTGATTTCTGCTTGGGTTGCTTTGTGTGTTTTGGTTTGAAGTGTTAGGTTGAGTCCAAAGAGGATGATGGCTAGAGCTTAAAGTGAGAAAGAAAGGGGTTTGAGGGGAAAAGGACTATTTTAAAAGTTTTGAAAAGAGGCGATTGATCATACCAACAAAGGGAAAAAAGAGGTGATTTTAGACACCATGAGCAACCTTTTTGAAGGCTTGCCAGCCTAGTCTCCGGCAGCAGCTTGAGAGAAGTTTGCAGCTAATTATTCGTTAATGTCATTTATTTGATTAATTCAATCAATCGCATTCTTGGTCTTCTACAAGCTTGTTAAAATCGTAGTTTGTTCTTAAAAAAAAAAAAGGTGGAAAAGGTTTCGAGGAGGAAAAAGATGAAGTCCCTTTGTGTTTTTGGTTTGAACGCATTAGGTTGAGTTCGAAGAGGACAATGGCTGGAACTTGGAGAGAGAAAGAGAAGGGTCAGAGAGAGAAAGTGGAAAAGGTCTAAAAAGGAAGAAGATGAAGCTCGACCATTGATGGAAAAAGTTAACAGAGTTGTTTAGCGTTAGTTATAATGCCTTATTTGAGTCACTTATTTAAACATTTGTTCCTTTTTTTAGCTTTTGTAACTGTTGATGCTTTAAATAAACTTATCCTCAAACGTTAATGCTTTTAATACAATTTTTCCTTTGCAAATAACTCCCTTGATAAATTTCACGCAAAAATTCCATTTAACTTCCAAACACCCTCTCTTCTAGACATCGCACGGTTCGGGTCAATTCCGGACCGAACCGAAAACCACGGTTCACGGTTCCACATTTTATGAACGGTAACCGCCAGCCAGAGCGGTTCACGATTTCACGAAAACCGCTGGTTCTGACGGTTCCGATTTTGGTTCACGTGAACATGAACCAAGTTTTTCTTTTTCTTTTTTTTTAATAAAACAGACCGGCTCCCTACCCCCCCCCCCCCCCCCCCCCCCCCCTCCCCAACACCAAAATCATTCTCGTGTGTGTGTGTGTGTGTTTTTTTTTTTAATATGGGGTCGGAACCGATGGAACTCAGGTTCTGCGTAGACGAACTACTAAGACTGCTGGTTCCGGGGGTCTTTCGGCGTTCATAACCATTCCCAACGAGGCGGTTTCCTGGTACGAAACTGCCGAGGACGGTTCGTGGTTTGGAATCGCCCTATGTGTGATGTCTACTCTTCCTTTGTTCATCATCTATCTGACATGAAAATAACCTATGCCTGTCTTTTCTCCATCCACAGACCCTTGAATGTCATTGAGGTCACCTTCTATTTCTTCGCTCTCTACCACCTTGAATTGGAACTTGAGGCTTTGTTGGTTCACTCCATCGTGAGTGATTGGAAAAACTGCATTAAGGACTTCATTGGAGGGTTCTAGAATACATAGAGTGATTTTTCATTGGCATAACAACATTAAACCCATTTGCGCTCATGAAATGTTTGAAGAAATGCTTCCTAGGGTTATTTCTAATGTCCTTACGAATGGCATACCATTGCAACTCTTTATAGCTGTTGAAGCATTTTCATGGTTGGATGTCTACCATATGTTTAACGAAAGGCTGGAATAGATAAAATCTAAAGTTAAGGACAGTGAGAACCCTATCGTTTGAGAGTTTGATTCTTCCAAATTTGTTACATTGTGACTTGCATTGTTTGGTTTGGTTAACCTCACCTCCATATCAACACATTTCGAGGTCAACTTGTATACAATCCACATTCGCTCTTCACCCATCACCCATTTCACATCCTTAATCTTTTCTACCCCTAGGTCAATTTAGATAACCATTATTAAGAATCACTATATGATTTTGTGGGAAAGTAGCACTACAAGTATCTACTCTAAGTATTAATATAATGCTTTAAAGCTACACCATCATCATCCTTGAATTTACTCTTCTAAGTGGAACATTTCAAGATGTGCTCTCCTCCTCGATCGAGTCGTATTGACCTCAATTCATTCTTCTTCATTTCCCCAACTTCTTTTGGTGCTTTTCTATGAATTAAGAGGCAATTGTGTGAATTTGCTGTTAGTATAGCTTTTGTTGAGATGATGGGTTTGGGTAAAAGGGGTCTTGTCAAGTGGTGTTTGGCTGAGGTAAGACTGTATGGGTTCACTAGAATTGTGAAGCAATGTGATTGTATGGGTTTGAAGCAGAGTGAGTTTTTGTTGTTTTTGAGATGGTGCCAAAGTCTGTGATGGTTTTGGATAGTGTATTTGGATTGATAGGGTCGAAGTTGGTGTTGCCAATAAATAAGGATGGATATGTGTAGCATTGGTTGTAGTGTTTTAGGATAATGGCATCGATGTAGGCAGGTGTTCTATTTAATCCATGCTAGGTTTCTATGAAAATAAATGGGTTTGTGCTGTTTCTATTACTAATTTTGATTGTTTATGGTTTTGAATGAATGGGTTGTTGGGTTCTTGTATATCAAAGTGGTTTATAATTTCTCTTAATTGCTTTGCTACTTCTCCATCTTTTCTTGCAAGGGCTTCATGATCAATTTTAACTTTTCCTTATTCTTTCCAGTGCTCCTTGAAGACTCGATGAAAAAAGTTAATCGTCTCTTTGAAATCCAGATCTATGTCAACCATAGGGTGGATTGTGGCTCTAATACCAATTGAAGTGTGGTGGATTATGAATGAGGTTTGCTCTGAATGTAAAGCAAGGAATTTGTCGAATATAGTAACTAGATTGGAATCTGAATGCAAAACCCAACAATATCAAAATTGGGGATCATATTTTTCTTCTATTTTTCTCATTGATGATAGAGTACATGTATACAAAAATGCGTTAGCCTCCAAAAGCTAAAAAATACTAGAATGTTCCACAAGTTTCTAACATGTGCTAGCACATATTATTTTTTCTATTTTATGTTTTTTTTTTCTATTTTATTCTTTTTCTTATAATATTTCTAAATACTATTTAACTAGTTAGAAAATATAAATTCTACAATATTTACCCTACAACATTGTAAGATGGAACTTCAAATATTTCAATACACAAGTCTTTTTAGCGACCTTAAATCCAACTTTCATTATGTATTCTTTTCCTAATTTTGATATTAATTATTATTCTAATTTCATTCTATTCAACCTTTGCTTTTCATATTTAAATGCAATTTGTAAAATCTTATATCTAGAGTCTTTAGATTAATAATTTGAAAGACTAAAAATTGCTTGTTAGCTAAATTATATCTTCGAAGATGAAGGGTTAAGCATTTTAACATTTCAACTTTTTAATGTAATATATTATTATCTTCATTTTTTTCCCTATAAATTAGAACTATTGAAACCATGATTCATTTTATGCCAAAATATAGGTTCAAGCAAGATTTAATTCTTTAGAACACTTTCCTTTTGCATTTCCAAAAGACACCACATAAATATTTTTACCAATATTCGTCAAATTGGAAAGTTGCATGCAAGATTAGAGATTGCAAATGATGGTGAAAAATATCATGAAAAAATAAATTCTTCTATTACTTTAGATGTAAATATTACAAAAAGATGTAAGATACAGTAAAGTGTTAGTCATTTTAATATTACAGATTTTACATCAATTATCTTTATACTTGTAAGTCATAACACAAGGCATTGTTAGGTAAGATCCACTGCACTAAAATCAAATTTAAGCTAGTGTAACTACTAGGTTTAGATGTGGATGCTTGCTTTTCTTCTTCTTCTTCTTCTTTAATAGTTTTAGCAATAATTTTCTAATTTATAAACTACAATATGTACACTAGTTCCATTATATTGTGTGAGGTAAGGTTACGCATCTTCCTTTATTGGTTTAAGTCGCATTTACCATAATAAGACAAACATATCATAATACAATGAATTTCTCTACCACAATAATGATGAAGGTACTATAATCCAACAAACTACTCATTAAGAATAGAACTACATATATACATCATCAGTACCACCCATGTTGGTACTTTCAAAGATTATAAAGGTCTTGGTGTCTCCAAACATTAAAATAAGCTTCATACTCTATGTTGAGCCTGGATTTTTCGTTTCTGGTTTAAGTCGGGTTTAGGTTTGGATCAGGTTGCGCAGGGGATGGGTGACTTCTGGTCATGATTAGGGCGTTGTTGACAATGAAGGATGTGTCGGAAAAAATAAATGAAAGGTGAAGAATGTATTGATGATGGTGGTTCAGCTTGAAAGTGGTGGAGGACGGCGATTCAAGCTCCAACAATGGTGGTTGATGGTGGTTTTTGATCGAAGATGGTGGCCGAGCTTCTAGGATCGATTTAAAGCTTCCAATAAGTAGATCAAACACTTGCAAAGCTTCCTATCACACTTAAATCGTTCGAAAAACACCCTGAGTGTGTCAATTTCAAAAATTTCGAATTTCACAGGAAAAAACCTAGATCTCAATTTTAAACTCGGATTTTTTTTTATGTGTTCTTGATGGCGATGAATGCTATGGATGTGTTTTGATGTGTTTGATGGATCGAAACAGTGATTTAGAAGTCCTATTTATAGAAATTGGTGTTGGGGTGGTTGTGGCCGTAGTTGGTGGTGTGGGTGATTCGAGCGAAAATCCAAACTTCTAGAAGGCATTTGGTAATCAACAAATAGATTATGTTTCTAGAATGAAGATAAAATTGATAGAGAACATGTTTTAGAAGCTCGAATTGAATTTCTAAATTTTTTTTTTGCGCAAAAACTGAGTTTTTTGTGAACTTCAGATCCAAAAATGATTGCCAATTCATGATCATTAGGTCTGAATTTTGATTCAAAATTGTAATATCCTGTGTCTTCTTCAATATCCCTCCATCAATTTCACGAAAAATTGATCGAGAACGAGTGAAAAATGAGCTGCATACAAGCTGATCGCATGGATGAGATAAGTCAGAAGAGGAAGACAACACACGTGAGTGACACACGCATCCCTTACGCACGCTACGCGCTGACAGTGTAGCCCATGCCCAATTTCAAAAAAAAAAAAAAAAAACTCTGATGGTCATGTGGATCGATCTTAAGTATTGTGTGTCTGTGTCTGTGTCCTTTACCAACAGGCCATTGACCTGTGCCTCAAATTTTTTGTGCATTTAAGTTGTATCTAAGGTTTTCAAAAAAAAGAAAGGGTTTAATTAAATAAACTTGTTTTTGATAAATTTTTTAATTAAACCCATAATTAATTTATAAAGAAAATTAGTATTTTATTAAGCTTAAAAAAGTAATAATTCATATGATTTTTTTTTTATTTTGTGGGCTTAATATAATGTTAATTTTCATTATAAGTTAAACTTTAAATGGGCAAAAATTGGGTGTCTACACTTTATATTACAAACCAAAGGCTTATGAATAAGCCTTTAACAAAAATATTACATCAAAATTTAAAAGTCTTGACAAGGCTTCTATAAAAAAACAAATAACTTATGGTCAAAGTTCCTAGTCCCTCCATTCTTCAAGAAACTCTTCCCAATCAGTACCATAACCTATTTGGTCATAAAAGTCATCTTCATCCACACCTGTAATAGAAAACATGAGCTAGAGGCCCATTATACAGTAATAGAAACAAATACAAGTGGCATATACTCTTAGTCTAATGCAATACAACAACCATTAATTTGAATTCCAATAATTAGGTGAAACAATCAACATTAGAGTATTTAAACTCCGATAACAAGCCAATGGGAAGCTAGGAATCCAGAGTAATAATAGCTGCTTAGGGATTTGATATAAGCATCATGAATACCTATACCTCCTATAGGAACATTTACAAAGATAATAGTTTCATCTAAGGTTCACAATTGTTTGTCATTTTTACTTAACTTAATCGTAATATCACCTAAATTAACTTGTCTATAAAGGTGAACTAAATTGTATTACCTTTTAAGAATAAGTAAATATTATACTGATACCGTTAATCCTATCGACTATCGACTGGTCCACTTATAGATTGTCATTGCATTATGATAAGGGTGGCTTACACACCTAACGACCATGTTGGCATCGCTAAACGAGGTTGCCGCTCCTCGAACCAAATTAAATGGCATACACACAAACAATTTAAACATTTTAAGGCATCTTTATTTATAGTTGCTTTAGAGAAAGCCTATCCTAGCAATCAATATTTAAGTCATTGTGTACCTGAATGATTTGATATATTTGACAAAGGATTTGTACATAAACACAACTGAGTAGAAGTATCTGTTAAAAAGAAAATCATTTCATACAAGAGATCATCAATTTATAATTAGGTATCAAGTCTTCAATCACTTATTAAAATGAAATCTCATAGCATTTATAACTTAGTGTATATTTTACATCTATTTAACTTATTTATTTATTACGATTTTATTTTGTTTTATTTATTATTTACTATTATTTTTTGCAAGAGCACGGGTAGGCCTTGTTTACGCCATGTTTCCTTTGGGTGAGAAACATGATATAAACCAACTCATCATGTTCTCATAGTGTTTTGTTCATAGGTCAGTACTTAGAGAGAAGCATGGTGTGATACGACATGTCGTATTTTGGTCATACTTGTCCTTGTGTTGGAAATAGATGAGAAACACGATGCGATAGAAGGAATCATGTTTATCTTGTATTTCGTTGGTGTGCTAAGTGCTTCGAAGGTTAGAGAGAAGTACAATGAGAAAGAAGTGGCTGTATTTTGGCCATGCTATCCTAAAGTTGCATTTGCTAAACAAAATAGAGAGAAGACGACTGAATAGGACATCTCGTGTACAAATCGTGTTCCCTCTCGAGTAAAGCAAAGTTTATGTGTTTTAAGCATCAGAAAGGAGTACAGCTTGATAGGGTACCCTGTGTCCCCTCATATACCCCTTCGAAAAATAAAGTATGCTAAAACCTTACACTTCAACATCAAATTTTACTTCAACTAACTTACATACACTTACTACACATACTTAACAACATCACACATGTATAAACTCAGCATTTACTTCATTCACAGCATCCGCAATTTCCATGTCAACATTGGAGTATCACATAAACCATACTAATTCACTTATTGACCAAATCAACTACAACAGCTTCCATTACTCTATCTTTACAATTCTAAAGATTCATTTAAACCTAAGGATCAACTTAGTTTATTAACTCTATCCTCAATTCATTAAGATGTCAATAATGTAAAAGTTGTCTTAATGCAAGAAACACGAGGATAAAAGCTTAGAAAAGTAAACAACACTTTACTTTAATTAAACTTAACTTGAAAATGGAAGTTTGAAGAGACTGTGGTGAATTGTTTGTAGAAAGGCTAATGAAAATTTTGTGTTCTCCTTCTTCTTTAGGAAGGCCTAGTTTACAATTTGTTTTTGGAATAATTTGTTTTGGTAAAAATTACTTAGTGATTATCTCTAAGAAAATTTGCCTTTGACAAATCTATGTTAAGAAACTTAGATTTGTTGGCTTGTTTTAGATTATATGGCTTGGATTTCATTTGCATGAAGATAAGCTTGGATAAAAAAAAAAATTGTAGATAATTGAACTTCTTTTTACAACTTAAGAAAATCAATTTAGCCCAAACTTAATTAAATTATAACTAAGGATGTTGCAACAAACTGAACAATACATATATAGACACAAATAATTTATCTATGCTCTAACGGTTAATTATACCAACATATGAATTTTTATCATCTAAATTATTGCAACCAAAATCATACACCAATCAACACATATGTATGCAAATTAATTTAGCATAAATAGTTTGAGATATTTCAAACATTGCATCCAGGTCAAGCCGATATTGGACTGATATTAGAGCACACTTAGCCAAATTGTTTATTAACTTGATTCAATAATTAGTATCAAACATGGGTTTAATGCAAGAAGAATAGTGTAATAGTTGTACTAAGGGCTGTTGGTGGAGGCTTATATGTATGTAAAAAGGGTGGAGCTGGTAGCACATGGGTCCCCAGCGTTACTGCTTTCTCAGGATTTGGCCGCCTCTAATCTTTAAGGCATTCTCCCCCCAGTACTCACAGCGTGAAGGATATCCCACATGGGTGAGGCTTCACCTTTTTACATACATATAAGCCTCTACCAACAGCCCTTAGTACAACCATTACAGATCCCCCCAGTACTCACAGCGTGAAGGATATCCCACATGGGCGAGGCTTCACCTTTTTTACATACATATAAGCCTCCACCAACAGCCTTAGTACAACCATTACAGGCATATGTAATGGTTGTATTAAGTGTGTTGGTGGAGGCTTATATGTATGTAAAAAGGGTGAAGCCTCGCCCATCTGTAATGGTTGTACTAAGGGTGTTGGTGGAGGCTTATATGTATGTAAAAAGGGTGAAGCCTCGCCATGTGGGATATCCTTCACGCTGTGAGTACTGGGGGGAGAATGCCTTAAAGATTAGAGGCGGCCAAACCTGAGAGAGCAGTAACGCTGGGACCCCATGTGCTACCAGCTCCACCCTTTTTACATACATATAAGCCTCCACCAACAGCCCTTAGTACAACCATTACAAATAGATTGATTCAAAACAAGCTAATTCAAAGTCTATTTTGACCCTTTTTGGCAGCTTTTTAATCATTTAAGTACCATTGTCAAAAATTGAACTTACACTTTTCTTTTTTAAAATCTATTCCATAGCATAAAACTACGGGCCAATCCATTAGGTGCATGTGCAGTAACAAAACCAGTGATAACCAAATCATGATCCACAGGGAGTTAATTGATCAAATACTAGAATGTAGTGACCTCATTTAAGCTAAGCAAGATGATATTAGATTTTGAATCTAATCTAATTGATCTACTTCTAAGGTCTACTACTAAAACTATAACTAGATTAACACTAAGTTCTACTATAAATTACTTTTGAAGTCCTTCAATTCACAACTATGAGATTATGCGATGGTAAAAGGGATTTCTCTTCATTGCCTTGTAATTATAATCGGGTTTGTCCAATTGAGTTTTGATTGAATCACAAGAATTTGCTTCCCTCTTAAGTTGAAAAATTCTAATTATAGATATATATTCCTTTCGAGTAATCTATCTACAATCACCAACTAACACATTTCTCTCACAAGTAATATGATTCTAATTGAAATTGTAATTCCAATATGTGTCCATGTCCTAAACCACAACTTTAATTGTATCAATAACATTATAGTCTAGTGACAGTATCAACTATATTCCTGTTGTAATAGAAAAAAAAAAAAAACTATATCCCATCATAATAATCCACTAATACTCTAGCTATTTTTTTCCTCCCACTAATGTACTAATGAATACGCCTCTTATATAATTTTATTTTCTATAGATATTTTTTAAACTATTAATTATATTGCTATGTTTAATTTCTGTACAAGCATAACTTGCACTTTGCTGGCAGAAAATTGAAGCAAAATTGATTTTCTAACTACGATAGCTCGTTCCCCTGGATTGTTTTAATAGGTATGATACGATTCTTCATGCCAACGTTGAAATATTGTCTCAAAAAATCCCATCAAATTAATCTCTACATAACTAAACGACGAACAAAAACGCCAACACTAAAGTAACGGGCGTGATTAAAGATTTACAAAGAAATTGTAAGAGTATCTTTATTTTTTGGTACTTGTTGAAAACTTTAAGGAATATGAGTGATGTGACAGTTGTTTATTTAAATAGGTGACTCGTTAGGTTGCTTAGTAACCAAAGTTGTTATGACAAGCAACTCTCTCACTCTTTTTCTCATTGGTCATTTCATACTCATTCTTTTTTTTCAAAAAATTAAAAAAAAAACTCTCTCACTCTTTCTTCCATTAATCTTTTCACACTTATTTAATCTTTATTAAAAAATATATAAACACGTTATTTTAGAGTAATAAAATAAAATGGAACCCCACAAAATTTTTTAAAACAGTATATATGTAACTATGTTAAAGTAACCGAAAATAAGGTAGATAGTTGCTTAATAGTGAGAGTTGCTTCAAATACTTACAAGACCCTTTAAGTAATTTCTTAAACAACTTAGGGATAAAGATGCTCTAAAAGAATTGAAACTCAAATTATTTATGCTTATTATTGATAGAAAGTTTTGAATTCTTAAAAAGAGGGAAAAAAAGAAAAAAATATATGTAAAAGAATTTTCAAAATATCAAGTCTTGTTTAATTTCCTAATAAAAATCTAAACAACATCCTTTTTAAAAAGATATCAAATTTACATCAGATACCTTTTTGCTAATATATACATATATATTATATATAGAAAGAGAGAGGCAGAGATCTCACTATCCAATTGTGAGAAGAGAACTAATTAGAGGGTACACAATCTACATAATATAATAAGATGTTGAAAAAGGAAAAGGGAAAAAAATAAAAGGACACGCGAGGGATGAGATTAATGTTAGTAACAAATGAAGATAAAAAAAAATAAAAAAGAATATGCTAAAGCAATATTAAATTTTATAATACATATGATAATAAATGAGGATATATACATATACGCCTACATATTACTAGATTTTAGTAAAGTAAAAATTGCGATAAGAAGTAAATAAAATGGTGAATATCAATATAAATATATTATATTCTTAATATATTTTCCTTCTCTTGAAGCAACGTGGATAAAATTGGAATTACATTACAATATGTGGAAACTAAACAACCCAACAAATAAATTGCAACACAGCTCAATAATGTAACCCGACCCATTCCAATGTCTTCAGGCCGATGATGTGGATATGGAAATGGGAAACATATTTCCTTCTTTCCTTATTTGCTCACACGTAAGGCTATAAACGAATTGAGTCGAATCAAGTTTTTTATCGAGCCTAATAAGTTTTTATTGAACCTAAAATTTAAGTTTAAGCTCGATTCATTTAGATATCTCGTTTTTCATTTTTTTTAAATTTAAAATATATATAAGTGTTGCTATAATATATATAATTATTAAATAAATTAGTTTTTGTTGTTTTTACTATGTAGTTATACATTTATATCACATAAAAAATTCATAAATCTGCTAACAAGCATACTAATAAGCCTGTTAATGAACATAGTTGCAAGCTTGTCGAAAAGCTTAAACGAGTTTATTTACGAGTTGGCTCGCAAGTCTAAAAAAATTCGAGCTCGGTTCATTTAGATAAATGAGCTTTACTTTAGGCTTGGGCTCAATTCATTTATTCTTGAGCCGAGACGACCCTGAAGAGAGCCGAGCTTGAGTAGCTCATAAATAGCTCTACTCTTGCAGCCCTACAGTCAGGCATCACGAGAAAGAAAATGGAAACAGGTGGAAATATTAATAAAATTATAATTGCATAAATGAATGTACAAATCAAATATTAATAAGTGTGTGATAAGTTGCTTTCTCAAAGATTTTGCCATTTGCCGGCATATTGAGCTTCATGTTGTTATCTTATTTAATCATTATTATAGTCACACTATCTTTAAAGTGAAAAAAATTGCTTCATTACCAAATAATCTTAAAAAGTGCAAATAGTTTTTTAGGTAATCGAGGGATTGAACTTGTGGATATTGATGAAATAGCAATTTTTATACCACATTAAACTTAAGAATACGGATAAATAAAATGTCTCGAAATGTGTTAATAATATTATTGGATTAATTTTGAAACCTCTCTCCCTTAGCTTGTATATGAAACTTTTTATGGTAATCTATTAAGAATCATGTGGTTGTGGAGTTAAATAATTGGTGTGACCTTTATAATATAATAATAGAATCATATTTCCTAAATATGCGTTTTCAAAATATACAACACAATTTGACCTATAGTAAAAAGCCATCCAATTGAAATAGAAAGTAACAATCAAAATGCATAAAGGAAAAAAAAAAAAGCATGAACCCGTTGTAAAATATTATTTGATCCTAAAATTAACAAATAATAATGTGATAGGTAGGGTTGTAAACAATATTTGTGAGATACTTGGATTCGTTAGTGTCGAGCCTGGTTTTCGATTTCCTTTAATCCGATTCGTACTAAACCCTAACCCATTTAATACGAATCCTCGACTAAGAATTAAAGGAAATTTTTAATTTTAAAAATATTTTGGAGTCGCCACTCGACTAAAGTCGAGAAAAAAAATAAACCAAAACCAATGGGTAGGTTGATTTTGGTTTTGCTACTGATCTGAAAAAAATCATTTTTGAAAATGAGAACCAGAAATTAACTTGAGTTCGGGGGCTAACTTATTAAAACCTAAACGGTTACCACTTTAAATTTTCATATTAAATTGCTTTCTTTTAAACCCTAATTTCAACATCTAAACTATTTTCCAAGATCTAATTAACTAAACATATGTCTAATATGCACAAAAATACTAATCAAATTCCATCAATAATCATATATAATCTAAAAACTCGAAATATTCAAATTAATCAAATCTTATCAAATTCTATCAATATTCATATATTCTAAATCAAATAAATTCACAAAAATAAATTTTTTACATATTTCAAGTCGCCCATTTAGGTGCCTACGTACCCGCTAATCGAGATCAGACCACACGTAGTTCTTTTAGAAAAATTTAATTTGTTGGTTAATTTTAGAATTTTTTTTAATCTTTTCGCTTTAAGTTTATTGATTTTTATTAATTTTAACAAAATTAATTTTTCGATATGGATCCTAAATCTATCAATTTTAGGTTTTTTTTTATTTATAAAATTGGATTTTTCTATGTGATAAAAAAATTTTGAACAAGAAATCATAACCACATGTCACGCATATCCATTGATCATACATATCATCAAGAATAAAAATATTATAAGGAATATCAATATTTAACAAGTTAATTTTAACCAAACAATATCATGGCATAATCAATATTTATATCATTGAAATTATTATGAAGGGTAAGATTTCAATGTGGTTTCATATATGGTGAAATCATAAAATTCAATCAAGATCATCATTATATTATAATAAGACGAAATCATAGCATAAAAGGAATTTTACTAACTATCATTATACATGATCACACAATTTCAAATATTGTAAACCTAAAACTCTAAAAAATTTCATATATTCTTTATGATTATGGCATGGTTATAATTATATTATCAATAACAAGATCTTAATATAATTCTACGAACAAGTACTTAACATGATTCAATTTTATCACAAAAACAAGATCATTACCATATTAATGCAAAATGATAGAACATTCAAAAACTATATCATGAAAAATTAGATCCTAAATTTCAAATTAATATTTTTAGAACAAATTTATGAGACAAACATTCTTTTTTTTTTAAATGACTATACTATCATGATTCAAACTAATACTAATTTTACATATTTTGAAATTAAAAAAAACATAATATATTCATAACAGATTTTGAAAATATAATCATATACTAATTATTTTCATTTTTCTTATTTTTTATTTCCTATTTTTAGTATCATAATATATTATTATTATTATTATTATTATATTATTATTATTATTAAATAAAAGAAAAGAAAAAAAGAAACAGAGGAATGTGACTTACCTGGGAGAAGAACGAATTCACGTGCAGGGGGACGCGCAGTGGGAAATCGAATCGAACAATCGCAGCAGGGATTTGAAAAGAAGACGCGCGCTGGGGAACGTCTAGACTACAACGATGGGGCTCCGGTCGATTCGGCCACCGCGCACAGGGGGACGAAAACGGCCGAGTTCCACGGCCAATTTAAAAAAACAACAAATTCCGATCAAGTCGGGTCGGGTAGCGACCAGAGTCTTTCCGTACCAATTAACTCGAGCTTCACTAAAAAGCTTAAAATCGAAATTTCTAAAAAGCTTCAAAAACCTAAATCATAAGAATGGGATTTTTTTGTGCTCTTTTTTTTTTTTTTCCGTGTCTCTCCCTTTCTTTTCTATTTTTTCCTCCATTTAGATCTAGGGTTTCATCTTATTTTGATTTTTATCCGAAAAAATCATACTAAAACAGTTGTAAATTGCATTAGCTATCATTAACGTTATAATGTTAACATTTAAACACGTTTTGAGCGAAAAAATCGGAGATTTGAGCTTTTTTCGGAAATGAAAAAACGAATTTTTTTCAAACTTCAAGTCCGGATTTGAAATAGTTATGGTTTATGAAAATATGCAAATTATATATCAAAATGAAGTCTCCGTGTCTAGTTTCAAAATATGTATTTGTTTTGAAAAAAAGTTTAGAAATGGTCAAAAATGGACTTGAAAACACCCCATCGGGCGGCGCGGAGGTAGGAGACGATAACAGTATTTTTTTTTTACGAATTTTGAAATTATATTATTCTATATTAATTATCCATATTACATCCATTATATTTATTTCTATAAATTATTTATTTTTTCTAATTTTATTCTTAGTTTTAACATTTATAATTTACGAAAATTCAATTATTTTAATTATGTATATACTAAGATTAGTACTTATTTTGACAAAATAAATGTCAAAATGAGGTGTTACAGTTAGCTTTAAGTTTGACTCAGGTCATCTCAAATTAATTTTATAGACGAGCTGATCTTGAGTTTAAAGTAATGCTCATTTATTTAAATGAGCCAAATTTAACTTCAATCTAGGCTGATAATGGCTTAATAAACAAGCTTATTATCTAAATAAAAGAATAATTTCAAAATAATATATAAAGTCATACATAACTTATTATTTATTTTATATTTCATTATTGGATTCGGATCTCCTTACTTGGTTGTCAAGAAGTTGCCTCTGCATCTAAACTATCTCCACTTTAGTGTGGTCTGCAAATCATGGCCATGACGTTTCAAAAAGGCAGCTTAATCAACGAATAAAATCTCTGATTCATAACGTACCATTTCAACTAGTTCCAATCCAGATGGAAGTAAAAGAAAAAAAATCATGGTTTTTAAAACGTTGCCAGCAACAAATACTTGAATTTTCGAGTAAGTTTGCCTTGCAATTTAAGACGTGTGGGTTCTTCTCATGGCTGGTTATTCTTTAGTACTAGAACAAGTTTTATCACGATGAATCCATTTATAAATGGTGAGATCATTAGTCTTCCACCTGTTGAACCTATCTATGATGTTGGTGCTATACAATGCATTGATTCTTCTTATGCTTTTTCTATGAGTAAAGCCGTCTTATCGTGCAACCCATCTTTATATCCTAATATTATGAGGTGCTAGTAATATGTGGCCTTAATCTAAGTACCATTTAATTTTTAAGGTGGGAGATAAATGTTGGACATGGATCGAAGATTATCCATTTATCAGTACTTCAATGATTTTAGGGCTTTTTATGATAATTGGTTTATGGGTGTGTGGAGATTATGGATTACGACACATCTCGAGAGAAAGATGGAATTCACTGAAAAATTATAATGGTGTGAATACTGAAACTATTGAAAATGTTGTCTTTGTTAAGTCATACAAACAAGTATGGTTATTCCAAAATATAGATTAATGGATGGCTTTAAGTATCTTGTAGAATTATCAAATGGAAATTTAGTTTGCATTGCAAGGATCTTAAGGAAAGATATAAATGGTTGGGTTACCTCAAGTTTTTAAGCGTTCAAGCAGGTTGATATTGGTTAACATGAAACACATCGAACACGTGGATTGAAATCGATACAATAGGTAGGGATGCTTTATTTTTGGGAGATGGTAATCATTCTATGACAATTGATGTTAGTGAGATTGTTGGATACAAAGAAAATAGTATCTATTATACAGATCATAGAGGGCTCCTCCTTCGCATAGAGCATGTGAATCTTACGACGTCGGTGTTTTTCATCTTGAAAATCAAAGTTTTGGGCGTCATTACGAGCTTGATCTTTGATAGACACATGCCACTAGCAATTTGGATTGTGCCTCTCTTTCAAGGATATACCATGCGTCAGATCATGCCACGGCAGGTCCGCCTTGGAGGGTCAAACCTCCCCACTGGGTTGGTTCTTGGCGGTTTAGCATGAACCACTCTGAGAGATGTCTACTGAATGAGAGCCTCCAACTTGTATTTTTTTTTTTTTTTTCTTTTTATTGCGAAGAAGTATGTAAGGGTTCGGATTTATAAGTTTTTTTCTCATTCTGGGGCATTCATTTACGTGCAATTGCTGGATGTGTCACGTATTGCAATTAGCATGCGGACATGGTATGAAGTTCAACTTACCTAAGCCCTCAAATACATGCTTCACAAATTTAGTTCTTTCTTTCCATAAAAGGTCCAGAGTTTCTACGGATATTATCTAACCTTAAATATTAATAGTGAGTATATTAAGTATTTTAACCTGCGATTATAGTTTAAAAAAAAAAAAAAAACTGCATGAATTGACTTATTAAATAGCTTCTGTTATGGTAAAAAAAAAAAAAAAAAAAAAAAAAAGAGAAAGAAAAAGAAAAATGGGAAGGGAGTATAAAAAATTTTAATAAGCACGCACAAATACATGTACTTAAACGCATATTTGGCAAATTTAATTAGTTTCTTCTTTGCGTAAGAAGTAAAAAATTAGACCCCTTGTATAATTTTTTAAACAAGGTTTTAGAATTCTTAAGTTGGTTATTCCATATTTACGTCTGACATATAGTTAGGGTTGTCAATTATGCTTATAAATCTACTTGATACTTACATGATTAGATGTAAATAAACACCACCTGATCACACTCGAGAATCTATTCAAACAACATGCCTGCGACTTTAATATAAGAAACACACATTAAGATAACAATTTACAAATTCAAATTATATGTTATATGTTTTCTATTGTAAAAATTGATAAAATAACTTACACTTTTATTACCAAATACCAATTATATAAATTTTAAAAATTAATAACAAAAATAATTATAGCAAGACCAACAATAACAATGATGAAGATTCCTGTTTTTGTTATAATAAACTATCACGTTGTTATTGCTGTTCATGTAATTTATCGAATACATTATGATGATGGGGACTTTTACGATTCCATTGATTACATATTGTTGTTCAGTAATTGATCTTTGATTGCTTCTATTAAAAAGTTTTCTCGAGTAATTTTGTTTCGAAACCTAATCTCTGGATTAACAATTCCTTATAAAACAAATATATATGCAGTCTTTCAATATCTCTCCATGTCTTAGAGAGAGAATTTTTGCTTCGGGGTTATTGCACTTGTTCTGGTGCGGGAAGGGAAACGCATTATAAGGGGCTTTATTTCCAGTACACTGGAAGTTGAACCATTTTTGACGTGGGAGTGGAGTTTTATTCTCATTTTTATGTTTTGACATACTTTTAAAAATTGGAATGGCATTTCGGGTTTGAATGGGAAGCCTTGGGAGTGCAGTTACTTTTCTCCCTCATCAATATTAATTAATATAATTAGATTTTTATCTCTTACATATTTATTATCCCATTTATTAATTAGGATATTTTTAGTAAACATCTAGTCTATTCCATTCTAATTCCATGAGTATAGGTTATGTTTGATAGGCATGTATCATTCGAAATGAAATAAGATAGAATGGGATGGATGGAATGGAATGAAAGAATTCTTGTGGAATTTATTCATTTGTTTAGATACAGTATAAAATAGAATAGAATTGATATTATATTTTTCAAGGACAGAAAAGTAATTGTGACCATTATCATTAATGAAGATGAATTGAATCATATATACAAATATGTAACGATTGTTACCTTTCTTGTTAATGAAGATACACTAAGTTGCAAAGATCAATAAATAAATAATAATAAAATACTAAATTATTAAAATTTAAAAAAAAAAATCTAAGCTTCACAGATTTCTATTAGAATCCCAATGTGTTTTGATGATAACAAAAATATAAAATATATTTTCTCCTATGATTGTCAAGTATATAGGAATTACAAAGTATAAATGGGAACAAAATGCTAAATATATTTAAGTCGAAAAAAGTTCACAATTCTTAAATGTCAAAAAGTAGAGACGAAAGTCAAAATGTTAAATCACGTTCTGGCCTGAACGAATAGTCTTTATGTATGTCTATATGTGTGTGTGCATGTATGTCCGTTCTCAAGCTCCTTAATGGAGACCTTATTCTATTGGTTAAATGTATTTGGGAAATAAATTTAATGTTTTATTGGATAAATATTTAAAGGTATTAAATTTTATTACATTTTTTATAAAATCGAGTTAATTAATTTTTGAAGAATCTTTAAATTTTAATCATATTGGATATGTTCGAATGATAGAGATGTTTTCAAAAAAAAAATTTGAAGTTCTTTGCAGATACTTTCCAAGCCTTGACGTGAATTTGAAAGATGCTAACAACTCAGAAATCTTCTATTCATGAAAATATATCTCTTGAATTTGATATGTTATCTTCTGATTTTGATCATATTTGATAGATATCGCTCCACACAAGACAACTGATATTACAATGATATTATTATGATTTACAACGGCTAAAACTCTATATGACCAATTGTGATTTCATTTTCTTGAGAGCGGAATCAAATTCTCCCTAAAGGCCGGAATGATTTATTCTTGGGAATTACGATTTCAGTTTTTAAAAATGCATCTCATTACAAAAATAAAAGTAGAACCCGAATTGCAATTTCATTCCATGTTGAATACGTCATAGGAAATGAATCGATTACCATTCCATTCCATTATATTCTACCCATTCTATTCATATATGTTCACTGATTATATGAAGAGTGGTGGATTACGAATGAGGTTTTCTTAGAATACAAAGCAAGGAATTTATTGAATACAACAACTAGATTGCAATATGAATGCATAACCTAACAATATCAAAATTGGGGATAATATTTTCCTTCTATATTTTTCATTGATGATAGTGTATATATACAATAATATGTGAGCCTCCCCATGCCCAAAAATACTATTTAGTTCTAGAAGTTTATAACATGTGCTGGCACATACTATTTTTTCTATTTTCTATTTTTTTTTTCTAATATATTTTAATTTTTAATACTAATTAACTAATTACAAAATATAAATTTTATAATATTTACCCTACAACATTTTCCATCCCTTCAAAAACCCTTGTCCTCAAGGGTAAATTAATAAGGTTGGATCTAAAACACATCCTTAACCACCAATAAACCTTCTTGAATGACGATTGTTTCTATCCACCATAGCTCTCCTTGTTGCAGTAGGTAAGGATAACATAGGGATACATATTGTCTTTATTTTCAATTGAAAATCCTGCACATATTACTATAAGAATTGACTCAAGTCTGGTGAAATTGCCTTTATTACGTAGACAACTCAATGCCTTAAGCCCTTCAACATTCTCATGTGTCAATTCATACAATACCTCGATGTGTCTTTTGTTTTTTTTTTCATTTTGCAAATTGGAAAAATTACAATAGAAGGCACTAACATTTGAAGCTAAGTTCATTTCAGGCATCAACTTTTGCAAAAGTCAAAAAAAGATACAAACGTTTAAATAAGTGAGTCACATAAAGCATTAGAACTAAAGATGACCAACCCAATTAATTTTTCCATATGCATATGATGTTCTCCTATGTTTGTAACTTCTACCATAAATGTATGGGAGAAGAGGTATGTTGGCATTATGATGATGTACTAGAAATATATATGATTAAAGTAGTGGTGTTTAGTGAAGGATGGTTTGGGTAAAATGTGGGTCATGTTAGTTGATGTTATCATGGTGGCTAGTGAAGGTGGTTTTGCTTAGGTAATTTTCTATCTTTGATGATTGGCATTTTCTATTTTTTATTTTTGGTGAAGGTTGTTTCTACTTGGGTTGCTTTATGTGTTTGGGTTTGAAGTGTTAGGTTGAGTCAAAGAGGACAATGGTAGGAGCTTAGAGTGAGAAGGAGAGTAGTTAGAGAGAGAAAGGACTATTTTAAATTTTTCGAAAAAAAGAGGGGATTTATCATACCAGCAAAGAGCAAAAAGAGGTGATTTAGATGCCAAGAGAAACCTTTCTAGAGGCTTGCTAGCCTACTATAGCAAGATAGAAATTAAATGACAGGAAGGGACGTGCTTCTTCTCTAGCAGCAGCTTGTCTTAGCTTTTATAGAATGGGGAGTGAAGTCTTCACTTGAGAAAATTTCTTTGAAACCCATATACTCAATTGAGGGGGAGTATGCTGAATCTAAGTTAATCGTGCATAAATTGTCCTCATAAAAAAGGGAGAGATTGTTGAACTTGAGTGTTCAATATGGATTTTGATGAGACAATATAATACGTGAATAACTATTTTAATTGTTGTAAACTACATTAATTATTTTAGTCATATATATGTGTGTGTGTGTGTGTGTGCGTGTGTGTGTGTGTGTGTGTGTGTGTGTGTGTGTGTGTGTGTATGCTTTGGTGCATCTTTGTGGTGTTTGCTGCAGTTTTTAGCAGGAACAATACCTGTCAAAGAACAAGGCGTGACCAAAGCTTGACAAATTCAAAGTGACTAATCAGAGGTGAAAGGATTATCGAGGGCTAAAAATCAAGAGTTAAGGCACAACAAAGCTAAGGCCAAAGCTCAACAATCTCAAATATGAAGAATTAATGGTCGAGGGGTTGGTCAAGGCCTAGACAAGCCAAGTAAGCAAGGCTTGACAAGTTTAAGTCTGATGCGTGACAAGTTAAAGAAGTAAACAGACTTGTCAAGGGTTACGTCGAAGGCTCGATAGGATGAAGAGTTAGGGTGCGACCAGCTCAAAACCAAGGCTCGACAAAGATAAAAGTCTCACAATGTTGGTCGAGGGTTGCATCGAAGCCTCAATGTATCCAAGTTTAGGGCATGATAGTTCAAATTTGAAGTTTAATGAAGTGCTAGTGTAAGAAGGCTGTCGAGGGCAAACTTGAGGCGTGACAATATTTAGGGTGTGACGGCTTAAAGACTGAAGCGTGATGTGGCAAGAAAGAGCCATTGAAACACATTAAATGTTTGACAAATTATAAACGTTGTTTCTAATGGACTTTTAAATTCAAATGGTACTGGAGATCAAAATGTGAAGAGAATAAAGAAGTGCCAAAATCATTAATGAGCTCTTTATTGCTGTCAAACAGATTATTTATTTTTCTTGTTCTCTTGTATAAAAAATTTTCAAATCAAGAGAGAGAAAATACACTCTAGTGCTCTGTTCTTGTTTATTGCTATTCATTTAAGAGTATCTAGAGAGAGAGGAAATATTTTATTTTTAGAGTGGTGTAATTGCTCATCTTGAGCTAATTTTTGAAATTAATGCAAGTGGTGGTGAACCTTGGATTGAGGAATCTGGTAGACCATGAGAGTAGAAAGAGGGTCGAACTCCACTTTAAAAATTAGCTTGATTTTTGCTATCCCTATCTCTTTAATTTACATATCATATATGTTGATTATTGATCGTTGCAAATTAATTTATTCTTAATCTGTTATAATTAATTTTTTTGGGCATTTAAGACAAATACTCATTCACCATCCCTCCCCCCTCTTCAGTATTCCTAGTGTATTCGCCCTAATAGAAAAGATTTGGTAAACCCCATTCTAGTATGACCATGAACTATAAATGGCCCTTCCTCTAGGGGGAAGGAGAGGGAATTTTAGGGCTTAAGTGAATACTCCCTTAACATCAGAGTGGCTAGGCCAAGCACCACCACCGGCCCCCCTTGGTTTCTAGGGAGCTAACCTCTACCGATGGAATCAGCTTGTGCAAAAAGATATTTGAAGTTTCATTTTGAACAATCTGATAACAAAATTGTTTTTACGGACTTTTTTCAACCTTATATTTGGTTTTGCTAATTTTGATACCTTAATAAAGTTTTCATGAATTTTTTCATACCTAAAGCAAGTTCAATTAGGTGTGAAAAAGTTTGCGGAAACTTTATTCAGTGCTTGATTGAACTCTGTATGTACGTAATTGAATATTTTGTAAAAGTTTGGATATCATTTTTGACATTAACCCTAATATTTATAATCTACCTTATCTATTTTAATACGTGCAAACCAAATATGATATTTTCATTTGTTTTGTTATGTGAGGCATATAAAATTTAAAAGAATAAGTTAACAATAGATCGTATATATACTATATTTATGTATCTTCTATCGGATTTAACACTTGTCTACCATTTCTATACAGAGAAATTACTAAGTTAGATGAAATTAATTATCAAAATTCCATAATAAAATTGTGTTTGTGTAACAGAAAATAAATTTTTGTATAAAAATTACATGTTAAACCCGCGATATCGTGTTTTAGTACTGTAGCTATATTGTAGGTGTGAAATGTGATATATGCCCATTTACAATTGCGATATGTATATGGTAATAAAGTATATATCTTGATTTAAACACGTGATTTTATAACTATATTTTGTTAATTATCTTCATTTCGACCTTATTTGAGTAATTAATTTTAAATAATGTACTAAACAAGAAATTATTTCATCTTCTATTTATATATATTACTAAATTAATATTCTAGACTGCACAATTTTATTGTAAGGACTCAGCTTGCCTAATACCACTATTAGACATGCCAAATCCCCAAACCATTGATAATGCCTAAGTATTATAAAATACTCAAGTATTATATGTAAGGTTATCCATAAAGAGATAAATGTATTGACTATTTGTTCAAACCTGCGATAACATGATATAACATTAACATAATACCACTCAATATGTGAGTAGGTTAACTTTACAAACTTAGAATAACTTTAGTGCCAAACTAATGCCACTACAAATGATACAAGATTTATTCATAATTAAAGCATAAGAAACAAATTAAAAATCTTATTATACACACTAAGGCTTTTACAACAAGCCTATAACAAAAATACATTTCTTCCTGAAAGTCTTTAAGATAATTAAACAAAACATCTTGGCTTGCATCCAAGTTTCCTAACCATCCCACTCGTCCAAAAAGGCTTCCCAATCGATCCCCTAACCCATATCATCATAGCAATCATCATCATTATCACTTGTAAGGTAGTATCACGAGCCAAAGGCCCGGTATGCAATAACACAAACAAATACGAAATGCCAAGCACACCTAGGCTAAATGTAATGCAACAAACAATAATTTGATTATCTTTTATTATATAAGTCAATCATCATTGGAGTATTCAAACTCCGATTTCAATCTTAGGAGTCTGGGGGTCCTGAGTAATAGGCTGCTTAGAGGGTTGTTATAAGCTGTCGTAGAACTATAACTCCTATACCTACAGAAATAGAGTAATAATCTCATCTAAGGTTAATAGTCGTTACACAACTTGACTTAACATAATCCATAATATCATCTAGTTCAACCGATCCCATAAACGTGAACTAAATCATATTATTTCCTCTTAAGAATAAGCAAATGTTACACGATACTATCCGCCCTATCGATTACTCACTTAGCCACTCATAAATCACCATTGCATCATGGTAAGAGAAAATTCATTCCATCATGACAATGTGGTTTAAGCACCTATCTACGGTATCATTGCATCATGACAAGAATGTCGCTCCTTGGACTAGATTCAACGACGAAAAGCATAGCCAATTCCAATCCATTTTAGCTCATCTTTGATCAAGTACATTTAGTATGTCTAACTTAAAAATAATCAAATAAACTATTACGTACCTGAATAATCTGATCTATAAGACAATAGACCTAAGCTCAAACCTAACTAAGTGTGCGAGTCTATCAAGAAAATCATTTTATATAAAATTTATTATTCCCAGCAACATATTAACTCCTTAAATAATCATTTTACTTAAACAAGACTCTAATGATCTCACATTTAACTCATACAAGCACAATTCACATTTCCTATTATTATTTTTTATAAACAGTACCGGAGGGTTTATCATGCCCATGACTTAGGCCATGATAAGGATTACGAGCATCATTAAACTCGTTAGCTTGGGTTGTGATACACATAATTAGCCTCATCACTCCATATTAGGAGATCCATATTATGGTCGTGGTATAGACCATGATGTTCGTTACGCCCGTATTAACCTTGAAAAGAATCTTTTTAAAAAGAATCCAAGAAGATAACAAGCCTTATTATAGCCTCAATCAAGCTTTTGAAAACACTCAGAGGAGATCACTGGCTTTGTAATGGCCGTGATCAACCTTTGAAATTTTATCCAATAAGATAACGACCTCAATAACGACCATGATCAATAGGTAAATTTAACTCCGAGAGAATAATGGCCTCGATTATGCCCATGATGAACAAGGTATTTATTATAGTACTTGTTTAAAAAATTTTGAAATCCTATATCCTCTAATTCTTTACTAAACTCTTATGTACTTCTAAAAACATACCAAACTAAGCTATACACATATATCAAGTATCATCAGACTCATTTGTTCACACAATTTCCTTCCTCACACAAATACACAACAAACTTAACCTTAATACATATTCTCATCATTTAAGCTTGTTTGACCTCTTCTAATCATCCAATTTCTACTTACTTATCACTAATAACATTCATACCTACATTATATCATCCATAACTCCATACTTCTTTTCATCAAACACTTAGAATACATACACTTATTTGCATACCTCGTTCAACATACACAATAACATGCCTTTAATTCACATTAAAACATCAAAGTTCTACTCTTTTATAACATTAACACCAATCAAAATCATGAATAAACAAAACAAATAAGAAATCAACTTTTACTTACTTTTAGAGATATATCTAGAGATCAAGTTGTTTTTCCTTACTTTCTTAACTTGATTCTCACTTCTTTTACTCTGGTATCTTACTTCCTAACTTTGTATCTAGTTTGTGATGGCTTAGAAGGAAATTAAATGGAGAAAAATTGGTTTTGTTTTGGGCTTGAAAGATAGAGATAATGGAGAAAGAGACGATGGAAAGAGAGAAGGTCTGTTTGGATTGTGATATTTTACTTAGTTTGTTAACTTTTGAGGCATTATAGAAACTTATGGAAGATGCTATAACATGGGCTTGGGCTTAGGTTATGTTTGGGCTTAAATTAATTAATTAAATTGAACTTGGGCTAAGTTTTTGGGACTTAAAATATGATAAGCTTACAATTAATCACACATACAACTTAATTTTATAAAATTTAACAAACAAATATATTTCTATAATTTTTACTAACACACATATAATTCAATTACAAAAATTTTCATACGAAGAATTTGTCATACAATCAAATTGAATGATGCTAACTTAACTACAACAATTTAACTCACAATCATCAATTTAAATATAAGAGCAAATTAATTTAGTATTTTAGATTTTTATTATTTCATTTATCATCTCTAAACAAATTCTATACTAAAATTTATTAGAACGAACTAATAAAGATTTCATCAAAGGATATTATTAGAATTTAACCAAAAGATGCAGTTTTTATATATAAATTTAACCTTTTCTCTATGAGTTGATAAAGAATAATAAGAGATTATAATAGGATATAGACTTATGATTATCTTAATTCACAATCATCATCTTGCATTATTGACAATAATATTCCTTTTCAGCTTATTTATATAATATTGTGTGCACGCGTTGGGTGTTTAGGTCATGGTGAAAATTTTACGTAGCCATATAAAAATTTAATAATTAAATTTTAAAAATATTTTTATAAGTACATGATATTTCCTTAATGAAACAAATAAGAAATGATTAGCTTACTTGTTTAATTTATCAAGCACATTCACTTCGTACTATTGCTGTTGTATATATGTCCTCTTCCTTATGCATTTTAATGTCGCTTATACACCAAATCATTCATCCTCTCGTTTATCGTAAGTGCTTCTTACTAGTCTATATTTATATTTGTTTGAATTGTCTCATTTTTATTTGTACTTGTATCTGATCTGTATATGTATTTTATATGTACCTGATCTATAACTATTCTGCTTTATTTGTTTATGATAAAAAAATATTTATCTTTATTTATATTTATTTCTTGAAAACAATCTAAACCGAAACAAGAAAATATCAGCAGCTTGTTGATGAACCAAGCGTAACCTAAATATCTATATCTTCAATAATCTACTAAAACTATATGCTTCCGCAGCCATCCAAAAGTTTATTAATGTAACTAAAACACAACACCCTCTCATTAAACTAAAAGGAAAAAAGAAGTAATTTTATCTTATATTGTCACCTAACTAAAAGCATTCGGTATGGACATAAGTCACCAATACATTACACTTTTATATAATTGGGTAATGGTATTATCTTATGGCAAAAAAAAAAAAAAAATTGTGTTATCTATTTAACACAATTTATAAACATGTATTAATAACATATTAATCGCAGTAATTTTATGTAAATTTATTATTTTTACTAAAAATATTCTCTAAACAAATATCCATTAAACCGAGCATTAACTATTATGTTAGTAATTAATTCTATTAAACCGATACCTGCACATTATGTCAGTGATTAATTCTATTAAACCCGTACCTTCACATTAAAATTGATATTACATTGGGTATCTGAACATTAATGCGTAGTTACCTATCCGGCATCAACTATTATGTCAGTGATTAATTCGGGCTTTAACTATTAGTCAGTATGTTGGCCAAAAAAGAAAACTATTATATCAATAATTAGTTCTATTAAACCCGGGCCTTAACTATTATGTTAGTGATTAACTCTATTAAACTGATACCTTCACATTAAAATTGATAAAATATCCATTAAACATGGGGGTTAACTATTATGTCAATGATTAATTCTATTAAATTGATACCTTCACATTAAAATTGATATGTATCTAAATATTTTTCGAAATGCATAATTACCTATGCGGCATTTTAAAGTAATTAATTGAATATTCAATTAAAATTTTTATGTTTGTGTTAGTTAAGCTGACACACCCAATAAAAATCTAAAGAACATCTTTTTTAAAAAGACATCAAATTTACATCAAATACCTTTTTTTCCTAATAAAAATCTAAAGAACATCTTTTTTTGAAAAGATATCAAATTTACACCAAATACTTTTTGCTAATATATATATATATATATATAGAGGCAAAGATGTCACTATCCCATTGTGAGAAGAGAACTAATTAGAGGGTACACAATCTATATGTACGAAGTATAAGTAATGGAATCAAAGAAATCCGATTGGTCATTGTTGGATTTGGATCTCCTTACGTTGGTTGTCAAGAAGTTGCCTCTGCATCTAGACTATCTCACTTTAGTGTGGTCTGCAAGTCATGGCATGACGTTTCGAAAAGGCAAATTGATCAAAGGATAAAATCTCAGGTTCATAATATACCCTTTCTACTAGTTCCAATCCGAGATGGAAGAGAAAAAAATCATGGTTTTTACAACGTTGCCAGCAACAAATACATGAATTTTCCAGTAAGTTTGCCTTACAATCTAAGATGTGTGGGTTCTTCTCATGGCTGGTTACTCTTTAGTACTAGAACAAGTTTTATCATGCTGAATCCATTTATAAATGGTGAGATTATTAGTCTTCCACCTGTCGAACGTAGCTATGATGTTGGTGCTATACAATTTGGAGATTCTTCTTATGCTTCTGTGAGTAAAGCCGTCTTATCGTGTGACCCATCTTATATCCTAACAATTATGAGGTGCTAGTAATATGTGGCCGTAACCTAAGTACGATTTAGCAATTTTTAAGGCGGAAGATAAATGTTGGACATGGATTGAAGATTATCCATATGATCACTTAGATGATTTGATTATTATAAAGGGGCTTTTTATGTGATAGATTGGCTTATGGGTGTGTGGAAGATTATGGTTATGACACATCCCAAGAGAAAGATGGAATTCATTGAGAAAATTACCAATGGTGTGAATAATGTAACTGTTGATAAGGCTGTCTTTGTTAAGTCATACAAAACAAGTATGGTTATTCCAAGATATAGATTAATGGGTGGCTTTAAGTATCTTGTAGAATTATCAAATGGAGATTTAGTTTGCGTTGTAAGGATCTTGGAGAGACATAAATGGTTGGGTTATCTCAAGTTTTCAGGTGTTCAAGAAGGTTAATATAGGTGAAAATGAGACACAATCGAAGACGTGGATTGAGATCGATACAATAGGTAGTGATGCTTTATTTTTGGGTGGTAGTAATGATTCTATTGCAATTGATGTTAGTGAGATCGTTGGATACAAAGGAAATAGTATCTATTATACAGATCATGAAGGAGTCCCTCCTTCGCTTGGAGCATGTGGATCTCACGACGTTGGTGTTTTTCATCTTGAAAATAAAAGTTTTGGGCGTCGTTACAAGTTTGATTCTTCTCATAGACACATGCCACAAGCAATTTGGTTGTGCCTTCTCTTTCACGGATATAACGTGCATCAGATCATGTTTCCTATTTCCTTAGTTATTATGAGATGTACGTTTGAGGTGAAACATCACATGGGAATATATTATTGGAGGCACAACATATTGTTATATTTCATATTTATTTTCTTAGATTGTTTTGAGTGTAAAATTCATGGAAACACTTGAAGTGATCGAAATCTTTATGAATTCTTTTCTTTATCACACAAAATTAAATTTTGATGTTGGGGAAAAGCACTGATGGGTAGAACAACGATAACAATGATGAAAATTCCTGTCTTTGTTATGTTGATGTAATTTATCGAAAACATTATGATGATGGAGACTTTTACGATTCCATTGATAAATATTGTAGGTCATATAATTGATTTGATTGCTTCTATTAAAAAGTTTTCTGAGAATTATGTTTCGACAACTAATCTTTGGATTAACAATTCCTTATACAACAAATTATATGTATATATATATTATATACACATATCAGTCTTACAATATCTCTCCATGTCTTAGAGGGAGAATTTTTGCTTCGGGGTTATTGCACTTGTTCTGATGCGGAAGGGAAAAGCATCATGAAGGGCTTTATTTCCCACTACACTTTGAAGTTGATTTGAACCGGTTTTGACGTGGGACTAGGGTTTTATTGTCATTTTTATGTTTTGACACCCTTCTTAAAATTGGAATGACGATTTCGGGTTTGAATAGGAAGCCTTGTGAATGCAGTTACGTTTCTCCCTCATCAATATTAATTAATATAATTACATTTTGAATAGGAAGCCTTGTGAATGCAGTTACGTTTCTCCCTCATCAATATTAATTAATATAATTACATTTTTATCTCTTACATATTTATTACCCCATTTATTAATTAGGATATTTTTAGTAAACACCTTGTCCATTCCACTCTAATTCCATGAGTATATGGTTATGTTTGGTAGGCATGTATCATTCCAAATGAAATAAAATAGAATGGGATGAATGGAAGGAAGGGATGTTGGCGGAATAATAAATTTATTTATTTATTTAGATACATTACAAAATGGAATGAAATTGATATATTAGTAATTGTGATCATTATCATTAATGAGTATGAAATTGCAATAGTATATACAAATATGTAAGGATCGCTTTCGTTAATAAAGATACAGTATGTTGCAACAATAAATAAATAAATAAATAAAACACTAAATTATTAAAATTTAAAAAATCTAAGTTTCACATATTTCTATTAAAATCTCTCATAGTGTTTTGATGATAACAACATCATTGTCAAGTATATAGGAATTACAAAGTATAAACGAAAACAAAATGCCAAATATATTTAAGTCCCAAAAATATTCACAATTTTTAAAGGTTAAAAAGCAGAGACGAAAGTCAAAATGTTAAATGACGTTCTGGTCTAAATGAATAGACTTTATATGTATATATATAGATATGTTCTCAGCCTCCTTAAATGAAAACCTTAATTTGTCGGTTAAATAAATTTTGGAAATTTATTTAATGTTTTATTGGACAAATATGTAAAGGGCATTAAATTTTATTGAATTTTTGACATAATCGAGTTGATTAATTTTTGAAGAATCTTCAAAATTTTAATCATATTGGATATGTTTGAATGACAGAGATAACTTCCAAAAAAAAAAAATTTTTTTTTGAAATTCTTTGAAGATACTTTCCAAGCCTGGATGCGAATTTGAAAGATGCTGCAACATGTAACAACTCATATATCTTCTATTTATGAAAATATATCTCTTGAATTTGATATGTTATCTTCTGATGTTGATCATATTTAGTAGATATCGCTCTACACAAGACAACTGATATTACAAGGATATTATTATGATTTATAATGGCTAAAGGATTTCATTTTCTTGAGAGTGAAATCAAATTCTCTCTTAATGTCATAATGATCCATTCTTGGAAATCATGACTTCAATTTTTAAAAATGCATCTAAATATAAAAATAAAAATAGAATCCGAATCGCAATTTTATTCCATGTTGAACACGTCAAAGGAAATGAATCCATCACTCATTCCATTCCGTTATATTCTACCCATTCTATTCATATCTGTCCACCAGTTATATGAAGTGTGGTGGATTACGAATGAGATTTGCTCCGATTACAGCGTAAGGAATTTATCGAAAACAGCAACTAGATTGGAATTTGAATGCAGGATCTAAAAATATCAAATTGGGGATAATATTTTTCTTATATTTTTTTCATTGATGATAGAGTAAATATACAAAAATATGTGAGCCTCTCCAAAGCCCAAAAATACTAGAAAGTTCTAGAAGTTTATAACATGTGCTACCAAATACAAATTTTTCTATTTTTTTCTTATAACATTTCTAAATACTAATAAACTAATTACAAAATATAAATTCTATAATATTTACCCCACAACGTTTTCTATCCCTTCAAAAACTCTTGTCCTCAAGGGTAAATTAATAAGGTTAGATCTAAAACTCATCCTTAACCACCAGCTAACCTTTATGAATGACTATTGTTTCTATCCACCATAGCTCTCCTTGTTGCGGTAGGTAAGGATAACATAGGGGTCAAAATTGTCTTTATTTTCAATTGAAAATCCTGCATGTATTACTATAAGAATTGACTCAAGTCTGGTGAAATTTCCTTTATGACATAAACAACTCAATGCCTTGAGCCCTTCAACATGCTCATGTGTCAATTCATACAATACATTGATGTGTCCTTTGTCTTTTTCATTTTACAAATAGAAAAAATTACAGCGAAAGGCATTAACGTTTGAACCTAAGTTTGTTTAAGGTATCAACGTTTGCAGAGGTTAAAAAGGGCACAAAATTTTAAATAAGTAACTCATATAAGACGTTATAATTAATGGTGACCAACTTTGTTAATTTTTTCCATCAAATATCATGTGCAATGAACATGATCTTCTCCTGCCTTTTTAACATCCACCATAAACGTACGAGAGAAGAGGGATGTTGGCATTGTGGTGGTGTATTAGAAATGGAGATGGTTAAAGTAGTGGTGTTTATTGAAGGATGGTTTGGGTGAAATGTGGGTCTATGTTAGTTGATGTCATCATGGTGGCGGGTGAAGGTGGTTTTTGCTCGAGTAATTTTCTAATTTTGATGATTGGCTTTTTCTATTTTTTATTTCTGGTGATGGTGGTTCCGGCTTGGGTTGCTTTTTGTGTTTAGGTTTGAAGTGTTAGGTTGAGTCCAAAGAGGATGATGGCTAGAGCTTAGAATGAGAAAGAGAGGGGTTAGAGAGAGAACTACTATTTTAAAAGTTTTGAAAAGAGGGGATTGATTGTACCAACAAAGAGAAAAAAGTGGTGACTTTAGTAGCTAAGAGTAGCCTTTCTAGAGGCTTGCCAGCCTAATGTAGCAAGATAGAAATTAAATGATAGGAAGGGACATGCATCTTCTCCTGTAGTAGCTTGTCCTAGCTCTTGCAGAATGGGGAGTGAAGTCCTCACTGAGGATTAATCCATAAAGCAGTTCATTTTTTTTTATCTTATGGATTTATAGTTAAACTAGTTCCATAGGCAACTACTGTGTGGGAAGAAGCAAACAAGTTTAGTGATATATGAGCAAGTGAATGTTGAGAGAAGTTTGCAAGTGATTAGTCATTAATCTCATTTATTCGATTAATTCAATCAATCGCATTCTTGATCTTCTACAATCTTATTAAAAATTATAGTTTGTATTTTTTTTTTTAAAGTGGAAAAGGCTTCGACGAGGAAGAAGATGAAGTTGCTTTGTGTTTTTGGGTTTGAAGTCATTGGGTTGAGTTCAAAGAGGATAATGGCTGGAAGTTAGAGAGAGAAAGAGAAAGGCTAGAGAGAGAAAGTGGAAAAGGTCTAAAGAGGACAAAGATGAAGCTCAGCCATTGACGGAAAAAGTTAATAGAGTTGTTCACTGTTAGTTATAATGCCTTATTTGACTCACTTATTTAAACATTTGCTCTTTTTTTTAACCTTTGTAAACGTTGATGCCTTAAACGAACTTATCTCCAAACGTTAATGCCTTCCATTATAATCTTTCCTTTGCAAATAACTCCCTTGATAAATTTCACTCAAAAACTTCTATTTACCTTCCAAACACCCTCTCTTTCCTTTTTCATCATCTATTTGACATGAAAACAATCTATGCCTTGTCTTTTCTCCATTTGAGACCCTTGAATGCCATTGGGGTCACCTTCTATTTCTTCGCTCTTTGTTGCCTTGAATTGGAACTTAAGCCTTTATTGGTTCACTCCATCATGAATGATTGGAAAAACTGCATTGATGGCCTTATTGGAGGGTTCTAGAATACATAGGAGTGATTTTTTGTTGGCATAACAACATTAAACCCATTTGTGCTCATGAAATGTTTGAAGAAATGCTTCCTAGGATTATTTCTAATGTGTCCTTGCGAATGGCATACCATTGCGACTCTTTTTAGCCGTTGAAACATTTTCATGGTTGGATGTCTACCATATGTTTGACGAAATGCTACAATAGATGAATCTAAAGTTAAGGACAGTGAGAACCCTATCGTTCAAGAGTTTGATTCTTCCAAATTTGTTCCATTATGACTTGCATTGTTTGGTTAACCTCACCTTTATATGAACACATTTCGAGGTCAACTTACATACAATCTGCATTTGCTCTTCACTTATCACCTATTTCACATCCTTAATCTTTTCTAGCCCTAGATCATCCTTAATTCCTTGATCCACCTTTAGAAACTATTCAAACGTCACAATTCCCATACTATTAGACCAATTCTAATGACATTATTAAGAATCACTATGATTTTGTGGGAAAGTACCTCTACCAGTATCTGCAAAATTCTAAGTATTGATGTGATGCTTTAAAGCTACACCATCATCATCCTGAATTTTCTCTTCCAAGTGGAACTTTTCAAGATCTACTCTCCTCCTCGACCGAGCTGTATTAACCTCAAGTCATTCTTCTCCATTTCCCTAACTTGTTTGGTGTTTTTCTCTATGAATTAAGAGGCATATGTGTGAACTTGCTGTTGGTATGGCTTTGGTTGGGGTGATGGGTTTGGGTGAATGGGGGTCTTGTCAAGAGGTGGTTCGGCTGGGGTAAGACTGTATGGGTCTATTGGAATTGTGAAGTATTATGACTGTATGGGCTTAAAGCAAAGTGGGGTTTTTGTTGTTTTTGAGATGGTATCTAAGTCTACGATGGTTTTGGGTGGTGTATTTGGATTGATAGGGTCGAAGCTGGTGTTGCTAGTAAATAAGGATAGATGTGGTGTAGCGCTGGTTATAGTGTTTTAGGCATTTGTGCTCGTTCCTTTTATTTGTCAGGATCAGGTGAAGAACCTATAGTATTTGATCTATTACGGTATGATGTGTATGTGGGATAGAGGATGACGATAGTGGAGTAGAATTTCTAGTTGACTTTTAGATGAATAGATTTGAGATAACTAGAGTTTTGAAACTATGAAGTTGCAATTCTTATGTTGTGATCTAGTTGAAGTTATGAGACTTTTCATATAATGTATTTAAGTTTGTTTTTAAGTTAGCACTCAGTTTATGCTAATAGAGTTGTTTAGAAGTTTTTATTAATAATATCAACTTTTTAGAAGTTCTCCTTTAATGTGAGACATTAGAGTATATTGTGTTATAAATTGTGGTTTAATAGAATCTGAGCCTTAGCATGTTCATCTCTAATGAGGACACGTGGCAAACTGATAACACATTCAGTTTAGGGTGTTACAATTATCGTTAAAGAAACACACTATTATATACAAGTGACTTTTAGAACTTTTTATTTAGGTGAAGTATTATTTTATACATGTGATGTATGTTTAAAAAGAATTGCACCTTATACACTGACAAAAAAACCATTATAATTTAGAGAAAAATTGAATAAAATAAAGAAATGTTATATTGACTCTAGTAAACAATTTCAGGAGACACCTTTTTTGGGGAATAACGTCTGTTAACTTGGTGAGGAACCCAGCATTATCGATTAGCAGCTTGTTACATGGGTTGAGAAGGCTTGAGCTTGTGTTGATTTGAGAAAAAAATTGAAAGAAGAATAAATCCTAGTTGTGAAATATGAAAAAGAAAGAAGTTAGGGGGTAGATGGGTATAATATGCTTTTTTACTATATATCGTGATGCTTTGAGAGGTAATTGAGGGGAGAGTATACTCTTGAGTATGTGTGCGAAGTGAGATAGAGTCTCTTCTTAATTGGTTAACCTTGTAAATGATTTTAACTTTGAGATTTTTGTTTAAATGGCTAGTGTAAGCTTTGAGTTACTTAGATTAGTTGTTGAGTTATCTCATCGGATTGAGTGAGGAAAAGGAAAGTTAGAAATTGCTTGGTTTGAATTTTTTAAATTAATTGGATGCTAATGTTTGAGATAGCAATTGAAGTATAAGTGTAAGTGATGAATGGCTTTCTTGGTTAGTAATGATTTTACAAATTTTTGTTGTCCTTGGATTGTTTTGACCTTTATGCTCAAGAAAAAACAAATGTTTGAGTGGAGGGAAGCTTAATAGTTGTTAATTAGACTACATTTATTTATTGATTTATTTTTTATGATTAATTTGACGAAAATGGTATTTATTTGCTAAAATTTTCGTTTTAAGGCCTTAATGTGTTAATTGATCTTAAGGAAAAAAGTGAGAAGGATCATTAAAGCTTTGGTGAATAAATAAAGGAGTTTGAAAAAATAGAAGCTAATATAGGTCATAAGATGCCACACAAATTTCCTTAAGAACAAAAGGTTCTGTTCTCTTGTAAAATAGGGTAGTGTTCGAATGCTATTTAGAAACCAATATCTTTTTGGTAGCATCTGGACACTAGCCTTACTTCAACGCTAATGTTTTGAAACTAGCTGCTTTTGCAGCACATTCATTATGAATTCAAAAGCTTATCATTAACTTATATCAAGAGATAAAATAAGTTTCATCCTCATCAAAAGATGACTTGAACTTATGTGGTCCAACAATTGTCATAGTCCCCAACATGTTTAGGAGGTTCAACTATTTCAATTGGTTTTGACTTGTCATAGTCTCATCAAGAGAGCAGCATCTCCTAACCTATTTACTCATGGGAGGCCAAACCCTCCTTCAAAGTAAACTCATCCTTTAAACAAATTACCCTGCTGATGCAACTCCCAATGTTCCATGCTTATATTTAACACTTTCACTTGGCCCTCAGCATTTGGACCATGATATTCTCCCATACCTAAATTTATGATGCCCTTATCATGAGGCAAATCTAGTGTCACTACCTACTCCCTCAAATTACCAACCCTATTCCCTATTCCTGTTCCATTGATCATTAACTCTACCCAAGATCATAATGTCAAGACTTCGAGCTTCCACAGTCATCCTTTTGCCCTCACCTAATCTCCTATCCATAGCCTTCGAGATCATCTTTGTTGAATTGTCTAATAAAAGGTTTTGTCTAAATCTACCTTTAGAGTAAACCCACTCCTCGAACAGACTAGCATGTTAGTACCACTCGCAACGTTTCATGCCTGAGTTGAGTACTCTCACTTGGCCCTCAACATTCAAACAATGACAATTAGTGAGTCAATATTGTATTTCATAGTAATTAAAATTTCTTATTTTTAGAAAACTAACTAGTTGATTAATCCTTTTAATTTCCTAAGTTCTTACCTAAATTGAAACTTAAATCTCTACATTATATTTAATCTAAATTAGTTTTTCACATAAATGACTAAGAGAAGATCTTCTCAAATACAATCTTAGTCTAACATGCATTCAAAAACTACCTCAATTTATAGGTTTAGTGAAATCACATCAGTAACTCAAATAAAAAAAAATTGATTCTTAACATAAAACAAAAATTAAATACTTCATAATCATCAGTTAATAACCTTGATAAAATATAAAATAAACAAGTTTGAGCAATAGCCAAAACAATAAATAACAGGGAACAAAAACGAAAATGGAAAATTTTTGTCTCAGCTATCTCCTGCTTAAATCCATGCACGAATAAAGCTAACCGCTTGCTTACAATGTGACTGGACTAAGCTCCTGTGAGAGTTAGAAATAAAAATGCTAGTAAAGATCATCAAGAAACCTATCGTGTCTCGCCCATAAGCTACTCCTTTCTTTCCATCTCCTCAAAGCTACTCGATGTCCATTCTTCTTTTTTGGGTGAACTTCGGCTCTCGATTAACACCTGGTCAATTTCTCAAAATTCACTTATTAATTGAGGACGAACAGTGTCCTTTATATCTACTGCCACTTACTCTTAATTCCCAGAACAATATCTTTTTTTTTTTTTTCTCCCCTCAATGCTTCTTATTTGCATATCAATCTTCAGCTACTAAGCAGCTAGCTGCTCGTGATGTTTGGTCTTGTTCCTGTTTTCTCGGTTGCTGCTGATCCTCGGATTTGTGCTCGTGATGCTCGGTTACTATCGTCGGGTCTTGTACCTTTCGCAAACAATAAAAAGTAGATTAAGTGAGTTCCGCTTGACTCAAAAAACTATAAGGACATTAAACATATAACTTGACGTGATACAATAACCCCATAATTGCGAATATTCTTGAAAAAACTCTCACTACAAAATATGCCACTAAACAGATGAAAATCCATTAAATTAAAATGGCATATAAATAATAAAACGTAGAAGTACAATCCAGCCATTTAAACTTCACTTTTTTTTTAATTGATTTTCTCATTTTCGAGCACAATGATCCAAAAACATGTATTTTATCAATTTAATGAAAATTCATAATAGAAGTGCACATAAAAGTGTGTTATAAGCGAAGATAAATACCTAACATTACACAATTCATAAATTTGGGAATATGTACCTATAAGATAGGGGTAAGGTAGGAAATCATTCTTACCGTAGTATACATTATATTGGTTTTTTATGCCTCTTATGAAAAAAGAAAAACACTGATTGTTTTTAAATTGGAAAAAATAAAAATAAAAAATCGATAGAAATATGCTCTTCATAGAGATTTATAATTGACTTTTTTACAGATTGATCAGTTATTGTCATTTGTCATTATTCAACTTTCCAATATTTCATTCCTATTCAATTTGTATGCTTTAATTACCAATAATACATATAATTTAGCAAAAGATAGAACTTATTTATATGAGTATTAATGTTAAGTTTTAAAATTATACATAAAAGAAGAAACTGTAAAACTATGTTTTTTTTTTCTTTTTTCTATAGAAAATGTTTCCAATCAAACTTCCTGTTTGGATTGAATTTACAAGATTGGAAATAAAGTTAACACTCCAATCCTCGAAACAAGCATATGCATGCATACACTATGAATAGTAGTTTATAATGATGCGGTACAATTTCTGAATAGAAGGTCCCATGTTGGGCTATTAATTAAAGATAAAAAAAGTATGCATATGGCAAGAAAATGGACGCCCCATTGTAGATTATAATAAGCAGCCAAACAGGGAAAAAAGATGGGTCATGGTCACTGTGCTTAGTGGCCATAAGATTCTTAAAAAAATCCAAATTGAACTATTGTCGCAGTGCTAAGCAGCAATAAGGTTCTTCAAAAACTTTTGGTTATAATAAGTTTAGCATCAAATGAAATAATCAAAAAGCTTAACTTATAGATTTTGTCATAAACTTTTATATTTATCACTTCATATTCACCTCGCTTGTGGGCTAAAATTTAGGTTGAATGTATCAAGTATACGGCATATAAAATAAGCATTGAACGATGACATATAACTTGACGACACATCACCTAAATCTAGGAATTTCAGTCCTGATATAATGTCAAGTTTGATACTAGATCGTTATAGTACTAAATTCAATAAATAGGATAAGGTTGGATGCATGATGCGACATTGGAGTTTTATCTGTTTGCAGAGTGCTTCGATGTGACTAAGGATAGTCAGTCTTGCACTCTTGTTTAATATGGCTAAGTCTACAGAAGCGAACAGGAACAGATGTAGTCATGTTCATGTGCTTGCTTTGTTTAATTTCACCAGAATTTAGTGTCTCAAGTTCATTGTAAAATTGAAACGGATATTGGGGAAGGAAAATGATATCACCAAACATTTTTCGGAAACCTCAAACAGAAGAGCTACGAGGCGTTAAACGCCGCAAAAACTAAGAAAAACTCACTTGCTACTTTCTTATAAAACTAAAAGCTAAGTTACTGTTGGTGTATCATTCTCTACTGTGATGAACTCCAAATGCTGCTCGTGCTCCCCTTTTTATATGCTAGCTTTCCTCAATCAGAAATATATTCAAATCACATGGTGACATGGCCTTCCCTAAAATAAGAAAATGATGGCTCAGGTCTCCCAAAGTAAACTTTCTACAAGTAGAACACCTTCTTGTCAGGGGCCACTCCTAAGATAGCTACTGGACAAAATACATATCTTTGAGGGTGTGCATTTTTGCTTTTTTCATCAAAGTGGTTTGATTGTGTTTTCCCATGCAGCTAAGTGTCAACTTGGTTTAGATAGCTCAGCTCAGTTTCTGCTCTTTCCAGTCTGAGCTGTTGCATTTGCCAAGTGATATGTAAGAATTAAGATGAATATGCTGAAAAAGGAGTTGCTTTCTTGTTGGACTCGAATGGTGTAGCTCAATCCTGGTCAGCTCTTCATGTCCAGCTTGGTTCTGCAGAATTGTGCTTGAAGCTTTGTTCTCAGCTCTGACTCAGTTACATCTCTGTTGAAGTCACCACAGTCCAAATTTGCATTCTTTTCCTTGAGCTCCTGTTTAAAATAGATAAGAGAAGGAAGTGAGCTTTGACGGTCAACTGTCATAAACAAAGGAGTCTGTCTGCTTAGATAAGTCATGGAGCTCAGGCCTGAAAGTGCAAATATGAATTTGGAGCTGCAAAATTTCCATCCGTGCTGCTGATGTGAGCTTGCTTTGGTTCTTTATCTTCATCATGTGCGCTGCACTTTTTCAACTCATGTCCTGGTCACATTCAGTTGTGAAGCTGCAATGGGGTTGCTCAAAAAGAATTTAGTGCAAAGCAAGAAAAAGAACTGGGGTTGCTCAGTCATAGCTCAACTGATGCTTGAGCTGTTTTTAGTCTTGCATTCAGGTCTTACCTGCGGTTTAAGATGATTAAGTTGCTCCAAGATGCTTGATTTTTCAAGTGAGGTGTTCAGATCTTTGCGAGTGGAGATCACAAGTGGCTGCTACAATTTTTCCAACTCAGATCATCAGCAGTGCAAGTCCAGTAATTGTTTGTTTTATGTGTCATATATACCAAGTTAAGGATGTGTGTGATTAGAAAATTTAGATATTACTATAATGATAAAAGATGCTACTAACATTCCTTGCATTTACCCCTATGGAAAGGTAAGGTATCAAATATGGCATCATTTTACCACTCAAAGTGTATATATTCTTTTATAAATTATAGGTAAAGATAAGCGCAAATACTAAAACTAAAATTTGAGGAAAAGAATATAATATATATTCTCCATCGACATATTTATCATTGTATAAAACCCCAAGTAGTATTACATGTCTTCCACAAAACAATAAACTATTAAAACTTAAAAACCTTTGCGGAGTTCTTTATCAGTCTGGGGTACCTTCTTCCTTCCTTTCTTTCTTTCTTTCTTTTTCTTTTTCTTTATAGCAACAATGCTCCAGTCTTATTTTGATTATCTTAGCTTAGTTATATGGTTGTTTCACTGTTACATTCTAATATGGACCATATTTCAATTGATACCTAAAGAAGTCTTCTGCACAGCTTCATTATGAAAACAACATTAACTTGATCTAATACATCTAACTGTTAAACAAGACTGATGCATTCATCACAATGTATTAAAATGAGTATCTTCTAAATCTTTCCATTTTTAAAGTTAAGCAAACATTGTTTCTTCCTGTGTTCTTTGGCTTTAGGTGTGCTTTTTAGATTTGTCTGGACTAAATGTTGTAGAAACTTTAGTAGGACATCATATTGCCACATTTTTGTTGTTCCACTGTGTTTCTTTTACTTTCTATAGTAATTAACGTTTAATGGTGCTTTTTTAATTTTGCTACATCCATTACGCTTTGGTAAAGAAAATCCAAACCAAATGGTGGTAGAATTTTATTTGTAGACATCAACATGGGTTAATGATAAACATAAGAAGTCACACTGTATATACAAGATTTAATCTTTCTAATTATATTGATGTTGTAGTCAACAAGGAGGAGTTCTTAGTTCATATCCTTATGGTCATTTCATCTCATTTAATTGAGCAGTTTACTTCATGGTTTCAGTTAAAGCTTGGCCAATAAGTAAGGAGAGTGTTAATTAATAAATATAGTAGTCCATACTATTGCTACAACTTTAAACTTTTAGATTGTTGTAGAGCTAGCCTTAACACCATAGATTTGTGAAACCTATAAGCTCCAACTAAGCTGATGAATATAAAGTAACTGAAGTAATTGACATAATTATGTCTGATCAGTTGCTATTTATTTGTTTAGTTCTATATTTTGGAATATATTCAGCAGCATGATTGGCAGGCTTTGAAATCTTCAGTTAGAACCTGAGGGCAGATTTATATTCTCTACCACTAGGGATGAAATCCTGTATGAAGTTGACCTTGAATTGCTTGATAAGATCAATGTTAAGGTTCAAAAACATATGGTGTTAGGTACGTGTGTTAGTAACTAGGAATGGTGTATGTTCCTCAGGAGAGCAAATATAATGTTGGCGTGAGAAGCATAACATGAGTGATAAAAAAAGTAGAGGAAAAATGGTAGGATAGGTTGATTAAACTGGAAGGGAAGCCTCCTGTCTTTTTGAAAGTCGAGTGGGATAAGGGGTTGATGAAGAAGATGAGAATGGTAGGCTATTTGTTGATGCAGCGGAAATAAAAGGAAACTATCGCAAGATGTTGATTCACGCACAAATACCCGGATTGTGATCTTCAAATATCTATTGATTCTGAGAATACCTAGAAATCTGGCATCAAAAGTTGAAATCTACACAAAGATAACGAGTTTTGGAATAGAGAGAACACTCAAAGAAATTTCATTCAAAACAAACAATCTATATCTCATATGCCATAGGGCTTATATATATATAAGCAAGCTTGAAAGTTGCCATAACCAAAAAAAGGACTAGAACCTATTAAAAGACATTAAATCCAATGAAACTGACATCCTATTAAAAAAACATTAAATCCTATTAAAAATCATACTAAATGACACTAAAAATTATTCTTTAAAAATATTAAATGATATTCTAAAGGCATTGACTGTATTATTAATTACAAATTCGAAAAACCCAAAAGACATGTAAAGTACGCCCCTCCAACACCGACAGTGTAGAACTAAAGGCTGGCGGCATAGGTTGCCAGCATAGGATTTTCCATCTCTTCATCTTATGCTGCATCATTTGTTCTCTTTTTTCACTTGCTTTACTGTTCTCAATTGAAAATGGTCTTATATCTGCATCTATCTGGGACAACAGAGCAAGCAAAGAGGGATGTTGCGGACAAGAAACTTGCGGTAATAAGAAAATTTTGCTGACTCCTTTCTATATGCATACGTGTTTTTGTCTCAATTCTACCTGTTTGTTTTACTGAAAGTGTCATCTAGAATTTGTTCTATATTTGTTACATTCAAAGTTTTCAAAATTTCAAAATATTTATCACATAATCTCAAGAGATTGTGTCTACTTACGCTTTTTAATGGTAAGTCATTGTAGAAGGTAAAGGTGGCAGCCAATGGCCATGGTGATGGTTAACCATATGTCTAGGAAAAAGTGGAAAACGGTTTTTGTTTTCTTAAAAACTAGAAGCCAGTTTTGTATTTTCTATGCTTGTTCACCATCTCCATTGAAGCCAACCACTGTAATTGTCTTCTACAACCCCTTGGTAAAAGCCACTGATGTATGTAACCTCATAAGAGATTACAATTGATTAGTGTAACACAAAATTCTAAGTGAATTCCATGAAACAAGCAACTATAAAAACTTCCAAGGTGAGCATTCGTTTAACAAGCACATTTTTTACATATCTTCCCTTAAGTTGAGTGATTGTGTGTGTTTAGTTGAAAGACATGCTTATAGGAGTAGAGCTCTCTAGGACCATTGAAAACATGATTGTGCTGGACTTCAAGCTTAGAACTCAGACTCCTACGAGACACCTAATAAACCATCCTGTAACTGTGGTAGATTTACTTATCTGATCAGGATTATGTTAACGTATGCACGTTGGAGGAAATAAAATCTAGTTTTCATATATAAGTTTGCAAACGTCTAACTTTGGTAAATTTACTTGCACAATAAACCAAAACAGAAGAAGTGCAAGACGGGAAAGAACTCCATGAAAAGGTGGCTGGAAAAGCTAAGGCTGGATTGTTTGAGAAAGTTTTAGAAGTGGTAAGAAGCAAAAAAGGTGTGTATATATCGTTAGATGTGTGTATTGTGTATATTGAATCACTGGTGTAAATTTCAATTTGTTTGGATTATGACTTAAGGTTGTTCTTGATTTGGTATTTTATTTAACCATTTTTTTAATGAAATAAACATCAGGTCCAATCGCTGTCTCGTTTAAAACCACAATTAATTTAAATTGACTATTTTGCTTGATCATGAGTACTAATAATCCGGAATAACTTGGAAAATATTAGCTTTGATAAAATTCATTCATCTTATTCAAGTAGCTCAAATCTAATCAAACTGTATATAGGCACTTTTAACTCCACTAAAAACCTATAACATTAATATGCAATTTTCAACTCGACTCCTTTTTTTTTTTTCCGTTTCTGTTTTTGTTTTTAAAAAATCTTTTTGGATTTCTTTTTTTTCTAATTCGTCATATTTTTTTTTCCTTTTCCACATGAAAAGCAAGGGTTAAGGAGGAAAATTTTTAATAAAAATTTACATAAATACAATGATGTTAAAAATAATCCAAAAACTAAACATGCTAAACTGGTTTCTTGAAGAAATAGGTTTAAATTACATTAAACTTGGCTCTTAAAAAAACAACTTTAGTGCAATTATATTCAATTCGACACACCTTTTACTTAGTAGTTCACATATTTGCCAAATTTGGATTTTATTTTAAATATTATTAATGCTTTACGTGAAGCAAATATATATATGTATACATATACAAACACACGAGCAATCCTACCTCTAAATGTATCAAATCATAACAAATTGAAATCAATAAGTGACACGCATGTGCCATTAAAACTGCAACATGGGTAATGAATTCTCCACCACGCTTAAGTTGCTGTACATGTTCTACATATTTATGCTGGCTCGCAGCTTACACAAGCAGATGGACCCATACTTTACTGATCATCACCCATTTGCTACCTGGGAAACTGTTATAATCATTCACCGGTACCATGTATTCGCACAACCAATCTCCTAGCATGGTCGCCTGTCTCGCTAGATCCTCTATTTAAATCTACTTTTTTTAGTTTTCCTTATTTCGATGATCCATCATTTCCCTTCCTTGCTTGAGGAACCGATCACAGGCATCTTCTATGGTCGTAATATTATGATGTTGAAGATAATGATCTATAAGCATCGCTAGGTGCTCGTATGTTTGTTTGTAATTTCCAAGATGTAGCATATTCTCTCAACACTGTACAAGGTACAATAAATAGTCGAAAAGGTGTCTTCTAGTTTTGTAATAGGGACCAACTCTTTCTCTAACAAGGACCTGCGCTATTTTACTCTTATTGGAATAATACTAAATAGAGTAGCAATGTGCCACTCAAATAAGGTCTTACAAAATTCACCATTGACCAGCTCTCCTTGAAGTATCGCAAAGTCGTCAGTGATACGACACTATTCCACACATCCATGGACGAATCTCCTGGAAAGCTTTGATACATAAACTCAGAAAATGCCATAATGACGAAAATTACTACTCCAAACATAGATTGCCATGAAAACCTATTCTTTCATGCCATCAGCATCACCTTCCACGGAAATGGTGTCAAACTCTTTCTTCCATTATAGAGGCAATAAAGGGAGAGGAGAAACTTTCCAGATTGTGAGTTGGATAATGCGACTTTTAAGCATGTTATGCTACTTCATTCTTCTTGACCTTTCTTCTGATCATTAAACAATGTTCTACTAGACGTACAAATAATTTAGGACAGAAATTTCCCAAGGGCATAGAGATTTTTGCATCTATCCAGCCATATTAATGTCCAATTTGAGAAAACAACCAAAATAACTGCATATATCTCTATAATAACTATACCCATCATCAACAAATATGTAATCAAAACATCCGATAGTGGATAATGGTTAGACCTCATTTGTTTGTGTTTGATGACAAAGGAAAGCAATGTTGCAATGGATGAAACCAAATACACACAACGTAGACAAATGCCCCATGTAGAATAGATTAATAATGCCTTCTTATATAACAAATCATACATGAGTCTTAGCTCGCACTTCGTTGTAGTAGTGCCATCTTATAACATGCATGTGCCGAGTAGTGATGAAACTATACAAAAGTGCAAGCGATGCCCAAAATCCTTTAACTCTATCCAAAGAATTTTGGTCATGGAGCAAAATGGAAATGGGATTAAAACTATAAATAATTATTATCATTTTGTTTATGCTTGACTCATAAGCTATGTGATAAGGCCTAACGGGTTTGGTTCTATTTATTGAGATGTCTTGGGGGATTCGACTTGGTAGGCTTGAAATAGGAATAGTTGGATCGATCCGTCTTGTTCAACTTTTTTTAGGTAGGCATGCACATAAAAGGATGGCCAATGACCTTAGCCCATGAGGAGCTCATTCAAGAGTAGCATGAATTGAGCTTGCTCCATGTCATCGATCAATCACTAAGATGCCATGACAATTGTCATCCATGCCAAGTGCTTATAAATATTTGGTCTCTCCTCCTCATTTCCAACTTTTGAGAGAGAGAGAGAGAGAGAGAAGACCAATAACATTCCATAAAGAAGAATCCTTTCACAAAGATTAAACAAGACAACTTAAGTGATTTCTACTTCAACTATTTAAGAATTGTAAGATTAACGTGCAAGGTTTACTCAAAGCTTCCTTGCTTGTCACTTGTGTATTTGAGATACTGAAACTATTTGTTTCTCCTTTCGTATCTTTCTCACCAACTCATCCTTTAATTAAGTGTCATTTCATCGATTGAAGTTATGTAGAAGACATGAAATCCACATGACACGCGCATAATTACCTTACGAAGAACCTTGCATCTACAGATGTCAACATGGATAGAAACAAATAAACTTCATTTAGACAAGTACCTTTCTTAATAATTGTCCACATATTAATAAATCACATATTTATACATTATATTTTTATAGATTTGAGAGGCTATATTGATGTAGTGTACAATGTGAAAAGTATCACAATTCCATTTTGTTAAAGACAAACCATACTCAATTTTTATTGAACAGACCATGTTAATTTGTTATCGATTCTATAGAAATTATGATGAATTGGTACTTAAGTATGTTTATGTGTTATTTCAAGTCTTGAAGGAAGCATTAAAGAAAATACAAACAAGTTTAGAGAAGATTTATGTACATTTGAAATCAAGGAACAAAATAGGCCAGCCAAAACAGGGTTTATACTGCTGACTTACACTCAACACGAGCAAATTTTGGAAGCAGCAAAGCTAGCTTGGGAACAGAGCTCATCAGCCTTAGAAATTCATCTGTACACCGGCTCTTGGAAGTTTAACGTCGCCGACGTTTGGATGGCATAAACCATGCCAAAAATAAAAAACTTTAAAGCCAACAACTATGCTACCAGCCTTCATTGCAGAATTCGCCAGCGTTCAATATTTAACAACCTATGCCGGCCACTAGGAGACATAAGCTACCAGCGTTTTGCTAGCCTTGCATGTCCACAGTAGCAAAAACTTTAAAGCCGCCTCCAATGCTGCTTTCAACACCTCCTATGTGGTCTTTTTGAAAATTGGTCAAGATCAACATATGCCGACTAAATCAAATTCAAAGCCATCGGTGTAGACACCAGTGTAGAACCAAAGGTGACAATATATACAAGAAAGCCGACAGCATTCTCGTCTTGAATTTAAATTTATATTGAACACTGGATATGTATGCCAATTACCAGTGTATGTTGTGACTGATGAAATTGCAGATTTTATTTTATAAGTTTGTGTCGAACAAATCTTGTTTCATTCATTCCTTATACTTCAAAAAACCTGAGAGAAAGAGTGAGGATTGCATGGAGATGAGTAGCTAAGTCCTATTTTTCTAACGAAAGGATTGTTGCAAATTTGGTTCTACAAAGATTGTGAGATCTAATTGATTTGTTTTGTTCTGATTTTTATTTTGGATATTTATATATCTTTTGCTTTTTTTTGTCATTATCATCTTGTTTGATTGATGCAAATTAGAATCCGTTTGTTCAATTAGCATAATGATAAATTGCCAATTAGAATACCAAATTTGGTTATTCTAATATTTGTGGTACAATAACATGATCGATTATGAAATAGATGATTGATTTGTGTTATGAGAATATAAAATCTGGTCTAAATAGATCATGCTTTTGATTTGTTGGCATGAATTGGTAATCTCTCTTGTTCTTTATGCTATTGATAAATTAAACCCTAAGAGCTTGTTTAAGGTTGCTTAATCAATAAGGAAAATATTCGAAGAGCTTGTTTTGGTTATCCAAAACGTAAGGAGAAAGAGGTTGTTAACAACTATAACCAATTTATCTAAGATAAAAAATAAATATTTGCATCAATGATCAATCCTGTGAATTGAACTGTGATAATACCTTTGATTAGGAACACTTTGATATTGAATCACCTTTTGAATCTCATTATTCAGTGAAAACTAGCTATCTTTTTCTAAAAAGTGTTTGTCCAAATAATTTTTGATATAGCCTCTTCATCACATGTGGTTGATAAGAGATTTTGGCAAATGATGTAGAATCTTGATTGCAAGTCTAAACAAAAACATCTTTCGTAGAGGCTATAAAATAATTATTTATCTATTAACCACAATTTGTTTTGCATAAAAACAAATATCTAATCAAATTTTTTGTGGCTATTTTTTACCACATCAATAACACTGTTTGGTATGTATATTGATGTGAAGGAGCTAGCCTATCAATACTAGATAATGTTAGGAAAAATATTAAATACTCAATATTAGGCTACCTATTTCATATTAATGAATGCAACAAACGATATTAAAAAGATAAAAAATAACTACAAAAATTTGATTGGGTATTAAATAAACCACTTAAAAATTTATATACCAAATTGAATTTTTGTGCCAAGTATCAAATTTGACATTTATCTATATTAATTTACGAATAGAATGTTACATGCAATGTTTTCACAAAATTAGAAAAAAAAATCGATTTTACAACAAAATTCGTAAAGCCTTAACATGTTATACTTGTGGGGGACACAACTCGGGCTATAATTGCTCTCTTGGATTTTAGTGTTGTTTATTAGGACAAATCAATGCTCATTATGAGGGGAAAAAAAAGAAACAAAATGACTACATATATCACTAAAATTACCACACTAATCATTAAAATGAAAAAAAAAAAGTGTTCCAAGACATACGACAATGCTTAGGTGCATTGTATTTGTACACAATAACAGGGAAATCAATGTAGCTATTGATGGAAATTGGAACCTGATCACAGAACATAAGAAGATGCCCTGATGAGAATTGGTCAATAACACAACATAAGACCTCCGTGGTGGTTTTTTTTTAATTTATTTTTTCATAACAACATCTTTGCGATGGATAATGTACTAATCTATCTACAAAGTGAGATGTCAACATGCATAGAAACTAATAAACTTCATTAATATAAGTTTCTTCCTCAATAATTCCCTACATATCAATAAAACAAAAAATTATATGTCTACTTTTGTTGATTTAATGCCCATATTCTCTCATAGAATATGCCAACCCTCAATACATAAATGGGAATTACCCCATATGTGTGTGTGTGTAAGAGGAATATGGTTGTTCCAAGATACAATGATTGCGTAAAGTGTCATAGGGACTTTAATAACTAAATTGTGCAAGTATTTCAATATCTTCTGAGAAAAGACAGTAATCGTGTTGGTCCTTTGAGGCGCAAAATTAGGAATGATACCTATAACAAATGTAGTTGTTAGTCTTCTTGCAACGATATCCTTTATTTTTAGGCAAGGAAACAAAGTCAAAAAGTAACCGTTCTGTCATCATAAACATGTGTACAACATACTAGTATTTAGTCCACATTGCTTCTTAAATCTTCTTCTAAGAACAAAAGAATATAAGAATTCTGCGTATTGACATGTTATGTATAGTAACTATTTTGATCTCCCATGTTTATAAAAACTTGGTTAATTTTGGAAGTTTGCACTCAAGTTTATATATATTTATGTATATACATGTAGGTATGCATTTTATTTATGTATGTATATATGTATAAACTCGACATTTAATTAATTTTTTTAGGAGAGACATAACACTATCATGTAATATTTATACAATGATAATGATATCCAAGCTCACCCTTTAGAGAATATATTATTGTTCTTTCCTTAAAAATAGGTTTTAATAGTCGTAGTAGTCTTTACCTTTACTTTACAGAAGAATATTCTTAAGCTATAGAATGAAGCAATGTTTGATATCTTCTCTTTCAATGCGGGTAAATGCAAACCATTATTGCAAACCATTATTACAAACCATCAGTCACACAAACTATAATAGCCTCCGGAACTTGACCTTCGGCAACATTATTACAACCTTGAGAATTAAACTCCAACAAGTCTTTCAATTTGTTTCACATAACAGAAAATAAACTATGCGAAGGTTTATTATTATAAAGAAAACATATAAATTAAAAAACTTCACATCGTTGAAAATCCTAAACAACATGGGCCATATGTGCTTCCTGATCCAATCGTCCACATCATCCGCCTCGTCCTCGGCTGTTGCATCCAATCACTGCATTGATTTTTTAAAAATCATAATAGGAACATGCATTAGATTAATATCATTAGATGTAATTAAACAATCATGAGTTTCCTAATGATATTAACATTTTATTAACATAACATTATTTTTTTTTTCTAATTAACATTCTAAGTAATGCGAATCACGAAGTGAATTATAATTTATTTTAATATCAATGTTGCTGTCATAACTTTCCTTTTAATAAAGCTAATTTGAATGCATCCGCACACATTATCTCTAATTTCAATATCATGTTATTTACATAAAAAAGATAAATAACTTATTAGTGAAAACTTACAGGGTACAAAAAGTCTCAAAATTCTAACTTAATATGCACTTCTATATTAATTAGTATTGTTATATACAGAATTTGAGTAAGTCCCACCACACACACACATATATCCTTTGTTTCTTTTAATTGATTTCTTCTTATCATCGTATTTATAGCTAAAGATAATTGAATTTGAGTCCTATATATATATGTATCAGTACCTGTGCTACATCATGAAAAAGAGACGTGCAACTCGTTCATACGTGTAGGATGAGGATGCGAGTGCCAGTACAAAAGCAACATGCGTAATAAATTCTCCACCTCCTTCGGTAAGCATTTGTACATGCTCTTCCCATCTTCGGTGGCTTGCAACGTATATAAGCATGTTGATCCAATATTCAGCTATCATCTCCCATCTCTTTGCTACATCATCAAAGCTGTCCAGCAATTTAACTGCTAGTTTCGCTCCATCTCTGGTTGCAGCAATTGCTGCAATATTACCCATAGGAGAACTTGGTACACCGCGCCTTTTTCTTACAGCTTCAAGCAATTGCACATAATCACAATTATATCTCTTCAAATCACATATGTATGACTCCATTTGTTCGAATAGCTGTTTATAGTTTCCTGGGGGTAGCATTTTCTCATGAAACCGTGCTAAATACATCAAATATTGAGATACGTATCTACTTGCATTACGTTTGGAACCAGCTTTTGATCCATCAACACCAGCAACAGCCTTACCATCAGAGGACTCCATTTTTTTTTTATCGGAATAGTAACAGAGAGTAGTAGCAATGTGCCAAGTGAATAGTGCATGTGCATGCTCAGTAGAATCTGGTTTAAACTTAACATCAGTACCATCCCGTTTAAGAGTAGTCTCACCAACTACTTCACTACGAAGAAACTCAGTAAAATTGATCGTTCCCTCATCAGGCCTTCCCTTCCTAAACTTGTTGAGCCAATCAAGAATTGCCGCGTAACTCAGTTTTCTTACTCCGTTGACATCATCATCTCCTGCAAATGTATCAAATTGTGATGTTTTGTCGACATCTTTCTCGAAAAAGGCATCAATCTCCTCCCATGGCAATAAAGAGAAAGGTAAAACGTCACGGATTCTTCTTTCGTTTCCAGGTTGGTCAACGGCAAGACTTCTAAGAATGTCATACTGCTTCATTCTTCTTGACCATCTTTTCTCACCAAACAAAGGTCTACTCCATGTGTGAATAATTTGAAACAGAGATTTCGCAAGGGCATTATCATTTTGATATCTATCCAACCAAATTAATGTCCAATCGGAGAATACAATCACGATGACACCATATATCTCTAATATAACCGCACCAGTCATCACAAAATAGGTGATCAAGACATCCGATAATGGGTAAGACCACTTGGCCTCATTGTGTTTGTGTATAATAACGAAGATAGTCATTGTTGCTATGGATGTCACCAAATATACACATCGTAGACAGATGCCCAACCAAGAATAAATTGATAAAGCTTTTGTATATAACAAATCATACATGAGCCCTATCTCAGTCTCCACTAACATGAAGGCCTTGCAAAAATCCAATGGCACAGGCATAACACCATACAATGTTCTATTTGTAAAACGATGCACCAATATGGATAGGAATTGGAAAACATCAGCAAAATAAGTACCTCTATGATGGCCATCCCTCTTTGAAGCAAATCGATGATATTTGTTTAAATGTTGCAGATTTGAGAGCCCATATTCTCTCACAATATTTGACAGCTCCCAATATATATGTAGGAATCACCAAATATGTAAGAGGATTATGGTTGTTCCAGGATTCAATAATAGCATAGAGTGCCACTCCTACCTGAATAACTAGATTGAGGAAATGTCTCAACCATAGCTTATTATCTTCTAAGGAGTAGGCAAGTGATGGTGTCTGGTCCTCCAAGATGTAAGATCAAGAATGGCACCCACAAGAAATGTAGTTGAC